>JAKELH010000014.1:0-541042 GCA_021525015.1 Lactarius pseudohatsudake
TTTTCTCAACACTTCTGCACTTTGCGACCAGATATAGGAGCACCCAAAAGAAAGACTCTAAATCATCGGATACTTCATGCGGCCTGGTCGAAGGATCCCGTAAACGCGCAATGGATATGAATTGCCACGTTCCCTAAATCCAGTGTTGATTTACATTACTGCAAAGCGCGTCAAATGTGATGTCGTACCGTGCGTGAATGTTGTCTTTGCGTCCCGCTCCCGTCCTTCACCACCTTCTTCGACAGGTCCCAGTCAATCAAGATTCCCGATCTCTCTTCGGTGATCAGGATATTTCCGGCGCTCACATCTCGGTGAAGGATTCCGACCCACTCGTACGCCCCCGTATGTGCTGTGGCAAATTTCTCAATATCGACAAAACAACCTTAACAGTGCCCACGTACCGGTGATAGCATCTCGAATTACTTCGCACAGCTCCCGAGTCGATTTGAACGGGTGCAGCGGCTCCCCAGTGTTTCCAACACAAGTCGGTAGTGTACGTATGGATCGACACGGGGCTGACCAGGACACCAATCGTATCCCTTCGCGAACTGCTGAGACATTGTCCTCTGAACAGCGGGAGAATCAGTACGTCCACATTCCGGCAACAAAGGAATGTCGCCCACGAGTCCCAATTCGCAATGTTGGGTACCTGCGCGTTGTGTAGCTCACGATACACGTCACCCTCCTTTTGAATCCCATCACAATCTGTGTGCCAGAAGTCCTTCAAATACACCAGATTTGTAGTTTCGAGATCGTAAGCGATGTATCCGAAAGTGGAACGACCGAACAGCGCCTCGCTATCCCAAACGGCACTTGGTGCGATGTAATACTTGACCTGACCATTGAGAGTGTGATCGTCGCGAACGAGGAACTTGTGAAGGTCCGCCTTTGTAACGTTCTCCAAGCCTTTGTAAGTCCTCAGCTTAGACAATGCTGCCTCGGCCTCGTCATCTGCGACGGAGGTGACGGTGGTGTCGTAACCTCGTTTCACGTCAGAAAGGAAGTTGAGCCTCCATAAGAATTCGAAGAGTGTGTCGGGTTGAGTGGACCAGTCGAATGGCTCGGTGTATATGACGCCGCTGCGATCCCAGCGAAGTAGGCGACCAGTGTTACCGAAGAGGACCACCGAGAAGGAGAATACGCGAAACTGAGAACGATGAATAGCAGAGGTGTAGGCGATCAACTGGCCGCTGACTCGATAAGCGCCCTTTGTCCATCGTATGTGGCTCTTTAGGTCTGATTTTAATGTCGCCTCTCTCCCCATCTCCTCCAGACCACGAAATACGTCGTCCTTCTCGTTCTTATTCTCGATCCACAGGTCGACCGCCGTCCAGTCCAGCGACCGCTGACTCCCGGAGTGAGTCCCCTGATCATCGCGGTCAGTACCAGAATAGATGGCGATGTCGGGTTTCAATTTTGCCGATATACAATGAGTAGTATTGATGAACTTCAGGTTCGGACAAATCCCGGCATCCTCGATTACTTGAATCTGTAAGAAACGCAGGTAAGCAAGGGAAGGGGGCATATACAAGGTGGCGATACTCGCAAATTCGTTCTCGTTCTGAGACACTTTCTGGTGGACGAAGGTAATTGCGGCTGTTGGACGTGTATTCGGTGCCTTAGGTACGAATTCTGACAAGAACAATTTCACGGGCATGGGCCCGACGAATTTCTCGCATGCGTCGAAAGCCATGTTTTTGTAGCGTGACGAGGCCCTGGACTTCGCAGGTGTAGATGAATGAGGACCGGCGTTACTGACTTCCTTACTTAGAGGCGTGTTGGATGGTACGCTTTCTGGAGAAAAATGATTGGAGTTGGGTGGAGTTGTGGGCATGATGTTGAGACTTGGGGGGTAGATTGAATGTAGGAATCACTCACGATTTCGAGGTATTAATTGCAGCCTGACACAATGGCAGCAGCGTGGGGACCCTAGTTATGTGTCCGTGTGGACGACACGATTATCGATAGACGCATGAGCCTGAGTTTCAAGTTACGCTCAGGCAACCTCGACTGCGGGCGCTGCCACAATTGAGAAGCGAGACGTGACTTATCACGTGCCCGCGAAGTTTGGTTGCGTGCGCTTGTACCATCATGGCTTGTACCATCATTCATAGCAAGGGGCACAGCCGCACGGGTAGCTTACTTCCTGTTGTTGGGAATGGGTCACGATGAGTGAATATTTGCGACGACGTATCAGCCTCGTCGGTGTGACAGTACTAGTAGGTGATATGACTAATTATAAGATCAATTATAGGGTCGTGAGCGACCTGATCTGGATTGTCTCTTGGTGTGCCTTCTAACTCAATCGGATCGTTTGCGACAGTGTTTTTTTTGCGGGGTGGCCGATTTGAGCACCGCCCAATTTGTTGCCCACGCGTTTTTATGTACGTTATATATTCAAAAACCTCACTTTGTTAAACTTGAGCTTGAACAGTCGAGCTGCGCGTCTGTCACTGCAGTCCACCGCAAAAAGGTGTGCCATCACATGGCTCTTCGTACTCTGACGTTGCCGACTGGCAGTGCACTCCGACTCCCTTTTTTGGAGCTCCCTCTTCCATTCTTATGTTGCGGTGCGTGCCAAATCGATTGGATGATCGAGACGACATGAAAGTTTGCAAAATGTTCGGCTTCTATAGGCTCCCTTACGTTTCTCCCTCACCGCTGTGAAGCCTTTATGGCAGACAAGTGAAGCGTGTTCATCTTCGGTCGAACTGGACGTTTCCCTGCCTGCGCATGTAGGAGTACGTTCGTTTCCTGCATCTGTTTCTCCCCTGTCCAACTTCTCTCAGTTGTAACCGTTCCATCTGGTCCTTCCACGGTACCATCCTGTCCACGCTCGCAGTCAATGGCTCATGCTCCATCATTTGTCACTTCAAATACATCGACGAAAGCCAAGCTGATAACTTTCTCCCAGGTATACAATATCCTGGCTACAGCACGTTATCGACCGCTGCGGAGGCTATCAGTCAACCTGACTTCTTACAGATTGTATGAGCGAGGACGCACGCATGGTCACGGAGTCTGATATGGGGCATACTGACCTTCTACGTTGTCGTACATGTCTGCTACAATGGCAAATTTGGCAGGATGAACCACTACCTCTCTTACCACTTCCTGCTTCTGTGTATACTTCCCCACGTCTCTATATCCATAAAAAAAACGCAAGCCCCCACCACCCGTTGCCGCGTCCTCATCAACTACTCGGGATGCCTCACTTACAACTACGACCACCCCGCTACGTCATAAAGTTCCACCACCCGTTGTCGGTGCCCGGATAGGAGTAGCCATCAGACCTACCCCCACATCCACCGACGACACAGTGGGCGGCTGGTGAATATGCACAGTGCTCCCTTACTCAGTTTGATGTTGTCTGGGGAAATGGCGAACCGGGGCGATGGCATGCTATGTGGAGAAGAAGTCGAGGTACTCAAGAAGATGCGTGATGGGCTGGTCCTAGCATGAAATATACTTTCCTTCCTTCAGACAAGCATGTTTCATGAAAAGAATTGCAAAATGGCACGCGACGACACAATCGTAAGACTACACAATGAAAACTGCGCCTCAGAAAGCTTTCATGAATGACGGCCCCAGTCCTACTGGTTCTCGCTGGGTCGTGTTCTGCTACTACCAGATCCGAATGAAGATCGATGTCGCTGAAGCCCGAGTATATCCCTCGATTGCGACGGCTGTGTCGAACTGGGGGGGAACCGCCCTCTACGCCTCTCGTTAAAATCTTTCCCACCGTCGTCTTCGGCCTTGCGTTTTCGGCGATTTCTGCTCGTCGCCCGATCCGGACGAAACTTGGCCTTGCAAAGACTGCCGTCGTTGTCTACGTCCCAACTGCCAGTGGAATCCAAGTGTTTGTTGATGATCGACAATACTTCTTCAGAAGACCGAAGTTTCCTGACCGCGTCTTGCACTCTCTCATCTTGCTCCTGTACAGAATCGATATCCGATCGCATCGAGGGTATGGTGTCGAAGGGCGGTTCTATGTGGCGATACAGATTGTTGAAGAGGGAACGCAAATCCTCGATGATGACTTTGCAAGGTGTATCGACAAGATAATCAACGGCCATGCGACCAAGGACCCCTTGTTGCAGACAATGGAGTTTTCCTCGCCCCCCCCTGATGGTGCCGTCATCATCCATGTCCTCACTTTGGTCGAAAACGCTTTGCATATCTTGTGACAGATCGATTTTCCGAACACTTCTGCACTTTACGACCATATATAGGAGGACCCAAAAGAACGACTCTAGGTCGTCCGATACTTCATGCGGCCTCATCGAAGGATTCCGTAAACGCGCTATGGATATGAATTGCCAGGTTCCCTGAATCCAATCTTCATTTACGTTAACCGCAAAGCGCGTGAACGTGATGTCGTACCGTGCGTGAATATTGTCTTTGCTTCTCGCTCCTGTCCTTCACCACCTTCTTCGACAGGTCCCAGTCAATCAAGATTCCCAATCTCTCTTCGGTGATCAGGATATTTCCGGCGCTCACATCTCGGTGAAGGATTCCGACCCGCTCGTACGCCCCCGTATGTGCTGTGGCAAATTTCTCAATATCGACAAAACAACCTTAACAGTGCCCACGTACCGGTGATAGCACCTCGAATTACTTTGCACAGCTCCCGAGTCGATTTGAACGTGTGCAGCGGACTCCCTAGTGTTTCCAACACAAGTCGGTAGTGTACGTAGGGATCAACTCGGGGTTGACCTGGACACCAATCCTTCACGAACTCCTGAGTCATTGTCCTCTGAACAGCGGGAGAATCTGTACGTCCACATTCCAGCAACAAAGGAACGTCGCCTGCGAGCCCTAATCTCGCAATGTTGGGAACCTGCGCGTCGTGTAGCTCACAATACACGTCGCCCTCCTTTTGAATCCCATCACAATCAGTCCGCCAGAAGTCCTTCAAATACACCAGATTTGTGGTTTCGGGATCGTAAGCGATGTATCCGAAAGTGGAACGACCGAAAAGCCCCTCGCTATCCCACACGGCACTTGGTGCGATGAAATACTTGACCTGACCATTGAGAGTGTGATCGTCGCGAACGAGGAACTTGTGAAGATCCGCCTTTGCAACGTTCTCCAAGCCTTGGTAAGTCCTCAGCTTAGACAATGCTTCCTCGGCCTCGTCATCTGCGACGGGGGTGATGGTGGTGTCGCAACCGCGTTTCACGTCAGAAAGGAAGTTGAGCCTCCATAAGAATTCGAAGAGTGTGTCGGGTTGGGTGGACCAGTCGAATGGCTCGGTGTATATGACGCCGCTGCGATCCCAGCGAAGTAGGCGACCAGTGTCACCAAAGAGGACCACCGAGAAAGAGAATATGCGAAACGGAGAGCGGTGAATGGCAGAAGTGTAGGCGATCAACTGGCCGCTGACTTGACAAGCACCTTCTGTCCATCGTATGTGGCTTTTGAGGTCTTGATTTGCTGTCTCCATCTGCTCCAAATCACGAAATACGTCGCTCCCCTTCTTCTCGTTTTCGATCCACAGGTCGACTGCCCTCCACTCCGGCAGCGGCGGATTGGAGGGGCAAGTCCATTGGCCGTTGCGGTCAGTACCAGAATAGATGGCGATGTCAGGTTTCAAGTTTGCCGATATACAATGAGTAGTATTGATGAATTTCAGGTTTGGACAAAGCCCAGCATCCTCGATTAATTGAATCTGTAAGAAACGCAAGTAAGCATGGGAAGGGGGCATCTACAAGTGTGGCGATACTCGCAAATTCGTTCTCGTTCTGGGACACGGCCAAGTGGGTGAAGGTAATTGCGGCTGTTGGTCGTGTATTCGGTGCCCGAGGCACGAAATTTGACAAGAACAATTTTACGGGCATGGGCCCGACGAATCTCTCGCATGCGTCGAAGGCCATGTTTTTGTAGCGTGACAGTTGTCTTGGTCTTCGTAGGTGTGGACAAATGGACCAGAGTTACTGTCCTTCCTCAGAGGAGTGGTGTCGGATTGTGTGTGGAAATGGGTAGAATTGTGGGCGTGTTGAGACTTGGGAGCTTGGGGAGTTGATTGAATGTAGGAATCACTCACGATTTCGTCTAAAACATTTGCTAAATATGCGACTAATCGCAGCCTGACACAATCTGACAGCAGTGTGGGGACGCTAATTAGTGTGTCCGTGTGGACGACACGATCATCAATAGATGCATGCCAGTGAGCACGAGTTTACGCTCAGGCTACCGCGAAACACAGGTTAAACTCGAATGTAGGAAGACCCGAGCCCAGGCGCAGCGGTCGATGCACGTTGCTCAGCTCTGCTCGAGCAAATCAGTCCCGGGCCAGCCCGGAGCGTCATTTTCGTTATCCGAGAGATAACACGGCTCCGGATAGAGTACTATGCTTTGGCCCTCAGTCGGACCCCCTCCCTCAGTTGGACACTTCCAATTTCTCGCTCATTTCTAGCTCAATCCTAGGGATGGGAAAGTTCGGTTCAGTTCGGTTCAGAGCCCCTTTTGGCTGAACCCCGAACCGAACTATTGGTTCGGTTCAGGTGTTTGGCCGAACCCTCGAACCGAACCCTTGGTTCAGGTTCACATTGGTTCGGTTCGGTTCAGGGAGGGTCCGAACCCCGAACCGAACGCAAACAGCAGGATCCCACTTATGTAATCACATCAAATGCGCAGAGTCACCAAGCATGTGTACCGCAGAACGTAGTGTTACGCTTTTGTGGTAGAGCTTGGAAAATCAATCAATTTATGTGTCTAGATAACAAGACCAAGTCCTATGTGTGTACAGTACTGCCTCATAAAAGGTAAACCCATCATCACCCTTACTGCGGTCACCACCACATCGCATGTCGCAGCTGCTACCATCGACGCATTATCGCAATCCGAGTAGCCACCGCCGTCGTGTTGTACATTGTCATGTCGTTGAGGTGGCTGCTACGGTTGTCGTAGTGTCACCGCCGAATTCGCTCAACTCATTGCGGAGATGGCAAGCCAGATGGTCGGACGCGCCTCGGCGAGTTCCTGCCCGCGCGACGCCCTGCGCGAGCGCCTTGTCTACAATATCCTGCAGCAGGCGCTCCTCGCCCGCTATGTCGAACGACGGTGCATCGCGCGGCGCGGGAATCGCGGGGTTCGGCGGCTTCACGGACGTGGACGGAGTCGCCGCAGAACGTAGACGGATGTGGATGATCTGTGAGGCGGCATGCGAGGGAACCGTGGTGGCCTCGATCGGCACGGCTCAAATCGTGCTCACATTCTCCTGCGTGCTCGGGAACGAGGCCGTCACACCTCCGGGGACGCGTCATCGCGGTCGGCTGTGTACGAGACTCGGAGTCGCATCGTCGTGCGTGGTTGCCGCCACAGTCGTCGTCGTCGTTGTGTCGCCGTCTTCCATCAGTTTTGCGGCTCCTCGGGCCCCTCCGTGACAGCAAGATTGTGCACCGAACTTGCCATCTCCATAGTAAGATATTCGTCAGTCGTTGGCAACGCATGGGGATAAGGGTGTTGTCACCGTTGTCGTTGTCGCAACGTTCGAATCGCCGTCATCGCAGTCGTGGTTGGCGGTGCACACGACTCGAGGCTGCGTTGAACTCGATTACCTGTCGTCGTCGTCGTGGTAGGGGTCGCGGACAGTTGTCGTTGTCGTTGTCGGCGCACATGGCGTTGCTGTCGCTGTCGTCGTCGTGGTAGGGTGCAAGTAGCTTGGGGGTGCGTAAGTGAGCAGAGGACCGGCGCTGTGATTGGTCTGCACTCACATAGCTCAGGTGCAGAGGGTAGCGTTCCCTTCGCCGTTGTCGTTGTTGGCGGCGCACATGGCCCAGCGTCTTCCCCTTCCGATCGAGGAGGAAGCGCCAGCGGTTCTGTGTGGGAGAAGGAAGACGGATATGGCACATAGCTATTCTCGTCGATGTTGAGAGGATGAGGCGCGTAGGTTAAAGTAAGGGACAGACCTGTCCGAATGCAGAAGGGCGACGTGAGGGAGCGGGGTCGGTAGCCTTCATAGTCGCGGTCTTCGTCGCCGTAGTCAAGCCTGTCAAGGTCTTCGCAGCTGCAGTTATTGGCGGCGCACACGGATCGGGACTATCACGGTCATGGTGGGGGTTGCAGGCGGCTTAAGTGACTGGCACCTAGCTCGGGTGAGTCGGCGGTTGCCCCTCGGTGTTGTCGAGGTTGGCGGAACACGTGGCCCGGGGCTAGAGTGCCCATCGTCGCTGCCGCCGCCGTAGTGTCGAAGCACACAAGGCTTGTTATGTGAGTTAGTCATGCTACACAAACCCGGGCCAGACGAGGGGCGCACCAATGGGCAATAGCCATGAAATACCAATTCTTCGACACGCTCTCAAAAACGTTCAACTTTCGGTCCAGGTGTCAGCAGTTGAACGAATTGAAGACCTGCGCACATTGAAAACAAGCCGAATTGAGTGTTGACGATGAGGAGGCGAGAGGGATTAAGAAGAACTTGAACTTGAAGTCGCGATGCAGTTGCCACACGACGCCACACCAAAGGTCCCACGCTAGCACTGCGCTGTTTCAGACGTGAATCCAACATCTCACACACACTTTCGCACATTTGGAGTGGGCCACTGTAATATACTTGCATTTTAAAGATTCCATTTCGAAAAAAATTTGGCAACCGTAAATTATTTCAGCCAGCTACAACAGTTCGGTTCGAACTCCGTTCGGACGCGGTTCTCAAATTTCGGGGTTTTGCCGAACTCCGAACCGAACCGTCGGTCCGGTTCGGGTCAACACCCGAACCCGAACCCTGAACCAGGGTTCGGTTCGGGTAGGTTCGGGTTCGGACCGAAGTTCGGACCTGAACTTTCCCATCCCTACTCAATCCCTACCAAATTGAATATATTATGTCCTGTATGACTCCTAAACACACTCTGACCTTTTTCATGGCTGAAATATGTAGAAATATATTTGTGTGGGACACCCGGATAGGATGAGCGAGGGGGTGAACGTCCTCTGTGAGGAAGCTCTACCCCTAATTGATAGGCCCGACTCGTACTTTACAAATCGTGTAAGCTACCGCACGTGATCGGTATCGCCCAAATCTCGGACTAAGCCGAATACCAGTGACTAGCCTTCCTACACTCCCCTTCATGTCGGTGTTAATCCCATTTCGCCGACGTGTTTCCTATGCTTTGGCCTTGCCAAAGCCTTGGTAAGTATGTCAGCTGTCTGATCAGGATCATGGCAATCCACGATCTCAACGATATTCTCCATTATGAGTTCGTGGATTAGGTGCCATTTAGTTCTGAGGTGTTTGACCCACTTATGGAATTTGGGGTTCCTCACCATTGCTGTGGCACTCTGGTTATCCTCTTTGATCAACGTGGGATACTCCTGCCTGTATCCGAGCTCTTTGTGCAAGTTCCTCAACCATGCGGCTTCGCGACCCACCTCAGATAAGGCGATGTACTCAGCCTCTGTTGAAGACTGCGCGGTAACCGATTGCTTCCTCGACATCCAAGAGATTGTGCCTCCACCTGTCAAGAATACATACCCTGAGACGGATTTGTAATCGTCTGCGTTGCCGAACGCGGTGTCGGAAAACCCGTAGAAGAGGTTCGAGTTTTTATTCTCATTCCTCCTCTTGGAGTAAGTTATTCCGAGCGTCTTCGTTCCTGCAAGATATCGCAGTATTCTCTTTAAGGCAGTGGTGTGTTCTAAACTTGGATTAGCTGTATAGGATGCTAATCGATTGACGGTGTAGGCTATGTCCGGTCTTGTAGCATTGGCAAGGAATTGAAGTTCACCAAGCAATCGCGCATAGGAATTGCTTCAGCTCCCCTCGTTCCCATCAGGATTTGGGACAAACTGAAAGTTAGGGTCGAGTGGTGTCGCAACATGATTTGCACGCTCCATGCCTTCCTTCTCTAGGATGGCTTCGACGTACTTTTGCTGCGTAATTTTGATTGACATTTTGTCACGGGTGACCTCGATTCCAACGATCTTGGTCGGCTCTCCCAGGTCCGTGACTTCCCACTCTGATCGTAAGTCCTCTTTTATACGCTCCATCGCTACATCCGACGTCGCGAAGAGCATTAGGTCGTCAACCCATACGGCAATTATCTCAAGATCAACTCCCCTTCGGACATACGCACACGGGTCGGCGTTCAATGAGGTGAACCCACACTTTGTCAATTTGTCATCGAGCTCCTTGTTCCACTCCCGCCCAGACTGTTTAAGCCCATATAGGGTCTTTATGAGCAGACAAACTCGATCTGTGCCGTCTTCGTAACCTTCGGGTTGGCACATATAAACCTTCTCTTTGAGAACACCATTTAGGTACGCTCCCTTTACGTCCATTTGCTGATTTCGAAGGTCTTCGATAGCTGCCAGCGCGAGGATAGCTCGAAGCATTTCAAGTCTTACTACCGGTGAGTACATTTCGCTATAGTCGTATCCCGGCCTCTGCGCACACCCTTTTGCTACTAAACGGGCTTTATATTTTAATAGGTTTCCGGCCTTGCCGTACTTCCTTGCGAACACCCACTTGTTCGCGATAGGGATGGATCCCGCAGGTGCGTCTGTGAGTATCCATGTACCCATTTGACTGAGCTGACCAAGCTCTGCCTGCACCGTGCGCTCCCATTCTGGCCACTCGAGGGACTCTTTTGCCTCCTTGAGGCTCTTTGGGTCTCCAAGCGCCACAATCCCTGTGGCATTGACTCGTTCCTCATCTTCCGAATCAGAAAATGGATTGTCGAGTTTACAGTAATCCGCGCGTACACCACGAGTTTTTCGGGGTTTGGGGGGTTTGGCTGGTGTGTCATTCTTGTCTATATCACTTCTCTTTCTCTTTGTTCTGCTGCCCATGTTCTGCCCTGTAGATGTAGGCTGAGCACCCTGTGGTATGCCGCCGATGGACAGGGTGTCCTGCTTGTCGAGTCTTCCCGGCTCCCCTTCACGCTGTGCGTTTGGTGCGATCACAGTGATCGGCTCAGGAGGAGAGTCATCTCGGGATAAATCGAGGAAACAGACGTTACGAGAAGTGAGTACCTTACACATTTCCGCGTTATAGTACTGAACGGCCTGTGGCCCGTCTTCAAATCCTACATAGGCTCTTCTATGCGACTTAGGTAACATTTTGCGCTGCATGGCTTGGCCTTGTAGGAGCACCCAAACTGGTGCACCAAATTCTCTGAAGTGAGCGATGTTTGGTCATTTTCCGAACCATAGCTGATACGGGGTTGCACCATTTAAGGCTCTCGTATAGGAACAGTTTCGGATGTATGCTGCATGGGAAACAGCGTACTCCCACAGGAACTCGGGCATCTCTTGTCCGCGTAACATCGCATGGGCAAGCTCTACCAACGTGCGGTTTGCGCGTTCGGCTATGCCGTTTTGGGCAGGTGAGTAGGGTGCTGTCATTTGATTCTCTATACCACGTTCACGGCACCACGCCCTCAAGGATTTGTTTATGAACTCTTTCCCCCGGTCAGTGCGCATCGCTTGCGGGGGTTTCCCATTCGCCTCAAGGTGCACCAGGTAGTCCTTGACTCCCTGTGCCGCCTGATCCTTCCCTTTCAGGAAGTGTACAGTTATGTATCGCGACACATTGTCGACAAATAGGAGGAAGTACTGGTTCCCATTTATGGAAACCTTGTCATATTTCCCCCATAGGTCCATGTGAGTGAGTTCACCGGGCGAAGTTTCGTGGACTAATTTCTTGTTGTAGGCTTCCTCCGCTTGCTTTGCTTCGGTACACACAATGCAATCGGGTTTAGGTGTTTGGGTGTCCACGCGGAGGCCATCAACAAGTCCGTTGTCCAACAACCTCTGTAACCCAGCGTAGCTAACATGTCCGAACCTCCTATGCCAGGTTTCCCAGCTCGGGAGTGTTTCGGAAGTTGTGAAGGAAGCAGAGGTGCTCACCTGTACCTGATGGTTCGGGCGGAGGCTGACATCCATCCTATATAGGTTGTTTGCTGCTAATCGGCCAACGGTTATCGGCTTGCCGCTTTTCATGATTAGCGTAAGCACTCCGTGGTCGAATACACAAGTTCCGCCGGTGCGGTCCCAACGTCCCAAAGAAAGCAGGTTGTTTTTGTTGGACAGGATATGTAGGACACTCTCAAGTCGCAAAAGGTAAATATTACCATTTAATCGCGATTTGAGTTCAACTGTGCCCCATCCATGCACAGGGACTTTGGTACCGCTGACACCGATTACGGAGGCATGCTGGAGTGGTGTGTATTTTATGAACGCAGTGCGCTCATTCGCGACGTGTGATGTCGTCGCGCTATCGGCAAGCCAGTCATACCAAATTTGGCGGTTATCCATTGCTGTAACATCACTAGGATCGTAGTCCTCGAAATTATAACACTCGCCAAAATATTCCGGCTCGCTCAGATTCTCCGCTACTGTAAGCGCAATGTCTTCGTCATAGACGGTGGCGTGTACCTCTTCAATTTTGGAGGTAGTACCAGCTTTTGTTTTATCACTCCCACTGCTGCCGCCGCCGCTACCACCTTCACCATCGCCAAGCTTCCTCTTCTTCCAGCAATTTTCCGGGGAATGTGTGAACTTCCCGCAAGTAGGACACTTGGTCTTGCCCAGGAAGCGGCAATTTGCAGTATTGTGATTGTCCTTCCCGCAATGATTACAGTGCTTCTTCTTCTTCTTCTTCCCGCATTGCCCAGATGCTCCATTGGAGTTTCCAGACCGAGATTCGCCCATGCGCTAAGTAAGAGTGGGCTTATTCCCTACAACCTGATTGACGCTGCCGCCACTCGCATTACGCGTTTGGTGTCGTGTGTCCTCCTCTTTGAGAATCCCCATAAACTTTTGCGAGCTCACCAACTTTTTCAGGTCTGCCTCTTCTTCTCCAAACTCCCCACCGAAGTATGACTGTGTGAACACGTCCCAGGAACATGGGAGTGCCCACGCAATGAGGATTTTGAAGTATTCGTCGTCGAGTGGCATGCAATTATTGCACACCTGAATAAGGTGTTCCCATTGACTCTTTAGCTGATTAAGGAGCTCAGAGATATTAGTATTCTCCTCAGAAACTATATGATTCATGGAGTAAAGGAGGGTGAAGTAAGAGTTTAGCCCTTTAGTCTGGTGTACGGCCTCCAGATTCATCCAAATCTGTTGCGCTGTCTCGCAACGATTCGTATGGACCATTTGAGACTCTATTATATTGTTTGTGATGAGGGTCTGGGCATAACTATCGTTGTCGTCCCAGGCCTCCGCATTCCGAGGACCGACTGGACGCAGAAGCGTTCCATCGACATATTGGCGTACATGACAAGTGCGGAGCATCCTCCACATTCTCTGTCGCCAAGTTGTCCAATTGTCCTCGGTCAGCAGCTCTATCACGCGAGTCACTTGTGAGTCTGGAGGCTTCGCTGGAGTGATGTAGAGTTCCTTTTCCTCATCAGAGGAGGGAATCTTGTCCTTGTCCAGGAAACAGTAAGGTGGCATCTTTAGGGGTAACTGACGTTTTCGCACAAGAAATGGAAAGAATAGTTGTTTTATTGTAGAGTATCCTGGCCTGAGGTTTTAAGCTATGGGGCCAGGGCCCATAACCTGTAGAAATATATTTGTGTGGGACACCCAGATAGGATGAGCGAGGGGGTGAGCATCCTCTGTGAGGAAGCTCTACCCCTAATTGATAGGCCCGACTCGTACTTTACAAATTGTGTAAGCTACCGCACGTGATCGGTATCGCCCGAATCTCGGACTAAGCTGAATACTAGCGACTAGCCTTCCTACAAAATATGTTGTGTTGCGAAGTTGGCAAATAGCCATCCATCACACTTGCCGGCCCATGCCACATCAGGGCTTGATTTGGGTGGCTGACCGCTTTCTAAAAACAGAAAGGAGCAATGCTCCCACCAAACGGTCAGCGGAGTCCCAAACATTCCAAAACAGGACTGTGACTAGGCATGACTGTCCAACTGAGGAAGGGGAGTGGCCGTTTTTCTGCATCCAGTCACGTCCCAAAAAAGGAAGGTGCCAAGAAAGTCACGTTTTTCCTGTCCTTACAAAACGGACGTCCCCGAACAGCATTCGAGCTCAGTGAACTTTACTCTTAGTAAGCGCAAATAAAACACTTTTATTTTTAAAAATGCTATTTCCTTAATCATACACTTTGTCTTTAGTCATCAGACATAACTCTCATATGTTTTTTTAAGATGTTCACACAACTTAACACAATAATAAATATATTTTTATTATCTAATTAGGCTATGTCTATTTTTTGTCTAAGTCGTACTATGGCGCGCAAAAACAGGGTGCAGGCGCAGTAAATGCGGGCACACAGAGACCGCGCCGGCCCTGCTGCGCAACACGTGGGGAGGCGGGGACGGCTTGGCCTCGTGCGCCCCATCCTGCGTGAACGGGGTGGCGTGCCTGCGTGCACACCCCTTCCGTGCGAATGAGGAAGGGTGGGGCCGGGCCTTTGCATGCACCTTTCCCACGCATACAGGGCGGCGCGACCAAGGGGGAAGAGAGGTGCCGGGGGCGGCGTACCCGCGTGCAACCCCCTTCCGTGTGAATGGGGAAGGGTGGGACTGGGGGTGGTGTGCCCTCGCGTTCGGCGTTCCCCGCGCAGACGGGGTGGCGTGGCCAAGGGGAAGGGGAGTGCCAGGGGGGCATGCCCGCGTGCACCCTCCTTCCGCGCGAATGGGGAAGAGAGGGGTCGGGGCGGTGTGCCCTCGCGTCACCCCTTTCTGCGCGAATGGGGTGGCACAAAGAGGGAAGGGGGGAGAGGGCGGGGGCGGGGGTGACGCGGAAAGGCGGGGCGGTGTGCCCTCGTGAACCCCCCTTCCGTGCGAATGGGAAAGGGAGGGGGGGTGGCCAGCCTCGCGTGCCCCCTTCCGCGCATACGGGGCCATGGAGAGGTGGGGCAGTCTGCCTTTGCACGCCCCCTGTCCGCGCGGACGGAGCTGCACGGACAAGAGGGAAAGGGCAGGGCCGACGCGATGTGGTGGGGCAGAGTGCCCCGTGCGCCCCCCTTGCACACGAATGGGGAAGGGAGGGGGTCGCGTGCCCTCACGTGCCCCCTTTCCGTGTGTACAGGGTGGCACGGCCAAGTGGGAAGGGGAGGGGCCGGGGCCCTCATGCGCCTGCGAATGGGGCATTGCGAACAGGGGAAAGGGCGGCGGCAGCGGCATGCCCTCGTGCGCCACCCTTCCGCGCAAACGTGGCAGCACGGACGGGGGAGAAGGGAGGGCCTGGGAGGCCGGGGCATTGTGTGCCCCTTATCTGCATGCGAAGGGGGCGGCGGCGGTCAACGCGGGGGAAAGGGTGGGTGGGCGACTTACCCTCGTGCGCCCTCTCTGCGCGCGATGCAGGGGAAAGGGGGTGTCGGCCTGCTCTCTTGCATCCCCTTTTCGACGCGAATGGGGTACAGTGTCGGACAGTCAAACTCGACAAATTTTGTTGACTTTTTTATGACTCTGAGAATGCCTGGAATTGGTGCAAAAGGGGTCAGGGATGATGTGGTTGTTGTCCTAAATGATGCCATGCAGCGGTTCTTTCAAAAAACGTAACTTATTAAATTACACCCTCAAAAGTTGGCCACCCTCAAAATTTAGCACTTGGTACTCAAAATTAGGCTTGATCATTTCGTTTCATTTATCTGAGTGTGATGCGCACACTCCGGCGGCACCAATTGTATCCAGGAACCAAAGATAGGCTGTGTAAAATCCCGTGTTTGAGGTAACGTGACTGACTCACCAACAATCTCATGGACCGCCATTTGCATCGCAGTTGCCCTCGGGGAGAAAAAAAGAAAATGGTGCAAATACTTCACTCCCTGAGCCCAGACCCACCATCTCTCACTGAAGATCTGCAGGGAAAAGACTCAGAGGACGATGATTATGGTGAAGTTGAGTGGGACCCACATGCAGGTACAAAGCCATCACAGCTTGATGGAGAAGATTCGGATGAACACTGGGATGCTGAAGACGACATGGAGGGCGTTGGGAGTGAGGCCTTCAATGTTCTTATGGTCAAAATGCTTTCAGATCTCCAAGATGACGATCTGCGTGATCGAGAGTGGAAACCACAGCCGGAGCAAAAGAGAAAGAAAGGTTAGCTCAGGATAACAGATTAAGCACATCCGTACTCACCTTGTAACAGACTGAAGGACCCAGGAAAGCCCCTTCATTTGGGCCAGATGTCATTGCAAAGTCTGCACGGAGTCAGTGACGCCCCAAGCATCGGCAAGCAATGCATAACCAGCCAAGACTCACCGCTTTTGATTTCACCGTGTCAGGTGGTCCAGCGAACATGGGGAGCATGTCCCCTGCCCCTGCCCAACCCACTCCAGCCCTGCCTCTGCCAGTGCTGCACCTGGAGTTGACACCGTCACCGTCACCTGCACCCACATCTGAGTCCCCTGTGGCCGCACTCTATACCTCACCAACACCGCCACCAGCAAGCACCCCAACCAGATACCCCAGCAACGAGACCCAACCAGCCCAAGCCAGACCTCACTCGACTTTCCATAACTTGAAGCACCAACGACACAACTCAAGTCCAGTGCACATGCCAGTGGACCTTGACGGAGCAAACAAACTTGAAGGCGAAGACTCCCATGAGGAGTCAGGGAGGGAAGTTGAAGGGGGAGACATCCAGGCCGATGATGAAGAGATGGTGATTGACACAGTGCTGGGAGCCGGGCCAAAAGTCGAGATAAGGAACTGGAAGGACCTGCGAGAACAACTCAAAGACGACATTGCCAACGCATACAAAAAACATGCAAGGCCCACCACAATAAACCAGTTGCTTTTGTTGCGCAACTTCTCTACTCTCCAAATCAAAGGTGTTGGGAGAATGGCCGCAAGCCATGACATCACCCAGCAATGGCATGAGGGCAAGGGCACCCACTTCGCACGTCGAGTTCGCACCCTGGCACAGCACTATCAATTATATGAGCAACTCCCCGCTCAAAACATGGGGGGCTACAGGGGTTACTCAATATTCAGTGACGAACGTGTGCAGGATGCTGCACGCAACTGGCTATCAAAAGATTCAAAACTGCCGACCGGAGAGGTCAGCCCAAGACACTTCTGCAGGGCACTTACCAAGGAAATCCTGCCTTGTTTAGAGCTCAACAAGAAGTCCATATCAGAACGGACAGCACGGCGATGGCTTGTGAAACTTGGATGGCGCCGGACACGTTTGAAGAAGGGGGTCTACATGGATGGCCATGAGCGAAGCGACGTCGTCAAATACCACAATGAAACATTCTTACCTTTGATGGCCAAGTACGAGCGTTGCATGGTGAAGTGGACCAAAAACGCAAATGGGAGTTTCGAACGAGTTGAGCCCCTGCTGAATCCTGGGGAGAGGAGAATTGTCCCCATCTTCCAGGATGAAAGCTCGTTTCATGCAGGCAAGTACAAAACAAATGTTTGGTTGGTTCACTTCAAGTTCTTGTATTTGATGATATTGTTCTGACAATGTGCTTGGGAAAGGCTGCGTGCCGATGAACAAAAACTTATGAAAAAGGGCCGCGGACGAATCATCCATGTGTCAGACTTCGTTGAGGAAGAAAATGGTCGCCTCATTATCCGAGATCAAGATGAAGCGATAATCAAAGATGCACGACGCATCACCTATCCCGGTGCAAATGGCGACGCTTGGTGGGACCTGCCACAATTACTCACGCAGGTGAAGAATGCTATCTCGATCTTTGAGGAGGCACACCCAGGATGTTGCGCGTTGTTCATTTTCGACCAATCATCTGCACACGCCTCTCTTGGTCCAGATGTGTTGTGTGCTTTCGACATGAATAAATTGAATGGTGGAAAACAACGGAAAAAAAAGGATACAATAATCCCCATGAGCAACCCCGAATCTTGTTATCGTGGACTGGTGCAAAAAATGACCCTCGAGAATGGCAAACCAAAAGGGCTTCAGCAAACACTCGAGGAGCGTGGCTTCAACGTCACTGGGATGAGGGCGAAGTGCTCCCCCGTTTGCCCATTCGAGAATGAAGGTTGCTGCATGGCTCGCCTCCTCAGCCAACAAGAGGACTTTCAACATCAGACTTCCCTCCTCGAGCAGACCATCACCGCTCGAGGGCATCTGTGTATTTTCCTTCCCAAATTTCATTGTGAACTCAATCCAATTGAAATGGTGCGTGTTTTCTCTTCTCATGCGCAGCTTATTTTAATCTTTGAGGTCACACAGTATTGGGGGTGGTGCAAGGGAAGATACAGAGAGGTTTATAAGACAGGATTTGCAGATGCGAAGAAAAGAGCCCTCGAATATCTCAACGCGTGCCCAACAGAGGTTATCTGACGATTCTTCAACCGTTCCTGGAGGTTCATGGATGCCTATCAGCATGGGTTGACAGGAAAGGCTGCTGAGTGGGCCGTCCGAAAGCAAAAATCGCATCGCAGAGTTGGGCCACAAGTGATGATGTCTGTAGACGCAATTTTGAACTAAAGTTGTCCATACAACTTGTGGGGAGGCAGGTGACAGCACACAATTGATTTAGTTACTTTATTGGTTGAGAAAACGAGTTGGTGCATTTGTCGATGAGGGCGAGAGACAGGCCTATACAGACGGGCGCACTCTGGACCCGAGTCTGGGGTTAGATGCTGGGCCAAAAGTTGGCCACTTCTAAAAGTCACAGGAAAAAACCCAAAAGTGCATTTTTCGACGTATTTTGCCTTTCTGAACACAATGGCATGATCAAAAATTTCTAAAATCTACTGTGGGGGCCAATACAAAATTTGTTGAGTTTGACTGTCCAACACTGTAGGCGAGGGGTGGATGAGAATGGAGGGGAAAGGAGGGGGAAGGGTTGTTCTAGACCCTGTGGCGGAAGCAACACGTGCCTGCCACGTCAGCACTTCGGCATATGTGGCAGGCACGTTTTACTTCCGCCACAGGGTCCTGTGTGCACACAGTGTGCACGCCACCCCAACTTTCCCCCCCATTCCCGCATCCTCCCCTATTGTGTGTGCCACCCGATTCGTACAGAATCGGCTGTGCAAAGCCACCCACCTCCACCCTCCTCCCATCCCTGTCGCCCGCCCCATTCACATCGAAGAGAGGACGCAAGAGGACTTCCCCTTCATCGCGCGCAGGGTAAGTCGCCCCCTCCCTCATCTTCCCTTTCCCCCGCATTGACCACCCCCCGTTCGAGCGCAGAAAGGGGGCGCACAAGGGTAAGTCCCCACCCTCCTCTTCCCCTCCCCTTCGCGTGTAGAAAGGGGGGGCGCACGAGGGCATGCCGCCCCCCTCCCCTTCCCCTGACTTACTCTCTGTCCACACCACCCCGTTTGCGCGGAAAGGTGGCACACGATGGCACACCGCCCCCTCGCCTTCGGTTCCACCCCTTCCCCCTTGGCCGCGCCGCCCATTCGCACAGAAGGGGTGCATACGAGGGCACGCCACCGCCGCCCTCTCCCTCTCCCTCTCTCCCGCCCCCTCCCTTCCCATGAAGGGGCGCACGAGGACACGACGCCCCCGGCACCTCCCTTCCCCATTGGCCGCGCCGCCCTGTACGCGCAGCAAGGGGGCACACGAGGGCACGCGATCCCCGGCCCCACCCTTCCCCATTCACGCGGAAGGGGGGTGCGCGAGGGCATGCCACCCCCCTTCCCCGCTGCCCCAACACCCCCCCTTCCCGCCCCGTCCGCGTGGGGAACGCGAGGGCACGCACCCCTGGTCCCACCCTTCCCCATTCGCGCGGAAGGGGGGTGCGCGAGGGCATGCCGCCCCCCTTCCCCGCTGCCCCCGACACCTCCCCTTCCCGCCCCGTCTGCGCGGGGAACGCGAGGGCACGCACCCCTGGTCCCACCCTTCCCCATTCATGCGGAAGGGGGTTGCACGCGGGTACGCTGCCCCCGGCACCTCTCTTCCCCCTTGGTCGCGCCGCCCCGTACACATGGGAAAGGTGCATGCGAAGGCCCGGCCCCACCCTTCCTCATTCGTGCGGAAGGGGTGTGCACGCGGGCACGCCGCCCTGTTCGCGCGGGACGGGGCGCACGAGGCCAAGCCGTCCCCGCCTCCCCACATGTCGCGCAGCAGGGCCGGCACGGTCTCTGTGCGCCCACATTTACTGCGCCTGCACCCCATTTTCGCGCGCCATAGTACGACTTAGACAAAAAATAGACATAGCCTAATTAGATAATAAAAATATATTTATTATTGTGTTAAGTTGTGTGAACATCTTAAAAAAACATATGAGAGTTATGTCTGATGACTAAAGACAAAGTGTACGATTAAGGAAATAGCATTTTTAAAAATAAAAGTGTTTTATTTGCGCTTACTAAGAGTAAAGTTCACTGAGCTCGAATGCTGTTCGGGGACGTCCGTTTTGTAAGGACAGGAAAAACGTGACTTTCTTGGCACCTTCCTTTTTTGGGACGTGACTGGATGCGGAAAAACGGCCACTAGGAAGGGGTCCGACTGAGGGCCAAAGCATAGTAGTCCGGTAATTCGGACACTGTCACCTTCAAGTTCTCATATTTCTCGCTTGTCCTTCGTCAACCAATCGTGCCATGGTGGACGTAGAAGCGCAACGTGGAATTCTGACTAGAAAGCATCAGGATAACGAGTGTCAGAATCAGAACCTTCCCGCTGCCGCGGCTCTCGGCTGACCTCAGTGTGCATGCACGCTACAGGTACTATCGCGGCCCACCCTGTCAATGTTGAAGACAAGAAGGAGACGCAGTTCAAGTATGGTTGTCTGCAAATACGAACATTCTGTCGTGTGTGCCAGTGGTCCCATTATTTTTCACTAGCTTGTTGCGGTGGTTGAGCTCGCTTCGTTTCTGTCTCAGATTCTCCTCCGGGACGTTGGGACCTGTAGCATTCGGACTTAGTTTCCGAGATTCGTGCCTGGTCGACCTATTCTTTAACCTGCTCTTCGCCATTCCCCCTGCATACTTGTGAGTATGGCTACACGACCCGCTTTGTCGTGGTAATGGTGCTAAGCTGGAAAAGCTCGACTTGAGGCCCAAAACTGGGGTTGCGCCAGCTGTGCTCGACGCGATACAGCTCCCGCTAGGTGCAGCTACTCTGACGGCATCTGCGCTGAGCTTTGCGCTCGTCATTCCGTCGACGGATCAGGTCTGATACGAGGGCCCGATTGCACGCACGACTGGGGATATCGGCATCGAGTTGGCGATGGCGGTCACGGCGTTGTGGTACGTCCCTCTGCGCCATCTCGAAAAGCGTTGGAAGGGAGTTTGAATGGTGGGAAAGGTGGAATAAAGGTTTGTTTTGTTCCAGAAAGTTCAGAGTAAAGAGGAGACGGGCAGTCCACCACGCGAACTCGGGAGTTGTCATTGTGCTATAATGGCCGTCGCCAACTAAGCTTGCGGCAATCCTGATTCCCTCGTATTACACCATCGTAGCAAGGGGCAGGTAGCTACCTTGCTTCCCGCTTTTCGGAATGTCGACGAGTGAATATTTGCCGACTATGTATGATCATACGGCGGCGCATCAGCCTGAGTATCTCCAGTGTATGGTGAACTTCATTGAGTCAGGACAAGATCGACCCAATCAGAAGTGTGACAGTAAGTGATATGACGGATTATAGGATGATGTGAGCGACATGATAGGTAATACTAAGTCTGATCTGATCCTAATTTGTAGAAAAACATGTATTCCGCATTCCGCAACAAGTACACTCTGGCCGGATTTGTGTGGGTTGCCCTCGAACCGCATCAGAGGGGCGGGTCGGGAGAGACAGTCATCAATATGTCCTACTGGTTCTCACTGGGTCGTGTTCTGCTACTACCAGATCCGAATGAAGATCGATGTCGCTGAAGCCTGAGTATATCCCTCGATTGCGATGGCTGTGTCGAACTGGGTGGGAACCGTCCTCTACGCCTCTCGTTGAAGTCTTTCCCACCGTCATCTTCGGCCTTGCGTTTTCGGCGATTTCTGCTCGTCGCAGGATCCGGACGAAACTTGACCTTGTAAAGACTGCCGTCGTTGTTTACGTCCCAGCTGGAATCCAAGCTTGGATCCAAGTGTTTTTTGATGATCCTCAATACTTCATCAGAAGACCGAAGTTTCTTCAGCGCGTCTTGCACACTCTCATCTCGGTCCTGTTTAGATTTGATCCTCGATTTCACTGAGGGTGCGGTGTCGGCGCGCGGGTCTATGTGGCGATACAGATTGTTGAAGAGGGAACGTAAATCCTCGATGATGTCTTTGCAAGGTGTTTCGACAAGATCTTCAATCATCGCGGGACTAAGCTCCGATTGTCGCAGACAATGGAGTTTTCCCCTCCCCCCCCTGATGGCACCGTCATCTTCCATGTTGTCGCTTTGGTCGAAAACGTTTTGCATTTCTTGTGACAGATCGATTTTCCCAACACTTCTGCACTTTGCGACCAGATATAGGAGCACCCAAAAGAATGACTCTAGATCGTCGGATACTTCATGCGGCCTGGTCGAGGGATCCCGTAAACGCGCTATGGATATGAATTGCCACGTTCCCTGAATCCAGTGTTGATTTACATTAACTGCAAAGCGCGTCAAATGTGATGTCGTACCGTGCGTGAATATTGTCTTTGCTTCTCGCTCCTGTCCTTCACCACCTTCTTCGACAGGTCCCAGTCAATCAAGATTCCCGATCTCTCTTCGGTGATCAGGATATTTCCAGCGCTCACATCTCGGTGAAGGATTCCGACCCGCTCGTACGCCCCCGTATGTGCTGTGGCAAATTTCTCAATATCGACAAAACAACCTTAACAGTGCCCACGTACCGGTGATAGCACACTATGAAAGCTAATTTGGATGAATATCATCCTAAAATTAAGAATTAAATTAAGTCTTCCGTAGGATGACTGTAGGATGAATATTAGATGGTTTTCAGTATCACATAGGATGACGAAAATAGGCTTAAATAGATCCAAGATATGGCCAAAAACAGCAACACAAAAATGAGACACTGGAAGCCGATCTTAGGATGAAAATCAGTAACAATTTTTGGATGAAAATCAGTAGATGCTATTGGATGTAAATCAGCCTCAGTTCTGACTGAAAATCAGTCTCGATCGTTGGATGAATATCAGTATCGGGCTTTGGATGAAAACCAGTCTCTATATTTAGCTGAAAATAAGGACCGATCTTTGGATGATAATCATCAATAATCATCACCCCTCTCCGGATTCCGTTGGATGACTTTCAGCATGCCTTATGTTGATATTCATCCACAAACTATTCTATAATAGTGTTTAGAAAGATATAATAATATAAACAGTATACCGATTACGACCAGATCAGCATCTGGGTATTTATCACCATTTGCTGCCCCGCACGGCCCCAGACTCGGATCTCCAACCTCAAGAATCGAAGTCGAAGCTCTACGCCTGCGTGCACACGTGCCTAAAGCTGTCATTCGTGAGGTAAGGGGATCCGGATCCGGACATGGGTGGGAAATATACAGCACATACCATTAACGTTGTGTTGAGCTGCGGCCTCGATCGATATCGCAAGGCTATTCCGTATCGTTGTCATCCGAAGCCTCGCCATCCTCATCACTCTCGCCCGCGCGGCCCTCAACCTCAAACTCTTGACTTGCCGCCCTTTGCTTTTCGCTGGCCCTCAAGCTGAAGCGCGTTTTTGCGGTAGTAGCAGTACCGGTATTGGACTTCTGCTTCTTCCTTGGCTGCTGGGTGGCTACAGTTACTGATGCTGCACGTTTGGATTTCGAACCCGTGGCGACCGCGGACGTATCAGCCGATTCATGGCTGCCATTGGTTCCTCCCTCGTCATCTGAGTCCAACTGAAGTGCCGGTGTGGCTAGGGCACCGCGGCACCCTCGTGGGCGTCTCTTAGCCGCATTGTCCTTCAAGTAAGCGTACTTCGCTGGTACTTCAAGATAGCCAGAGCGGTAAGAATGGCCCCGCTTATTCTTCAACAACTGCTTGGCAAGCGCTTCCGTTGCCCAGTCGTTGGAGAACCTCTTCAAGTAGGGCGCTTGCTCACGAGCCTGGAATACAAGGTATGTTTAGATATCGCCGCTAGTACTGCTTGAACTCACTGCTTGATAAAGTTTCGCTTTTTTGCTAGCTGGGATGTCTGCCCATCGCACTTCCCAATTTATCCCCGCCGCCGCAACCAGATCCGTTACAAGACGCTAAACAATGATAAGTTTCTGTCCAGCTTGCAAGCTTCACACATGAACGCACCCTGATCGCATGGTACCTAGGCTTGTCGTCCGACAACCTCATCCCATCTTGGATGTTTGTTCCGCTGCGCGGGCGCTCAATCTTGGGCAACGAGGCGGCGACGACAGTAGAAGCCTCGGTAATCTCTTTGGTAAGTGCTTCCTTCTGTGCCTTGAGTGCTTTGAGTTCCTCTAATCCCGCTGTATTAGCCTTGAGTCGTTATCCTATTTGTCCCGCGCTGTCTCACCTTTGACTTTTTCCATCTGTGCCATGATATCGTTCTCATCTTCCTCAGCAACACCCTGACTCGGACTACCATTCACAGGAGGGGTATGGGTAGCAGACGCTGGTTTGGCCTGCTGGCCAGGCCCCTTTTTACCCTCTGTAACATGAGCCCAGGTGCGTTGACAACTTGTATTCAATTGTTCGGACTTACTTTGCTTATTTCCAGCTGCTGTGGACCTTGTTGCACGTTTCTGGGGGGCATCTTCATCCATGTTGAGAGGCATGTATGCAATATAGCTGACTCAAGCGGGAACAGGTCACAGTGGGGGGTGGGGGGTGATGGTTCGTTTTTCCTTGATTCAACTTGAATATTGTGCACGTGCAACAATTCGAATTCAACTCTATTGATTCTATTTGGGCTGCTTCCGCCCGCTCCATTCTACAAGTCCTGGCAATATGGCTGGTCAGCAGCTCGTCTTTTGCGTCTGCTGTAACAAGCACATACCCCGTAAGCGTGAGCGCGAACACCGCCGTTGTGCCAACAACTTGAAACTCCTCACAACCCCCACGCCCCACAAACGTCCTCGACTCGCATTTAAAGACACACGCACTCCTCGTAACAAGCCTCGGCCTAAGACAAACCCCACCTCTGAACCCCTAGAATGTCAAGACGTGTGCACCACTGATCCTGACCCAGACGCGGCGCTCTTCCAAGACACGGAAATTCTGGAGCCTTCGACTCCAAATGGCGAAAGTAATCGCCGGTACCATGTTGAAGACTCGAGACAGGGACATGCAGACGAACTACTCGCGGCCTGCATGTCATGACGATGGCACCGCGGCCATGACCATTTATACCCAGGCCCGGGGTCTGATGATGACTCCGATGAATTTGGACATGACTTGGACAGGGACAGCGATGGCGATGACAACGACAATGGCAAGACCTCAAATGCCCCACTTGGAGAGGGGCCCGACGGCAATGAGTCGGATATTGTCGACTGGGGCGCATTGGATCAGGAATGTGGCTTGACCGGGCCCATTTGCGACGAGCTCGGAGAAGACTTCGAGTCTATGTGTGCTAAGATTGGTGTGTCCTACTTGGTCTATCTCTGGGCGTTGATAGAACTTTCTGTCAGGTGAAAGGCTTGATGAATGCGATCGCACAATATGCCGAGCATTTGCTTTCAAGATTTCTACGTACACGACAGATGCTGCCTGGAAAAAGGCACGCTACGTGTTTCAAACTACGCCTCCACTCCCTGGGCCATTCCAACTCCGTTCTCATATCGCATTCCTAGCTGGTTTTAGTGCTCAAATATATGACTGCTGCCCCAATTCGTGCCTGTGTTATACTGGTCCTCACTCAAATTCGACATCTTGCACATACTGTGGGCTTTCACGGTACCACGCTGATGGGACGCCTCGTAAGAAGTTCCAATATATTCCTCTAGTTCCTCGGCTACAAGCATTTTGTGAAAACACCGGAGTCGCGACAGCAATGCAATATCGATCTCAGTCCGAGGCCGAATCAGCCCCGGGGGTCGTCAAGGACATCTTCGACGGCGAGAACTACAAGACTCTCAAGTCGAAATACGTCCAGATTGACGAGAAGATCTTCGGACACCGATACTTTGAAGACCACCGTGACATCGCGCTTGGCCTGTCTACTGACGGATTTGCGCCATTTAATAGACGGAAGAGTACTGCCTGGCCTATTATCCTATTCAACTATAATCTTCCTCCAGAGATACGGTTTCACGTCAACCAAATACTCGCTCTTGGTGTCATTCCGGGCCCAAAGAAACCACAAGATTTTGACTCATTCTTGTGGCCTTTACTCCAGGAGCTTCTTTGTCTTGCGAACGGAGTCCGGTCTTTCGATGTCCTCAAGAGCGCTTTCTTCACCCTACATGCTCACTTGATCGTCATATTTGGCGATATACCAGCAATATCCATGGTCATGCGGATGAAAGGGCACAATGGTATCTCTCCATGCCGCATGTGCGAGATCCAAGGGTTACGTGCGCCAGATCAGCCAGGGACGACGCACTACGTTCCCTTGGACCGTTCGTCTCATCCCGATATCCAAAGGGACCGATCTGGTGAACGTGTAAAGAAATACGATCCTTATAACCTCCCTTTACGCACACACAACAGGCTACTTGCTCAGGCTGCTGAGGTCGACGTCGCTACTACGAATGCCACCACCGACAGACTCTCAAAGGAGTACGGGATCAAGGGAACTCCTCTCCTCTCCTATGTCCATTCTCTTTTCTTCCCTCACTCATTTCCGTATGATTTCATGCACCTTATCTGGGAAAATACCATCAAGAATCTAGTGCTCCACTGGACGCGCGACTTTAAAGGGCTTGATCAAGGAAAGGAGTCCTATGAACTCTCGAAGGCCATCTGGGAAGGAATCGGTACACTCACAGCGTCATCTGGTTCAACGGTTCCGTCAGCTTATGGATGTCGAGTCCCGAACATTGCGAGAGATCGCAACATTTGCACGGCCGATATGTGGTCCTTTTGGACGCTTTATATCGGCCCCGTTCTGTTGTGGCGCCGGTTTGAAAACGCGAAGTACTACAAGCACTTCATTCTCCTCGTGAAGCTGTTGACCACCTGCCTCAAATTCGAGATAACGCGTGAAGAAATCGATTTTATTCGGAATGGATTTGTTGACTGGGTGGAAAAATACGAAAGGCACGCCTCACCAATTTGTATCACAGCCGCACTAACACTACTATCTACAGATTTTACTATCAGCACGACGCAGGCCGCATGTCTGCGTGCCCAGTCACCATCCACGCGTTGCTTCACATATCCGACAGTATCAAGACTTGCGGGCCAGTGTGGTGTTACTGGGCGTTCCCAATGGAACGCTATTGCAACCGTCTCAAACCTGCAATCCGAAGCCGACGGTCCCCCTATGCTTCCATCGATCGATACATCCTTGAAGATGCGCAACTCACGCAGATCAAGGCTATCTATGGTTTGGCAGATGAGCTCGCTTTACAGCCTCAACGGAGTAACCTGCCACAGGGAGCATATCAGTGCCCATACTGTGAGCCCTATACTCCCGTCCTTTCGCAATCCAGATCTAATTTTCCCATTGAAGACCCGACCTGCGTACTCCTGTGTCCTCGCGTGGTTGTTCAGCGAGGCACAGAAAGTACATCGTTATTAACTGGGCTGTCAAACTCGATCGCTGCTGCACTTTCGACGTGATTTGGGCTTCATGTTTCAGTTATTCGGAAGTATCTCCAACGGGCAAATATTGAGGAATGGGGGAAAGTCCGGCGGGTAGACAGTGAGGCTGGGGATACAATTCATTCCTCAGGTCTCATGAAGCCCACTGCAGACCGACGGGATGCAACGTTTGTGCGGGTGAGTTGCGTACTTTTAATCCAGCGATTCAGCACCCATGATTGAAATGGATCAGTACATGATGTTAGTGGATAGATTTGCGCGTCAGCGCCGTCGCAAACCAGTCTTCGAGCCGCAGACCTTCTACGGTCGGCTTGAGCGCCTGTACCTTATCCATTTTAATCGTTCTGATTCTCAGGTGGATCCCCAAAAGCCGATTATTCTTGCTGCAATTCGAAACTGCAAGACCAAAGATCCGGGACCAACCGACCTCGAAGGCCTTGATATCCATCTCTACAATACGACAGGCAGCCTCGATCTCGTCGATGTCACAAGCATTCAGGCCCTAGTTGGCCGTGTAGAGTATACGGTTGACGGTGGTGGGTGGGCTATTATTGACCGAAGTGGCGGTCTTGCCTGCGCTGAGTGGGGTCCCACAGCCGAAGATGATGAATTCGAAGTATTTGGTCGTAATTATGCTTGACGATATCTAAATACATTGACAACCAGAACAATTTCTCCCCAAGCCGACTCAGGCAGATGCACGCGGCACGGCCTACCTCACTAGGCGGACACAGATGCACGGTCTGCCTTATATTTTGGTACCGGTCGACATGCCAGCGCCGCAGCTTTCTAATTTTTACAGCCAGCCGATGAGAGGATGAGAGCTGTGGATGACGCTGGTAGTACTGGTGGCGAAAGCGACATGCAGTGCCAAGCTCTCCGAGCTACTAGGCCTCATTCAGTGTTCTATCGACCCTTGCAAGAAAGCACTCAATGACGCTGGCATGAGGACATCTGAGAGTAATGAGGTCATTCTGGTCGGCGGTATGACACGTATGCCACGGGTTGTTGAGACGGTCGAATCCACTTTCGGTCGTGAGCCCTCCAAGGGTGTTAACCCCGGCGAAACGATGGCTATTGGCGCCTCCATCCAGGGTGGTGTCCTTGCTGGCAATGTCACGGACATTCTTCTCCTTGACGTCACTCCTTTATCTCTTGGTACGTTTCTTGGTCACTCCAGCGTAGAGGTTGTTGACGACTTCACAGGCATCGAGACGTCGACTCGGAGGTATCACGCGTACGACAAAGCTTATTCTAATTTGCTGTTGGGCGACTGCAAGTACGTATACCCCTCTCGACTCACATCCTCAGACCTAATGATAGACCGACGTCCACGCCCGCGCTGTCGACGGGGGTGTGTCCGTTGGGGACAACAGTCGCCCAAGCTGCAAGGCAAAATCGAAACACGAGCGCGCTTTCCCACCAAGTCTTTTCGACCGCTGCCGAAGTGATGAGCATCTTTCCAGTGGTTTCGGGCATGCACCTTGGTCAGCGGTATGACACGTATGCCACGGGTTGTTGGGACGGTCAAATCCACTTTCGGTTGTGAGCCCTCCAAGGGTGTTAACCCTGACGAAACGATGGCTATTGGCGCCTCCATCCAGGGTGGCGTCCTTGCTGGCCATGTCATGGACATTCTTCTCCTTGACGTCACTCCTTTATCTCTTGGTACGTTTCTTGTCCAATCCGTCGTCACGGAGCGCGATGCGATCGTGTTCGAGATCGCCGAAATCGTCGGCAACGTCGCGGACAAGTGGGGCGTCGCCATCGAGGGCATCCTCATCAAGGACATCATCTTCTCCACTGAGGTCTCCGCCTCCCTCTCCAGCGCCGCGCAGCAGAAGCGCATCGGAGAGAGCAAGGTCATCGCCGCTCGCGCCGAGGTCGACGCCGCGCGCCTCATGCGCCAGGCGGCCGACATCCTCGCCTCGCCTGCGGCTATGCAGATCCGCCAGCTCGAGGGGTCACTCAAGCGTAGAGGTCATTGACGAGTTCACAGGCATCGAAACTCGGAGGTATCACGACGAAGCTTATTCTCGAAATTCCCACCAAGTCTTTTCGACCACTGCCGAAGCGATGAGCATCTTTCCAGTGGTTTCAGACACGCACCTTGGTGCCGACGAGTCGACGACTTAGCGACGAGGGTGACAAAATTGGACACAGGCCGGGAGCGATTGATAAAGATAGCCCGAGGGAAGGTGAGCGGCCGCGGGCCTTCGTTGAGGAGGCAGAAGAGGGCAGTACGTAGTCACTGGCAGTAGCAAAAGGGCCCCTTCATTAAGACGACGTAGGTATGTAGTTTATGTACTTTTGAGTAGCTATAGATACCCGTCCAAGTGAAGGTGGGTGGCCTCGGGTCACCGGTACCCACCTGGTCTAACCAAGAGTCTAACATAGGATGATTTTCATCCACCGTTTTCAGTCATCCAGTCGTTGACGCGTTTTAGGATGACAGCTTAACGTGGCCCGGCAGTGGTTTTATGACTCATGATTTTCAGTAGGCGATAGGATGATTTATTTGGATGATGATCAGCACCATACTTAGGATGAATTGTAAGCAGCCGCTAAATCGTCTACGCTAGGATGAATTATGAATTTCACGATAAATTTGGATGATATTCATCCAAAGTAGCTTTCATAGTGGCATCTCGAATTACTTTGCACAGCTCCCGAGTCGATTTGAACGTGTGCAGCGGCTCCCCCAGTGTCTCCAACACAAGTCGGTAGTGTATGTATGGGTCGACACGGGGCTGACCAGGACACCAATCGTATCCCTTCGCGAACTGCTGAGACATTGTCCTCTGAACAGCGGGAGAATCAGTACGTCCACATTCCGGCAACAAAGGAACATCGCCCGCGAGTCCCAATTTCGCAATGTTGGGTACCTGCGCGTCGTGTAGCTCACGATACACGTCGCCCTCCTTTTGAATCCCATCACGATCAGTCCGCCAGAAGTCCTTCAAATACACCAGATTTGTAGTTTCGGGATCGTAAGCGATGTATCCAAAAGTGGAACGACCGAACAGCGCCTCGCTATCCCAAACGGCACTTGGTGCGATGTAATACTTGACCTGACCATTGAGAGTGTGATCGTCGCGAACGAGGAACTTGTGAAGGTCCGCCTTTGTAACGTTCTCCAAGCCTTGGTAAGTCCTCAGCCTAGACAATGCTGCCTCGGCCTCGTCATCTGCGACGGAGGTGACGGTGGTGTCGTAACCTCGTTTCACGTCAGACAGGAAGTTGAGCCTCCATAAGAATTCGAAGAGTGTGTCGGGTTGGGTGGACCAGTCGAATGGCTCGGTGTATATGACGCCGCTGCGATCCCAGCGAAGCAGGCGACCAGTGTTACCAAAGAGGACCACCGAGAAAGAGAATACGCAAAACTGGGAACGATGAACAGCAGAGGTGTAGGCGATCAACTGGCCGCTGACTCGATAAGCGCCCTTTGTCCATCGTATGTGGCTCTTTAGGTCTGATTTTAATGTCGCCTCTCTCTCCATCTCCTCCAGACCACGAAATACATCGTCCTTCCCGTTCTTATTCTCGATCCACAGGTCGACCGCCGTCCAGTCCAGCGACCGCTGACTCCCGGAGTGAGTCCCCTGATCATCGCGGTCAGTACCAGAATAGATGGCGATGTCGGGTTTCAATTTTGCCGATATACAATGAGTAGTATTGATGAACTTCAGGTTCGGACAAATCCCGGCATCCTCGATTAATTGAATCTGTAAGAAATGCAGGTAAGCAAGGGAAGGGGGCATATACAAGGTGGCGATACTCGCAAATTCGTTCTCGTTCTGAGACACTTTCTGGTGGACGAAGGTAATTGCGGCTGTTGGACGTGTATTCGGTGCCTTAGGTACGAATTCTGACAAGAACAATTTCACGGGCATGGGCCCGACGAATTTCTCGCATGCGTCGAAAGCCATGTTTTTGTAGCGTGACGAGGCCCTGGACTTCGCAGGTGTGGATGAATGAGGACCGGTGTTACTGACTTCCTTACTTAGAGGCGTGTTGGATGGTGTGCTTCCTGAAGGATGATGATTGAAGTTGGGTGGAGTTGTGGGCATGATGTTGAGACTTGGGGGGTAGATTGAATGTAGGAATCACTCACGATTTCGAGGTATTAATTGCAGCCTAACACAATGACAGCAGCGTGGGGACCCTAGTTATGTGTCCGTGTGGACGACACGATTATCGATAGACGCATGAGCCTGAGTTTCAAGTTACGCTCAGGGCAACGCGGGCGCTGCCACAATTGAGAAGCGAGACGCGACTCATCACGTGACGGCGAAGTCTGGTTGCCGCTCGGCGGTGTCTCACTTCTATCACACACGTTCGGATAGCTTGCTTCCTGTTGTTGGGAATGGGTCGCGATGAGTGAATTTGCGACGACGCATCAGCCTGAGTATCAGTGGTATGGATAAAGGTCGACCGAGTGATAGGGCCCCTTGGACACACTTTCAGTAATTTTGGTATCAAACTAGCAATTCACGACGGCCCCAAGGGGCCGTCACTCATGAAAGTTTCCGGATGCCTGAATCCAGTGCGTGTGGCACATGTACAACTTCATATTTGCGTCAAGATTTGCGTAACTAACAATGTCCTGCACCACCAACTTGTAACGCCTCACAAGACACTGCCGATTTCTAGGCACCCGCACATCATGCGATCCAGCGCGCACCAACACGGGGGACAGCAGGCCATCGGACTTCACCAATGCCATTTGCTGGGTGGAATCGACACCAATCTAAGAAGGAAAAGTGTATATTGGGCACAAAGAACCGTTGTAGTTACACGCCGTCCTCCGACTACAATGAAAGACCAATGGACTGAGTGTGCCCACCATGGGCAGCTGGCGGTTCAGGCGACGATGCTAAGTAAGGATCGAGGGGACTCGTTGCTGAGGTCACACCCAAACAGGTTTGAAAACCTCGAAAGTCAGATCTGTGGGGATGCCATGTTTTCTCAAGAGTCGAGAGAAGTTCCTCTGAATCGGCAGGTAAAGCGGGAAGGCTCGGGGAAATATATCCATAGGAACGACATCGCTTTTAGCCATATTCTTGAGATGCTTGGTTGAGCCCTTGGTTGGGCAAGGCAGAGATTGAAGCGATACGATTGACGCAAAAGCGATTTCGAGGCGTATGAGTACAACTTGTACAGTTCGTAGAGAAGAGGGGCAACGAAATATATCAGGACCCTCCCTTGCAGACAACAGGAACTGTATTGAGGTGAGGATTAGTGTTCGAAAGTCCAGTCCCATGAACCGGAAAAAAACCGGGACCGGACCGGACCGCAACCGGTTGCAACCGGACCTTCGGTTGCGGTTCATCCGGCCTGAGAACTTTACCGGTTGCGGTTCATCCCAATTTGGAAAATGGGTGAACCGCTACAGGGCCGGTTGGGACCGGTCCCAACCGGTCTTTACAGCCACGACCAGCCACGACCTCCGACAACGCGAACTTCGACAACGCCGACCAGATGGGTACTACGACCACCCTTCCGACACCCGGGCCGACTGCTGCGACGCCGACATCGATTCCTCGGACCGGCCTCAACAACGACAACCTCAAAACAACCACGCGCCATCACCAACGACCAACGACCACGACCATCAACATCGCGTCGACAACCACAACCACAACTGCACCAACAACCTTGCCAACAACACGTCGACAACCACAGCAACGATCAAGACGATAACACATCGACAGCCGCAAGGACGACACATCGACAACGGCGACACCTCGACAGCGGCAACATCAACAAATCGACAACGACGACGATCGGCCGCAACAACAACACGTCGACAACGACGACGACGACACATCGACAGCCGCAACAACAACACGACGACAGCCGCAACATCAACACGACGACAGCCGCCAGCCGCAACATCATCACATCAACAACCATAACGACGGCCGCAACAACAACGCCTCGACAACCACGGTCCACGACGACGACACGCGACAACTGCGAGTCTGCAACTTTGGCCGCAACATCGACACATCGACAACCTCTGGCACGACGACGATGACGACGACGACGACGTCTCGATGACGCGATGAGAGGGCAGCTACCGCCGGCGCGACGCTTTCACGGTGTCCATAGTATATTTCCACCCATAGAGTACTGTAGTGACAAGTTGTAACTACCAGTAGTATAGATCAATAGAAACTTATGACGGTTTATGACGGTTGCAGTCGGTCTTTGGCCGGTTGCAACCGACCCACGATGAGCCGGTTTAGACCGCTGAGGACCGGTCTTTGAGAATCCGGCAACCGGGTGGGACCGACTCCTGTCGGCTCGGTCCGGTTTTGGGCTCGGGGGATGAACCGATGGATCGGTCCCGGTCCCGGTCCTTCCAAAAAAGGGAAAAAAACCGGACCGGACCGGACTTTCAATCACTAGTGAGGATTCGAAACGGAAAATCCCACCCGACGCTCAGTGAGCCAATGCTACGCACGGCAAAATCGCATTCGGATTTTTTTTTGCTAAATAATGCGCTTCAATGTTCTGTGTGAAGCGGGCTGTAAGGATGGTCGACCAGGAAAAGTATTAAAAAAACATTGCAGTCGCGATGCGAGGATGTTTGAGATATGCATGGCATGAGACGTAAGCTGAACGGGGGGACTGCATCCATTGGGGGAGCTTCGCAATGTGAGGCGCAAGTAACGCGCCTCTTCTCTTAAATGCAGCGGCAGGCAGGAGACCGCCACGCCCGAGTGGTCCACACGCCCTGCGCGAGTGCCTCATCCATGATATCCTGCAGCAGGCACTCCTCACCCGCGATGTCGAACAATGACAGGTCCGCGACGTCTGCAACGTTCTTTTTCGACGCTTGGGAGCACGTCTTTGGGGCTCCTCAGGTCGTTGTGATCGAATCAGCAAATGGTAGAACGCGAAATGTGCAAGCCCTTCTGGATAGCAAAATTGATGCCCCGGTCGGCAATGATGATGTCACCATGTTTTGCGAACGCAGAGATCACGCAAAGTATTTTCAAGAACCCCTGGGAGTAGACGACCATACGGAGGAAGTCCGCTATGTCTCGTTCAAGATTTGTGTGGACATCTGCAGACCTAAGCCGTTCATTCATCACAGTAAAGGCGCATCGACAGCACAAACGTACCAATAGTACTATAGAGCCCAGGAGGGCCACAGCCACCGACATCATATTTCCGGAGGGTTTTTATTGCACGCACTTTGACAACTTCGTTACCAGTGAGGCCCATGAAGTTGTAGCTGGCAAGATTGAGAACCTGCTTGCCCATGTTGGCGAGTTTCGGCCTGGGCCCATTTGCACCAGAGACCACAGGTACAGCCTCGGGTTGCTGAGTACGTCACTGGCTTTCATGTCTGGCATCATCGCCCTGAGCTTGTGTGTTGAGTCCGGAACATCAACCCTACTGCCCAATTATGAAGCATGTCAAAAATCGGAGCAGGCCAAGTTACCGTACATACACGCGCCCCGACCAGCGAGCCATCTGCATTAGCCCCCGTCACCAATTGCGTTCCTCGTACAAGGAAATAAGAGAAGGAAAAAATGTACCTCGATAACCTTCCAACCACCCGTAAGCTCATTTTCGAGGTCTTCCTCCACGCACGTGACGACGGCGGCATAATTGCATTGCTCGACGCGGTCCTCGGCACCGACGACGACTTCGCGCGTTTTGCGGTCGCAGAACAGCAGGACCTCCTGCGCCGTGAACGTGATCACGAACACGGGCGTGTTGTCTTCGAGGAAGCGCCCCGTGCTCACGTCCACCTGCCGGATGTCGAGAGCCTTCAAGTCCGGTTGCATGCCCTGGCGCAGGTACTGTTCCATCGTTGCCCAGAGCACGTTGTACGTCTGTTCAACGCGCGTCAATATAAAAATAAAACAATAAAACGGCGGTGGCTACGTATCGCCTCGGGGCACCACACTTTGAGTGCCTCGTTGTCCGCGCTCAGGTACACGTCCACCACCTCCGGCACGATGTACTCCCGCAGCTCCCGCTCGCACCCCTCCATCGAGAAGCCCGGGTCGAGCGCCTTCATGCTCCGCAGCACCTGTGCCGTCTCATTCTCGTAGAACCACAATGCGACGGTCGACGTGACTGACCGGAGCGACAGCACGACCGGGGTGTACGCTTCTGCGCCATGCGAAACTTCGCAGAGGTGGCTACCTTGGTCGGCAAGGCGTTGTCCTCGAGTCGCTAAGGCTGCACGTAAGTGCGGCGAGGTTGGGAATGGGAACAGTGGGCTGCATGGAGCCCTGCTGGTCTCGGTAATCACAGGCAACCGCAAACGGTCGTGCACGCTTCCGCGCGACACAAAAGTTTGCAGAGGTGGCCGTCGTGGTCGGAGAGACGTCACAGTTGAGTCACTAAGGCAGTGCGTAGGTGCGGCACACTGGAGAACGTGAGGGGATGAAGCCACCACCACGCCGCCCTTGACCTGTAAGCAGACCAGGACCAGTTGAAGCTGGATTGTTAACATGATCAATCAAACACTGTTCAATTGCGTAAAGGGACCAAATTCGTCCTGTCCATGTTAGGGGGATAGGAGGTGGGCGTCGTCATGGACATCCATGCATCGATGACTGAAAAGTTTCATTGATGCATGTGACCACAAACTTCTCCGTTGCCGCGAATCACAATGCTGAACTGCACAGGGGAACGGAGTGCAGTATTTGCAAAACGCGAGAGAGCTTGCGAGAGAGGCTGGTCCCACACGACACCGAACACTGTGTGGGTGGGACAAAGAACCACCGTTGCTGAACCGGGAAGTGCAAGCCTAACGTGTGAGAACACCGAGGGCGCAGGATTAAAACGGTCACAACAGCCAGTTAACACATTGAACAAAAAGGCCATCAGTGAGATCCAGAAACTGCGAAGCCAGCGACAGTATGGTCATGTGAGGGCATGTGATCGTTTGGGGAAGCGCTTGGAAGGCCTACTCCGAAGTGGCTGAATTGATGCCCGCCAACGCACGCTGTTGCTCTGTATGAAATCATGCATACCCCAGAAAAAAATTGCTGCAAGAAGGAGTATAAAAGCACACATTGAGTGTTTAAAAAATGATCTCAACACGGAAATCGAGGCAGCAAGCGAGGGGGAAAAAAGGTTCGAAGCCCAACAACTCCGTGACAAAGCGATGCCTAATTATTGTATAGACTAGAAATTCGGAGGGCCCTTCGGGCCCTCCTCGTTTCTATTTTCACCTTTCGCTTCTCGATGTTTACTCATACGATTTTTTTTTGGTCAAACGTATGTGTTGAGAAAAGCCCCTTACATCCTCGCGATCGATGTCCACACCTTCCCCCCTTTTCTCCTCGGTCGCCCTTGCCTTCTCCTTCGTAAGACGCCCGTCGACATACCGTTTCCGTCGCATCGCCTAGCGCCTGTCCCTTTCAAGATGTCAAGATGTCACCCACTGTCGCTGCCCGTGTTCCATTGACTGTGTCGGTTGTCACTGCTTCCCATCCGAGTCGTTTGCCCTCCGTATACCATCTCTCATTGTCCTTCTTCATCTGTATATAAACTCGCCCTATTCACTCATTAATGCATTCATGTGCTTTCTCTCTTCTGTCTTGATTGCGTACTGCGTGATCTTGGTTCGAGCCTGCCTCGTCTCGCCGTCACGGACGGCATCGTCCCACGTCTCGTTTCGTCTTCCTCACTCCCAATCTTGGCCTCGTCTATTCGCAATCGCACCGGACTGGGCTCTCCGTCAGCTTTGTAACCGGCCCTCCTCGTTTCTCTTGTCCAAAGTGAGTGGTGAGAGGCCAATTTTGCTGCTTCGTTCACAAAACATTACTTTTTCTCGACGTTTTGAACCCGCGTCATCTTCACTGCACTACAGCTGCTCCGCCGAAATAAGGAATGTTTGTGTTCCATCCCAATTGACCTGTCAGTGCAAGCAGAGGAAAATGCAACGGAACGTAAGCAGCGTTACACTCGGAAACACGCAACAGAGGTCCACCCTTAGGACGAATGATGATGTCTCGCGAATTCACACATGTGTCGATGTCGCCAGGAATAATGGCAGCCAATTCGTGATGAGCGGAAGGTTCGTTGTAGCGACGTCGATCGGTGGCTCGCAAGAAATGCAGCCGTAGATAATAGTTTGGCACAGTAGCATTTTGTGTAAGTTGAAACGCTTGTCGGTAGACGTCGGTGAAAGGATGCAAATGAAATAACATATCCTGTAACGTGCTCATCGTCGCACGGTTACGTTCAGGATTCGGATTGACACGAAAGCGCAGTGCGTCCTTGGGTTCGTAAACAAAAAGCTGGCTAAACACAGGCGGACGGTCCATGTCAGGAAGTAAAGAACCAATCTGGTGATATATTTCGCCTTGAATTTTGTACATCGGAGGTCCGCAACCTTCACATATTCTTCTGATCAGATGTCCAGAGCCGCCCGTGGATGTAAAAGTGAGAGCTTTGTTATAAGTTTGAACATGCTGACGGAATTCCTTCGCATCTGCGTCGCCAGATTCGTACAGCCGTCGCAAAACAGGAGGTAAAATGTCTAGAAAATCAATTTGCACTTTGCCGTCCAGACAACAGTCACCGTACTCCGGAAATACGTCCGAACTACTGTCTCACCTTTCACACAGCCAGTGGAAGGCATGGCAATGGCGACAACGGCTGTCGAAAGAACCTAGGTAGTGACAACCTGGTTCGTTTGCACTGACGTCGACAGGTAAAAACTATGTCAATTAGAACACCGAACTCAAATATCACAGCCAATGGTTCGGAGTGACTTCCATTACTCATGGGCTGACCGACAGTGAGAGTCTTTTATATGTCATGGGCCAGCCGACGTCGGCCGACGCCTGAGATTTCTTCCGAGACTCATGGGCCAACCGATGTCGGCTCGAAGACATTTATTCTGGAGTTGTACTCTGAAGGAGAATTCCTGAGACTGCACAGGCATTTCCAGGTGTCAAGAAATCATTGCTCCAGAGCTGGATTCTGGAGGAAACACTCCGAGATTATGTGTGCATAATGGAATGTATAAACATGTGCAGGTCCGAGGAATATTGCACATGTTCTGGAGGAACAACTCCGAAACACTCCGAGATTATGAGGGTGTAACAGAGTGTGCAGGTCTGAGGAATGTTACACATGTTCTGGAGGAACAACTTGAACTCAAAACCACTCCGAGACTATGAGGATATAATGGAGTGTATAAACATGTGCAGGTCAGAGGAATACTCCACATCTGCTGGAGGAACAACTCTGAAACACTCCGAGATTATGAGGATATAATGGCATGTATAGACATGTGCAGGTCCGAGGATGGTTACACATGTTCTGGAGGAACAGCTCTGAAACACTCCGAGATTATGAGGGCATAACGGAGTGTATAAATATGTGCAGGTCCAAGAAATGTTGCACATGTTCTGGAGGAACAACTCTGAATCACTCCGAGATTATGAGGATATAACGGAGTGTATAGACATGTGCAGGTCTGAGGAATGTTGCACATGTTCTGGAGGAACAACTTTGAAACACTCCGAGTTTATGAGGGCATAGCGGAGTGTATAAATATGTGCAGGTCCGAGAAATGTTGCACATGTTCTGGAGGAACAACTCTGAATCACTCCGAGATTATGAGGGCATAACGGAGTGTACAAACATGTGCAGGTCTGAGAAATGTTACAAATGTTCTAGAGGAACAACTCTGAAACACTCCGAGATTATGAGGGCATAATGGAGTGTACAAACACGTGCAGGTCTGAGAAATGTTACACATGTTCTGGAGGAACAAGTCTGAAACACTCCGAGATTATGAGGATATAATGGAGTGTATAGACATGTGCAGGTCCGAGGACTGTTGCACATGTTCTGGAGGAACAACTCTGAATCACTCCGAGATTATGAGGGCATAACAGAGTGTATAAACATGTGCAGGTCCGAGAAATGTTGCACATGTTCTGGAGGAACAACTTTGAAACACTCCGAGATTATGAGGGCATAATGGAGTGTACAAACATGTGCAGGTCCAAGAAATGTTACACATGTTCTGGAGGAACAACTCTGAAACACTCCGAGATTATGAGGGCATAATGGAGTGTATAAATATGTGCAGGTCCGAGAAATGTTGCACATGTTCTGGAGGAACAACTCTGAAACACTCCAAGATTATGAGGGCATAATGGAGTGTATAGACATGTGCAGGTCTGAGGAATGTTACACATGTTCTGGAGGAACAACTTTGAAACACTCCGAGATTATGAGGGCATAACGGAGTGTATAAATATGTGCAGGTCCGAGAGATGTTGCACATGTTCTGGAGGAACAACTCTGAATCACTCCGAGATTATGAGGGCATAACGGAGTGTATAGACATGTGCAGGTCCGAGAAATGTTGCACATGTTCTGGAGGAACAACTCTGAATCACTCCGAGATTATGAGGGCATAACGGAGTGTATAAATATGTGCAGGTCCGAGAGATGTTGCACATGTTCTGGAGGAACAACTCTGAATCACTCCGAGATTATGAGGGCATAACGGAGTGTATAGACATGTGCAGGTCCAAGAAATGTTGCACATGTTCTGGAGGAACAACTCTGAATCACTCCGAGATTATGAGGGCATAACGGAGTGTACAAACATGTGCAGGTCCGAGAAATGTTACACATGTTCTGGAGGAACAACTCTGAAACACTCCAAGATTATGAGGATATAATGGAGTGTATAAATATGTGCAGGTCCGAGAAATGTTGCACATGTTCTGGAGGAACAACTCTGAATCACTCCGAGATTATGAGGGCATAACGGAGTGTACAAACATGTGCAGGTCTGAGAAATGTTACAAATGTTCTAGAGGAACAACTCTGAAACACTCCGAGATTATGAGGGCATAATGGAGTGTACAAACATGTGCAGGTCTGAGAAATGTTACACATGTTCTGGAGGAACAAGTCTGAAACACTCCGAGATTATGAGGATATAATGGAGTGTATAGACATGTGCAGGTCCGAGGACTGTTGCACATGTTCTGGAGGAACAACTCTGAATCACTCCAAGATTATGAGGGCATAACAGAGTGTATAAACATGTGCAGGTACGAGAAATGTTGCACATGTTCTGGAGGAACAACTTTGAAACACTCCAAGATTATGAGGGCATAATGGAGTGTACAAACATGTGCAGGTCCAAGAAATGTTACACATGTTCTGGAGGAACAACTCTGAAACACTCCGAGATTATGAGGGCATAACGGAGTGTATAGATATGTGCTGGTCTGAATCATGTTGCACATGTTCTGGAGGAACAACTCCAAAACACTCCAAGATTATGAGGGCATAATGGAGTGTGCAGATCCAAGAGACGTTACACATATTCTGGAGGAACAACTCTGAAACCCTCCAGGATTATGGGGGCATAACGGAGTGTGTAGGTCCAAGGAATGTTACACATGTTCTGGAGGAACAAGTCTGAAATATTCCAAGATTAGTATGAAGGCACAACAGAGTGTATAAACATGTGTCAGTCAGAGGAATGTTACACATGTTCTGGAGGAACAACTCCGAGATTATGTGGGTGTTGTCTAAAGAATATGACTGTTCTCTCATTATTATAACAATTACACTCCATATTTCTTAGTGAGAATACATGACCTTGCTCTATTATTAGCTGTTAGTCTGATTGGTGAGGCACAAGGAACATTATGTGTCAATTCCTTTCATTTCGGAATATTACATAAACATTTTTTGTTACTGCTTGACACATCCAGTGGTCAGGGAGCTGCACTCAACCATCTTTACATACATTCATTAATCACTTTCGCTGAACATCTAGACATGATTAAACTCTTCTGTAGGCCAATTGGGTGGTGGAGGTGTTTCATGTATGATGTCAAAGACTTGTACATATTTAATTAGTCTTGAAGTTGTTCCTCCATATACTAGTAGACTATACAAGGAACATTCTTTGGACACCTTTATATGTTGTCCAGACACTCAAGTGATCTGAGAGTTGTTCCTTCTAATGTTACATGTTGGTCACCTGCACACAGTTCTACCCAGACCCCCATTACATCCATATAATATTAGAGTGTTTCCTTCCACATCAATATCTAGATAGCATTTGTTAGACACCCCACACATGTTTATACACTCATTTATATGCACATAATCTTGGAGTTGTTCCTCCAAGTCCAGAACATCCCTCAGACACTTGCATATGTATATACACTCTGTTGCACCCTCATAAACTTGATTGTGTTCCTCCAGAACATTTATAACATACCTTGGACAGCTGCACATGTTCATACACTCCATTCCACCCTCATAATCTTGGAGTGTGTCAGAGTTGTTCCTCCAGAACATGTGCAACATTTCTTGGACCTGCACATGTCTATACACTCCATTATATCCTCATAATCTCGGAGTGTTTCAGAGTTGTTCCTCCAGAACATGTGTAACATTTCTCAGACCTGCACATGTTTGTACACTCCATTATGCCCTCATAATCTCGGAGTGTTTCAGAGTTGTTCCTCCAGAACATGTGCAACATTTCTCGGACCTGCACATATTTATACACTCCGTTATGCCCTCATAATCTCGGAGTGATTCAGAGTTGTTCCTCCAGAACATGTGCAACATTTCTCGGACCTGCACATATTTATACACTCCATTATGCCCTCATAATCTCGGAGTGTTTCAGAGTTGTTCCTCCAGAACATGTGCAACATTTCTCGGACCTGCACATATCTATACACTCCGTTATGCCCTCATAATCTCGGAGTGATTCAGAGTTGTTCCTCTAGAACATGTGCAACATTTCTCGGACCTGCACATATTTATACACTCCATTATGCCCTCATAATCTCGGAGTGTTTCAAAGTTGTTCCTCCAGAACATGTGCAACATTTCTCGGACCTGCACATATCTATACACTCCGTTATGCCCTCATAATCTCGGAGTGTTTCAGAGTTGTTCCTCCAGAACATGTGTAACATTCCTCGGACCTGCACATGTCTATACACTCTATTATATCATCATAATCTCAGAGTGATTCAGAGTTGTTCCTCCAGAACATGTGCAACAGTCCTCGGACCTGCACATATTTATACACTCCATTATATCCTCATAATCTCGGAGTGTTTCAGAGTTGTTCCTCCAGAACATGTGTAACATTCCTTGGACCTGCACATGTCTATACACTCTATTATATCATCATAATCTCAGAGTGATTCAGAGTTGTTCCTCCAGAACATGTGCAACAGTTCTCGGACCTGCACATATTTATACACTCCATTATATCCTCATAATCTCGGAGTGTTTCAGAGTTGTTCCTCCAGAACATGTGTAACATTTCTCGGACCTGCACATGTTTGTACACTCCATTATGCCCTCATAATCTCGGAGTGTTTCAGAGTTGTTCCTCCAGAACATGTGCAACATTTCTCGGACCTGCACATGTCTATACACTCCGTTATGCCCTCATAATCTCGGAGTGATTCAGAGTTGTTCCTCCAGAACATGTGCAACATTTCTTGGACCTGCACATATTTATACACTCCGTTATGCCCTCATAATCTCGGAGTGTTTCAGAGTTGTTCCTCCAGAACATGTGCAACATTTCTCGGACCTGCACATATTTATACACTCCGTTATTCCCTCATAATCTCGGAGTGTTTCAGAGTTGTTCCTCCAGAACATGTGCAACATTTCTCGGACCTGCACATATTTATACACTCCGTTATGCCCTCATAATCTCAGAGTGTTTCAAAGTTGTTCCTCCAGAACATGTGTAACATTCCTCAGACCTGCACATGTCTATACACTCTATTATATCCTCATAATCTTGGAGTGTTTCAGAGTTGTTCCTCCAGAACATGTGCAACATTTCTCGGACCTGCACATATCTATACACTCCGTTATGCCCTCATAATCTCGGAGTGTTTCAGAGTTGTTCCTCCAGAACATGTGTAACATTCCTCGGACCTGCACATGTCTATACACTCCGTTATATCCTCATAATCTCGGAGTGTTTCAGAGTTGTTCCTCCAGAACATGTGCAACATTTCTCGGACCTGCACATATTTATACACTCCGTTATGCCCTCATAATCTCAGAGTGTTTCAAAGTTGTTCCTCCAGAACATGTGTAACATTCCTCAGACCTGCACATGTCTATACACTCTATTATATCCTCATAATCTTGGAGTGTTTCAGAGTTGTTCCTCCAGAACATGTGCAACATTTCTCGGACCTGCACATATCTATACACTCCGTTATGCCCTCATAATCTCGGAGTGTTTCAGAGTTGTTCCTCCAGAACATGTGTAACATTCCTCGGACCTGCACATGTCTATACACTCCGTTATATCCTCATAATCTCGGAGTGATTCAGAGTTGTTCCTCCAGAACATGTGCAACATTTCTCGGACCTGCACATATTTATACACTCCGTTATGCCCTCATAATCTCAGAGTGTTTCAGAGCTGTTCCTCCAGAACATGTGTAACCGTCCTCGGACCTGCACATGTCTATACACTCCATTATATCCTCATAGTCTCGGAGTGGTTTTGAGTTCAAGTTGTTCCTCCAGAACATGTGTAACATTCCTCAGACCTGCACACTCTGTTACACCCTCATAATCTCGGAGTGTTTCGGAGTTGTTCCTCCAGAACATGTGCAATATTCCTCGGACCTGCACATGTTTATACATTCCATTATGCACACATAATCTCGGAGTGTTTCCTCCAGAATCCAGCTCTGGAGCAATGATTTCTTGACATCTGGAAATGCCTGTGCAGTCTCAGGAATTCTCCTTCGGAGTACAACTCTGGAATAAATGTCTCCAAGCCGACATCGGTTGGCCCATGAGTCTCGGAAGAAATCTCAGGCGTCGGCCGACGTCAGCTGGCCCATGACATATGAAAGACTCTCACCGTTGGTCAGCCCATGAGTAATGGAAGTCACTCCGAACCATTATGTGAATATCAACCAAATTCCAAACCACGAACCATCACATTGATTCGTGCTCGAGGAAGAGAACCACGGTTCTCATCCTGACGCTGGACGACTGGAACATTCAAAATCTGCAAGGAAATGCCAGTGAGGATGATGCAAAACAGTCGAGAACACCCTCACCCCTCGTTCTCTCTCACGCTGCCTACGCGAACGTTGAGAACTTTCACGGACGGAAGGCATCTAGCAGGGTGACACAGTGGACAGTCGGATAGGGGCAGAAAGTGGCACTGGCAACGGATGTTTCCCACTATAGACATGAGGGAAATCGCACACGTGCAAAGTTGTGTGCAACGTACAGATACATAGCACATCCTCCCCCCTAAAAAATTAGATGGCGGTGACAGCGGAGAACGATGGCGATACGTGAACGGACAATGTACTCAGAAAACCATCACACAAAACAATCAACGCTTTCAACGCACCTGCTAAACACCAAAGTCAGCTGATATCAAACTCACTGCCCAAAAGTCAGATGACACAAATTTTGGCCTACGTAGATCACAGGGACATTTAAAATACCGATCCAAACACCGAGTCTGATGTGGCAAAACACCGTTGAGAAAACGGTATGCAAGCAAAGAAAACAATTTCGCCGAGAGCCCAAAGTTGACGACATGTGCGAGCGTGCCGAGGTGAACGGACGCAGAGCAATTTTGAAAAACGTCCCCTTGCCAAATAGAGACGCAAACGCACATTGAGTAGCGTTCATTCTCCGCTTACTCCGAAGACAAACATTTTTTTTTTTTTTTGGAAAGCGCTCTATTCTTGTACTAAATATTACCTAAAATATCTAGCAACCCAAGAATAGACGTTAGACGAGAGGAAGTTGTAGGTACCAGCCCTGTCTAACACGCTGAATCCGGACCGGGGTCCGGGTAGTGAGGCGAAAATACGGATTTGGGTACACCCCTGGTGTTGGGGTAGTGTGGGGCTCAATGCGCATCTCCTGCGATGGGCCGGGCTTGATGCGCTATACTACCCACTAAAACCTCACGGTTGTGGATCCAGTTATACGGTGGATCGGAGAATTTTCGTAGTACTTTACCCCAGGTCGCCTCCACGAGCTGGGCGGACTCGTCGCATTTTTTCACTTTGGTCGCTATGATTTTGTCCTCTGTTAGCCTTTTGTTGATTACGTTTCGCCAACGCGTTTTGATCTCGTGTGTGTTATGCGTCCTTTCCTGGATTACTCTTTCGCATCTCATGACCCATATGAGGTGAGCCGCTTCCGATATTAGGATTTGAAGGAGTCTGCTGGCACCTTTCTTTTCGTCCTTTTCACGACTCGCTCGCTCATTGTTTAGTGGTGCATTTCCTTGTTGCGCCGGGATCGGCGGTTCATAAGACAAGCAGCCTATTCCCAGGATCAGACCCAGGTTCATTGGCGGCCACTTTTCGGGGTCATATGGCCATAGTTCTTTGGCCAATTCCCATATGAGATCGACCGAATTGGATCGGCAGTACAAGAGTATGTGCGTCATTGATTCCGTCATGTCGCAGATGTCGCACTTACCTCTCTGTTCGTGGTTGGGTATATTAAACCAGACGTCGCCGATCATTTGCGTGCTATGCGCGGATTTGTATAGGAACTGTTGTACCCTCAGCCTGATGGTACGTTTTCTCATGCTCTTCCAAATCGTTTCGTCTGTTTCCCATTTTCCCGTGTAGGTGCTTATGGCTTCCCTTGTTAGCTCTAGGTTCCTTAGCGTTACGGGGCGTAGCGTTGCCGCTTGTTGTAGCCTTATTCCTCTGTAGGCGACGGCTTGGGATAGCGTTTCCAGCTTCGCACCCTGGATGTCGAATGTGACTGGGATGCTTAGGGAAAGTACGTCCGCGTCCCTCTTCTCAGCACCTTCTTTTGCTAGTTTGTCACTTTCCTCGTTCCCTAGGATCCCTGCGTGGCCTTTTACCCAGCTTAGCCAGGTGGGGGCTGTTCGTCGCTTGAGTAGGTATGCCGCTCTTTTGAAGAGTTCGGCGTTCTTTATTCCTATCCAGCCGTTGTCTTCCCAGTTCTTTAGGTGCGTTGTGAGTCCGTCAATGACATACTTCGAGTCTGTTTTGATGATTAGGGGGCAGAAGTTCGGGAGTTTTTCAACAGCAACTATTACCGCTGCGATCTCCCCAACCTGGTTCGATTGGTGTGGGCCGGGCACTCTTACTGAGCAGTTGGACGGGTGGCCGTGTCCCACCCATACGCCTCCACCGCATCTCGCGTTCGCTTTTCCGTTGTCCATGCATGCGCCGTCCGTGTAAACCTCCATTGTCTGGTTGCTAAGGTTTATCCCTCTTGGTTGTTGACGTGAGGCTGGCGTGAGTGATAACTTTTCCGGGTCGGTGAAGGTCCTGAAGCATTCCGCTAGGCTGTTCTTGCACGTTATTGTTGGGTCGAAGAGGATGTCCCCGTCCTTGTCTCGTGCGTCTTTGTTTAGAGTGATTCTTCTGTGGGTCAACGATAGGTTGTCGTGCGCGTTAAGTTCTAGGGGGTTGTATTTGGGTGCTATTTTGCTCAGTCTGGAGAGTGCTTCTTCCGCGCACGCTTGTGGGTTTCGGCAACCTCCCAGTCTGTCTCGGACGCACTCTCTGCATATACATATTGGGGAAGGTATGTGGTCTTGGCTTCGGTTTCGTTCCAGGATTTTGTTCGCTGACTTTATTAGCTCGGCTACTGTCGTTATTTTGTGCTTGTTTAGGAGGCATTTCGATGGGACGTTGGTGAGTGGTCTTGACGGCGCTCCTGGGTGATACCATGCGGCAAGCGTCGATTTGATCGTTGCTGACAGTCTTATGGCGGCGAGGTTCGTGTTATACTTTTTTGCGATTTTCAGCATTCTTCTAATATCATCCCCTAGTTTCTCTGCTCGGGGACCTCTTGTAGCGGGCTCCCACTTTTGGATGAACGAGTTTGTTCTCGCGACTGCCGACGTTCCAGGAGGCGCCGCCGCGCATATTAGGATGTCGGTTACGATCGCCCATGCTGGTCTGCTGGGGGATATGTTGAGGTACGATTTTAGCCATATTAGTTCTATCGCTTCGTTTCGGGCGTTTATGTTTAGGAGGTTTAGGCCCCCCTCGTCTAGTGGTTTATATAGGTGTTCTATGGCAATTCTCGGCGTTATCCCTTCTTCCCATATGAAGTTTCTTATCATGCCTTGTAACGCTATCTCGATGTGGTGCGGCATTCCTTGGACTTTCGTTAGGAATTGCGTGTGGCCTCCTACTACCGCTTGTACGATCAGTCTTTTGCCGTGTAGCGTTGGGTGCGTTTTACTCCATACTTCCAGTTTCTTCTTTATTTTGTCGATTATCATTTCCCATGGAGTGAGGTCTTTCGCGTTGTTTCCGACCCACGCGCCTAGGGATCTTACTGCCTCTCCGTCTTTGGCTATTCGGATTTTGTCGTCCAGGGGCCTCCTGTCGTTCTGGTTCACTTTTCTCGTCGTTATTACCGTGTTTCTATGTTCTGCCGTCCCTATCGGGATTATTTCTGTCTTTTCTATGTTAAATTTCGCTCCTGATATTGAGCACCAGTCGTTGAGTACTTTTTCTACCGTGTCGAAGCTATCCAGGTTACTCAGGTACAGTATTGTGTCATCCGCGAAAAGGTTCACAATTAGTTTGTCTTTCAGTCCCGGGATGACGAGCCCTCTTAGTTCTTCCTCGTTCCTCAGTTTGCATGCGAGGGGTTCTATGGCTAGGTCGAATAGTAGGCAGGAGAGCGGGTCACCTTGGCGAACTCCTCTCGTCACTTTGAACGGGTCACTTAGATGACCGTTTATTGCGACTTGGGTGTATGCGTTGTTGTAGAGCGCTTTTGCTGTTCGGATGAAGTGTTGCGGGAGGTTGAATGTCTCCAGTGTGGCCCATAGGTAGTCATGACGGATCTTGTCGTAAGCTTTCTCTTGGTCTAGCGCTACAATTACCCCGTCTACTTCCATGACTTCGGCGTAGTTGATTATTGTTGCAGTAAGTCTTATGTGGTCGGAGATCGATCTTTTCGGGATGAATCCGGCTTGGTCTGGGTGGACCAGACGGTGGATCGGGCTCACTAGTTGTAGCGCCAGGGTTTTGGTAAATAATTTGTAGTCGGTGTTTAGGAGCGTAATTGGTCTGTAATTACTTATGTCTGTCGGGTCTTTCTTCTTGTACAACGGGCACATCCATCCGTAGGCAAATTCCGTGCGGGTATCTATTCCGGCAGTTTGGATGTCCAAGAACACCCTTGTCATCGCTGATACAACGTCGAAGCCTATCGTCCCTGTTTTCTCCGCCTCTGCGAATAGGGCCGCTAGGCATTTCCATAGCTCGTATGGGCATCCGTCCAGGCCGGTCGCGGTGCCAGTTTTCGCCAAGGATAGCGCCCGGTTCACTTGTTCCTCTGACATGTCCCAATCCGTACTTTCCTTCCCTTGCTCTGAGAGTTTCTGGAACTCCGGGATTTCGGAGAGGGTTGTGTTTAGCATATGTCGGTACTCTGGTGCGTTCTCGTTCACCCCTCGGTCCTTTGATTGCATTTCCTGATGGTACGATTTCGCCATTTGTGCCATTCTTTTTGAGTCTCTTTCGTATGCCGTTGCGTCGGTGTTCGGGGGCTTTAGCCTGTAGATTAGGTCTCTTGGTTTTTTATCTTTATTGATCGCTGACCATATACCTCCCAGCCTTTCTCCGTGATGCGCTAGAGCCGCTCTCATTTCGTCTCTACTGTCTCTTTCCTGGATGCACTCCAGGTGCGCAAGTTCATTTGCCAGGAAGGCTTCGTTCGTGCGTATGTTGTCACTGCTATCTAGTTCGGGGTTGTTTGACAGTTCTTTCAGGTCTTTTTCTATCGCTTTCATCCGGCTTGTGAGTTTTGCGCATGATATTTTATTATGCGACATCGCTAATTTTCTGATGTCGTTTTTGAACGCGTTCCACAGGGTTTGGGGGTTCGCTGTTTCTCTGTCGGTCGGGATCCTTTGCAGTCTGTCTAGGTCTTTTATTAGGTCGATTCCCTTGCTGACTATTTTCATGAGTAGCTTTTGTCTTTGAGGGAGGACAGTTGCCACGTCCATCTTCCGTTTCCTAGCGCCGGGGTTTCTGTTGGCGCGTATTTTGTCGATACTAGCCAGTGGTCGGTCGGTACTGAGGTATGAGCGATTTTCCATTCGAATGTCAGTTTAGCGGCGTCGGCTGATGTGTATATCCTGTCCAGGCGGGACTTCCTGTGCGTTCCGTTGTTCATGGCACGGTATGTGAAGGCGCGTTCGTTCGGGTTGTTGTGTCTCCAAGTGTCTTGGAGATTTAGGCACTGACGGAGGTTTCTTAGTGCCTCGATGGCGTTTAGGTCGTCGTCGTGGGCCGGGGATCTATCAATTGGGTCCTCTGTCAGGTTGAAGTCTCCTAATAAGAAGTCCGGATTTCGTAGTCTCTTGGAGCGCCGTTTTTCGTCGACCTTTTCCCAAAATTGTTGGTGGTCCGATCTGTTGTTCGGTGCGTAAACGTTTATTATGACCGCCTCTCCTTTTTCGTTCCATTTTACTTTTATCGCTAATGCTCTCCCCTCTATTAGTTCGTAGACTTTTAATTCTTTTGGCGCGATTAGCGCTTTGTTTATAACGAAGGCCACTCCCGCTGAAGTACGCGGATTCGTCGGGAGTTGTGAGTTGACCACGTAGAGCCTTTTCCCGAAGCACGTGTGTATGTTCTCAAGGAGGTCATCGTCTAGGTGCGTTTCTTGTAGCGCTAGTATCGCGATTTTATTTTTATTCATTGTTTTGTACACCGACGACCATTTCTCAATTCCATTCATATTCTTAGCAGGGGCAGCAAATCCGTTCATGTTTAGAGACGCGATTGTGATACTCGCTCTCAGTTTTTGGTTTTTGGGTGTATGGTTCGGTGTGGTGATCGCCCCTGGTGGTGGGGGGTACGTGTGGGTACCTCGAAGACAAACATTTCTCTTTAATATATAGTAGGTGATGAGTCAGTGTCTGCATTCCCGGAGCGATTGCCTCTTCCGAGTCGCTGCCGCCATTCAGGGAAAGCATCGATTGCGTGTTCCTTTGCGTCAAGTGAACAAGTCCCTTTCGGAACGGCCAGTCATTTTCAACAAACCCCGACTGTACCTTCTGATGTCTCGAGTCAACGAACTAGGAGATATGGCTGGGGAAGGGCATGGAATAGGCACGTCGTTTACTCATCCGTATTTATCTACTTTCTCTTACCGCCTCTGGTATGAGTAGGCAACAATCGTTACGCATTTCAAGTGTCGCCAGGAGAGTCGGCCTTCACCGACGGATCGGAGGGTCTGTTCTCCATGTATCTCGACAGGACGGAGGATGAGGATCAGAAAATGACTGAGCGTTGGAAAGCAGATGCTGACGGAATCCTTGTCTTCGTGAGTGATTGTCCTCACTTACCCTTCTAGAACACTGACCTCGACCCTATACCTCTAGACCGGTCTGTTCTCCGCTGCGGTCGCCACGTTTATCGGAGTGTCCATCCAGGATCTTCGGCCGAACTCGCAGGACGCGTCGGCATTCTATCTCGCGAACATCTACCAGCTTCTTGCCGATGCTAATGGGACCACCATCCCCGCGATCCCCTCACTGCCTGACCCGTCCCAGTTCTCTCCGTCGGTATCGGCCGTCTGGGTCAACTCTCTCTGGTTTTTGAGCCTACTCATGAGCCTCACGTGCGCACTGCTGGCGACTTTGCTGCAACAGTGGGCACGTCGATACCTTCGAGTCACTCATCCGAGGTACGGTCCGCACAAGCGGTCGTGCATTCGGGCGTTCTTTTCTGAGGGCATCGACAAGCTGCACCTTCCTTGGGCGGTCGAAGCCCTGCCCACGCTGCTGCATACATCCTTGTTCCTATTTTTTGCCGGCCTCGTCGTCTTCCTCTTCAATATTCATCACACTGTTTTCGGTGTTGCCCTTTGGTGGGTCGGGCTTTGCACCGGCACGTACCTATGCATCACCGTTCTGCCGATCTTTCGACACGATAGCCCATACTATACGCCACTTTCGTATTCGGTTTGGCTCTTCGTTTCCGGCTTTCAATACACCGTGTTTCGGTTCCTGTCCTGGCTCCGTGTTTTCCATCTCTATGAGTACGACACGTGGAGACGCTTCGATCAGCTGAAGGACAAGTACCAGCAATGGTTTTTACAGGGAATGACTAAGGCGGCGGAAGAAACGGCCCAGGTGTTGACATCTGACATCGACGGCCGTGCGTTGTTGTGGACATTCGAGTCATTGGATGAAGATCACGAACTGGAACGCTTCTTTGCGGCCATCCCGGGTTTTTGCAACTCGACGGCGTTCGTTAATCCGCTAGGGCGTTTCATCGGCCCCAACGACAAAAGGTTGTCGGCGGCATTAATGGGATTTATGGAACGGGCATTGTCATCCAAACTTATCTCGGACACTGTCAAGCAACGGCGAATCGTCATCTGCACCACGGCCATTGACGTGGCGTCGCTCTCTGCATCTAAACAGATTTTGGTCCGCGCTCTGCACGATTTCGGATGGGGCGAACTATTTAATTCCGTTCAGTTCGGGCTTTCCGCCAGACGGTGGGGCAATGGCGATGACCCGCTGACGACCTTCTGTGCCAAATGCGCCGTTTCCGTTGTAATAGCTCGCGTGCAAAACCACGACGAAAACTGGTTCGATCTCGCCACTGGCCAATTAGGCGTGTCCAGAACCGGCCTTCGAGGATATCTCGCTCACGGGGACAGCCTGTCCTTTGCCAACCTCATATCTCTCACTCGCCACGTCTTCCTTTTCCATCACACACATTCCTATCACTGGCACTTTTATAACATCTCGGTACGCATCCTAGAACAAGCCGTGTCCAATATAGCCATACAGGACGTCCTGCCGGTGCTTCGGGTCGAGTTTTGCGGTTTGTGGAACCAACTCGTCGACGCGGCACGCATGAACGACGATCGTCACAGGCCGATCATTATCCGCATCCTCAAACGAGTTCGCCAGATCTACGTCGCATTGCACAACTTGCCCGAGACAGACCCACTTTCAATACAAGCCGATGATAACCCTATTCTCAATGAAGTGCCTTCGTATCCTCGCTGCATCACCCATAGGCATTACCACAACCCTGCTGCTGCCTCGCCGCATTTGACACCAAATACTTCTCTGACGGCGACTCGTGCAGCAGAAGGTACCAGTCACACGGCGATTCTGCCTTTACCTTCTACAACCACGACCCAATACGGCGCCCACTCTCCGACCCCAGCTCCACCAAACTTGGTATCTCCGCTCGTTTTATCGCACCAGACTCCCGCTCTTACCGACGCACCTTCAACACGGGGCGAACCCCTGTATATCTAAAGTGTAGTGCTACATAGGGTAATCTGCCCTCAGACGCACAAAAATGGACTCAAAAAAAAAAAACGGGGCGAACCCCAACCCCAGGGTTCTACTACATCGTCCAGGAGCGCTGTTGCTTCGCACTTGATTTCCGTTCCGAATGGTGACGTCGCCGCGAGGACGAGGACCACGGACCCTCCTCCCTCTGCTGCCAGTGATGCTCTTGTGGACAACGCGGATACCCCGGATCAGTCCACGCCGGCCACCAACTCGCGCAGTCGGGGTGGTGGACTCTCCTGACAACGCTGGCATGGTATTGGAAGCGTCAACCGCTCGGGAACGTAGCCCGAGATAATGCTGACGGTGTGATCTGCATAATACCCTAGGTTCGGGACACTTCAAACATCTCGCTCATTTCTTGTCCAATTACTACAAAACTAGATGTGCAGTCTAGTGCCATTTCTTGATTTTTTTAGAATAAAAATATTTGTTGTGTTGAATGGTAAACCAAACCTTTGAAATATTCTTCATACGACAAACAACGATACAGATATTTATTTTGGCTGGTCGCCTGCATAGCAACTTGAATGTGCGCACCAAACAGGCCCTGATACTCTAACTTGTTGCTGGAGTAAGCAATGTAAAAAGCTGCTTAAACAGAGTCCGTCCAGGGCAGTCGGCCAGACGGAAAGTACACCCGGCCACCGGCCCCGCGGTTCGGGATTCCGGTCCTCCACTATGGCGGGACCCGCCCGGGACGGATGCCAACCAAGACTCAGCAACTTTGCCGCGTGCTCCACGTGAGAAATCGAAGGGCCACGATAGGAGCATGCGTTCGCGACATCTTATCGCAAACAAACAAAAAAATAGTGATGTCCCGCGATGACTAGATACAGAACACCAGAATGGTAGAATCTAGTTGGCCCAATGATAACAATCCCCGCGTTCTAAACGTCATCGTCCTCCCAGTTATCGGGTACGGACTCGCTACTGCCGGGAGCCGCAGTTGCAGCCGCAGCTACTGGCTGGGAAGGCGCCGGAAGCGGCGTTGCAGAGCGGGATGCTCCCGGGGTGGCCCATGAAGAGGCGCCGCTAGCAGGTTGAGAGGGGGTAGTGGAGCGGGGTGCGTTGGGGCCCGTCCACGCTGAGAGATTACTTGGAGCCTGAGGCGCCGGTGCGAGAACTGAATTCCAGCCCCTGCCGACTTTCGACGAACCGGAGCCGGCAGGAGTTGGGGCGGGAAGAGCAGCCCGCGCCGGCGCTCGCAGATCCGCGAGCTTTCCGAGGGTGCTGCTCGTCGCGACGGATTGTGAGAGGATATTCGAGGGGACGCGTGTGTCGATGCGGCGGATCAGCTGCACGCTGCGATGGGGCTCGCGATCGACCATCTGCGAGTCCATCCTGTAAACGGCGGCAAGCTTTGAAAAAGATGCAAAGTTTAGTGTTTCGAATAGAGCCTTCCGCACGGGGAACCATCGAGCTGAGACTCACATCATGGACGAACTTGCGTTTAGACTCGGGCATGGAAGGCAGAACATGGACCCTTTTGTCGGACGTCACGAACCTACAGCACCGGGACGAGTCCACATCAGGCGTAGCCAAATATAATGACGAAGAAAGACGCACTCGGCAAAGGTCTTTTCGACCAGTTCAACGAATTTTACGTTAGGTTTAGCGAAGGCGACCAGGTCATCCGAGTACACAACTTGGCGCGAGTTGGCCTTGTGCAGGTCGGGATTGATGCCAAGCGCCTCTGCGAGACGAGCGTTGCGCTTCGCGATCTCGCATTCGTTCGTGCACCGTGGTACAAGAGCAGCCTCGCGCCCGGCTGGGCTTGTGGCGCTGCGCCCACAGAGGACGGACTGCTGAATGCGTCCACACGGACAATTGACGATAATCGCTGCAGTGCATGGTTCAACCTCTGGGCAAATGGACGGAGCGTGACAAGGTTGCGTGCAGGGATGCTGGACCGGAACACTGTAACGCCGGAGTTACTCCATAGTTAAACTGTGATGGATCTAACAAGTTGGATCTGACACGTACCAAAGCTTGCGTGGTTTCCCGCAGATTGCCGTGCATGGTGCGCACGCGCCACCGTGACAAAGCTGTTCGCATCGGTGGAACCCACATCCGAGGGGCCGCCCACACGGCTTGCCGCACGAAACCTTCTCTGATGAACACCGGATATTTCCAACCATCGTTTTTCCGCACGCACAAAGCTTTTCCGTGAGATAGACGCATGGGGGACACGGCGTCGGGTCTTCGTGGCACAGATGGGGAGCCTTTGGGTGTCCACATGATGGATCAGGCCGAGCGCACGGGTAAGAGCATTGTATCTGCGTCCCGCAAGGAATGGGAGGTTCCAGTATAGCCCGTCCGCAGTGGCAGATCAGCTGTAGAAGACGTGAGTGTATGACACAGGAGGTGAGATCGTAGACATACCTCCTCGAACGAGCTCTGGAAGCATGGCGGACATGGTCCTCTATGGTCACGCTCCTCGCAATGGTGATTCCCGCAGCTCAACATTCGTCCGCATACGACGTCGCACTGATGCCAACCGTCTACGTCCACGACCTCCGAACTAATGTTGTTGGTCGCGGCCTTCTTCTTGCCCTTCCCGACGGGGTTCGCAAGATTCGCAAGCGGGCAGCACAAACGGGTGCAGGTGTGATGGCCGCATGCGCGCAGCGAACCACAGGGCTTGTTGCACAGAAAGGTGGTTGAGTCTGTCTTGGCTTGCGTTGTGCTGCATGTGAGGGCGCGCGTTGTTGAACCGCAACGGCACGGTCGCACAACGGCGACGATACATGGGGGGCATGGACCAGTATGACAGATCGCACTACAAAAATGTGTACACCCATCGAGTTGTTTCCCACATGGTGATGTGCATGTTGGGACGGGATCTGTACAGGCCGAGCGGGTGAGCTTCGCGTTGTTGGAGAAGTAATGGTGAGTAGCTGGGTCAGTCAGCGACCGTTTGCCACACGGACAATGAGTGACGGCAAGAGGTGAATAAGGGCATTCAGGGGGCGTAAGCGATGGTGGATGGCACATCTTAGGACATTTGTGGATACCACAGTCGAAAAGCCTGATGCATAGGTTAAAGGCGCGCGACGACAATGGGAAATGTAACAGATGACAGACCTCTCGCATACATTTCCGCAGTCAAACTTCCCGATCCATGACTCTTCACCATGCGGACCGAAGAAGTTACATTCCTTATCGTCACCTTCACCACAAGCAAGTTCCTTTCTCTCTTTGCCACACCAGCACCTAGCCAAATCAGTTATGGAGCACGGGTTGCATTCGCCGTCATGGCAAATGTCCTGGCAGACGTGATTTTGACAAGACAGAGTTTTCCCGCACTCATGGCCGCAAGACCGGTTGGCAAGGAGAACGCCTCTACCACCACTCGTAGGGTTAGCACGGGAGCATACAAGCGCGATAGTATCCTTGCCGCAGTGACAAGGATTTTGGATAGTGATCTTGCATGGAGGACATGGCCCGGGATGGCAAGGTAACGGGCAAGGGTGTCCGCAAACTCGAGCGCGCGCACATAAATTTCCACAAGAGTGAGGAGTTGCCAATCGCGGGGGTTTGGGGTCTTGTGTCGAACCACAAAAGCACCTACATAACTCCATAAGCGCGCATATACCCATCTGTTATAACCACAACTTACCAATATTTACGCGGGACGATTTCACGCTTTGACTGGCACCCAGGGCACCTCCATTCACCTTTTCTTTCCTCTCCACGTGCTCTCCAAGCATCCTCTGTATCTTTCACACTTTTCTCTGCCCACGGCTTAATACATTTGAGATGGAAAGTGTTCCAACATGACTGCGCGTCCTTCTCTTCCTTGGGAGAGCAGGACCATGAATGGTGTACCGGGAGTATGGGGTTAAAACAGATCATGCATTCTGGGAACGGCGGGTTGGAGAGCGCGAATGTGAGTATGGAGGTGAGATCATCTCCTGGTGGCGCCCGAGTACGCCTGCGTGAAGAGCTCCCGCCAGTGGATTGCGCAGGTGCGTCCGCCTTGCTAGTGACGCTTCCAGCAGGCTCCTCGCTTAGAGCCGGGTTGAATCGGGCCGCCCGCCGCCTCTGTCCTGGACCCGGGGTCGCTTGATCCTGGGCTTGGGGGTTCGCAGGCCTACCTCTAGCTGGATGAAGAGTACGACGATGGTGATCGTTTGGTTGAGAGCGATTGGGAGCAGATTGAGGATGAAGAGACGTTGCATCTAGTTCAGAGTTGACTGTGGTGGGCAAGGCCAATAATCGTTTGTTCCTACCTGGCCCTCGAGAGTTATTCCGGCGTCTCTGACCTGTGTTCTGTCGCTGTCGGCGCGTATCATTTCTACTGGAGGAGTCACTGGCACCGCCAGGATTGAGAGCCCTCTGGCCGTGATTACGTCGAGATTCCTGGTATCTCTTTTCTTTCGGACAGATGGGTTGTGGTGGTTGTTGCATCAGGCGGAGGTTGAGTAGAGGGGGGAGATGACATATTCGCAGCCAATGTACAGTAAGTTACTTGAGCTTGATATAGTGCTGACCAATCACCCAATTCGAGTCAGGTCGAGTCACACATGTCACTCCACGCCACAGCCTTCAACGACGCTGCCATCGCATACGGCAAGCCATCGTGACCGGACCTTCCAGGCGTCACCACTACCGTCTGAACGCTGGTCTTATCTCCCCTTCAGCCGTACTTGAGTCATGGCGTCTGCTTATTACGAGTTCTATCGGGGTTCCTCGTATGTCTTTCGTGTTCGTATCCCCCTTGTCGTTGAAGCATGCTGTAAACTGTAGCATCGGGATGGCCCTTACCGACTCACTCGACGAGCTCATCACCAGTGGTGCTATCACCCCTCAGCTTGCAATGAAAGTTTTGCAGCAGGTGCTCACAGCTGACCTGCACTTTTGAACGTCATCAGTATAACATCTCCTTCTAGTTTGACAAGTCACTCGCAGACACTATGGTCAAGCAAGTTAAGACCAAAACCACTTTAAAGGCATGTCGTCATTGTTCTCTTTATACTCGTGCTCATATTGGACAGGGTCATCTCCATACTTACCGACTATGCGACGACGTGTGGACATTCCTTGTGAAAGACGCTTCCTTCAAGATGGAATCAAACGAAATGATAACGGCCCCCAAGATAAAAATAATTGCGTGTAAGAACGGAGACGTTATTGAGGGTGGAAAGAAATAGAACTCGGGTGCGTCCTCGGAGCACGCCGGGATACACCCTCCAGTACTGGTTGTGGCTGGGCAACCAGTGTCTTATCGTGTAATACACTATATTCCATTTATTCGAGAACAATCTTCCCGTCCATCACCTTGCTCTGCTCTGTCCATTGTACATGTACATACCATGCAACCTTGTTGTCGCTGTCATACCGGCGCTTACCTTGGTCCGGGTGTCCTCAAAATCCAAAAGAAAAGAAAAAAAATTATAATCGAGGCGAGACCGGGAATTGTGGCACGTTCCTTGACGACAGACAGACAGCCTAACCGCAATTGTGGCATCGGAAATACTTTTTAAAAAAGCAGGGGCCCAAGGGTTCACAGAGAGGAGGCCCCCTGCCGCGGGAAAACTCAACACAAAGGTCATCTGCCCCTGACTACTTCAGGGCTGCTCCTTCCTCAAGGCCTCTCTCCTACCTTCTTTCCTGATACCCCTTGCCCATCCAAACTTTCTTTCATCCTACCATCATGTCCTTTCAGCCATTTTCATCTGAACCACCCACCGCCGCCTCCCTCGCCGATGCTCGTCGTCTCCTAGGCGAGAGCAACGTTTCTCTTGGCGACCTCGAGAACAAAATCGAAGCCGCCGAGGCTCAACTAGCTCAGATCGTGGCGGAATCACGCTGTGTCATTAAGCAGCTCCAATGTGAGCGTGAAGCGCTAGAAGACAAGATCGCCCGCGCCCTCGCCTACATGTCACCCATCCGGAGGCTCCCCAGCGAACTCCTGCGCCACATCTTCATCATGAATTTCGACGAGTATCCTTGTTGCGCTTGGATCCTCTCATCCGTCTGCTCCCAGTGGAGGCGTCTAGCATTGTCGATGCCGAGGCTATGGTCAAAGGTGTGCTACCCTTCGCAGTGTACCTTTTTCTTCGTGGGAGCTTCGTAGGCCAAGCTTGGGCATCTCTAGAAATCTCCGCTTGTTCCCTACTGAGCCTATCCGTTCTATTCGCGTTATCGCATGCCTGGACCGCCGAGCGCTCCCCCCAGGTCCCACAATCATCTTCCCTTGGTTGAACATTCATTTGCCAAGCGAACGGTCGAGTGCTCCATTTTTTTTGTGCACCGACTTGCCATCGATTGCGAGAGCAGAACAGTGACTTGGCTCCGTCTTGGATTGCCTTGCACATAGTCGTTCTGACTCTTTCGCCACAACTTCTGTCCCGATGCAGTAACGGCACCTCCGTGACCACGCGCACAGCGTGTTTGTCTCGTGTTTCTGACCGTGCATCAGGTTCCTCTTCGGGGAAACTTGCATCTCTTACTTCCACCTCATGTTTTCGGCGTGCTTCCCTCCGACCGCCCGCAGATTCTCCGTTGCTAACTGTTCTGTCTTATAGATACGTCTCGTCACAACTCCGAACGCGTCTGCGGACACCATCCGACTATGGCTGGAACGTTCCGGCAGCCGCATTCCCCTCGACGTTGAGATCTTCTTGCACGTACCAGACGCCGCGGCGAGCACCCCGCTCCCGCGGTTACGTACACGGTCATCCCCCCAGTGGCCCACTTTCTTGTCGAATAATGCGACCACGACCACCCATTATGTGCAGATTCAAGCCTCACAACCCACCACCTCCATTCAAATTGTCCCATCGACACCGCCCATTGTTCTCCCTCATTCCCCCCCACACTATGAATGGCCTGGCAGTCTAACTCCGCCACCCCCTCCACCCCCGCTCCCGTCAGCCGTGACAATGACCAGCCAATCGAGGGCAAGCTCCCATTGGGGTCACATCGCCATCTACTATTTAGTCGAGCAAATGCACAGATGGGAGCGATTTGTCTTCCGATTCGACAGACAGTTCCCCTCATGGCAAGCCCTCAAGTCAGTCTCTGGTGCGTCTCTCCCAGCGGTCTGACCTGTCGTATTGATATCGATGAATACGTGGCACCGAAGGACCCGCCCCACTGTTGAAAGAATTCGAAGTTTCTTGCGCAGAACCAATGTATCACGGCGAATGGCCATGGCTTCCAAGTGCCAACCCAAATACGGAAGTTGTTCTCCCAAAACTCGAGACGGTTACCCTGCAATATGCGCCGTTTAAATGGTCGTCACCGATGCTGAGGATGAACTTACGAACGTTGAACCTCAGGACGGTACCCACCACGAGCATTCCCATCGACCGCGTTCTGCATATTGTCTCGAACAACAAAACGCTCGAGGACTTGTCGCTGCATGTCACCACGGTGCTCAATCCCGTTTTGCCGTTGTCACAAACCACACTCCCCGAACTGAAGACGCTCAGCGTCGGAGGACACTTCCTCATGGCATCTCTCGTCGACTCTCTTGTCGTGCCTGGCCTCTGCAGCCTCACACTAAACATCGACGCACGCGATCCGATCGATGACAGTATATCAAATCTCGTCACGCGATCGAGTCATCCGGCGATCCATTCGCTCTCGATTGCATACGGTTCGAACGGGCCACCATTTTACGGCGGACTCATCGCTTCTTGGGGTTTTTTGAATGACCTCAACCACCTGCGAACGCTGCAAGTCGGCGGGACTCCGCTCGACCCGCTATTTGCAATGCTCGGAGCGCCGGAAGAGGACGTGCTTGGAGTCATGTGTCCATTCCTCGAACACCTGGCGTTGCGCGGGTGTCCCGCGCATTCTGATGGGGTCACGAAACTGGTTCAAATGGTTGATACACGTAACCCCGAGAGCGCACCACCAACAGCTCCGACAACCGGACTTGGTGGGAGTGCGACGCCAGTAAAAATGCGGCGGTTGGAAATGTACGAGTGCACGGTGTTGGGACAGGACGTCGTGGCATGGCTGAAGAGCCGCATTGACGACGTTGTGTGTGTTGACCCCCCGTTTGAACGGTGCGAATATTCTGTTGTATGTCATTGGCCATGAACGAGGTGTTGACTGTGTCCTGTCGGCTGCTTTTCATATGTAGGGCTCCCCACAGTCCTACTTATGCTTATTTATGAGCGATTGACATCCGCGGTGTTGATGGGGTATGCGCCTTTGTACTATAGCAGTCTTGATTTTTGAGTGGGTTGAGTACTTTGTAGCACTTTCACCAACTTGGGCTCCTGCCCTCGTCGTATCTTGTATTTTCTAAGTCTATAATTATTGTTTTTTTGTTTGATCATTCTTAGTACATTGTTTACTCGGATGTTTGTATACTTAAGCCAGCTTCCCTGTGAGAGACCTCGCCAAGCCAATGACGGCGGTGGTAGCGGCACCATCAAACCGGACGGAAGAAGAGATGGGCCGCTTCAAGTCAGAATGCATAATCATTGCGTGTTTCGTTTGAGCGATTCATGCTTCTTCGAGCACTTAGAGCGGAGTATTTGTCAGACCGTTGAATGCTTGGTGTTTCGTGGCGTATATGCGCAGTGCGGGACCATCATAACGGAAGCACTCTTTCGTGTTCTAGTGCCACCAAGTGACTTGCCAAGTCTTGTGAGCCAAGCCATGATTTAACGTCACGCATCCGGTACTACTACGGTAATAATCAGCGGATATTCCACGCCCTCAATCAGGTGCTCTCTACCTCGCAGCAACTCACCAAAGGCAGAGCGCCAGTAGAGACCGAAGGGTCAGGGGAGGGAGTGATGTCTCGATAAGGGTTGTGATTGCCGAGTAGTACTGATAAGAGTAAGCGCCCAGCCTGATGAGGAAGCAGAAAACCGTGCACAACGGGTCGACGGAAAGCAAGGCTTGCCAAGACGTACGTAGTAAGAAGGGCTGACGTTGGGTTGCCGCTAGTATGCTTCCCGGGATGCTTAGCACAGTTCTGAATTGTGCGCTCTCATCTCGTGGGTGAGAGTTGTAATTGTTGGGGCACGTTCGATGTAGAATAGCCGCATATAGACACTTGACAAGCGGCGAATGTTTGCTGGAAACACTAACACAAGTCACCTGCACCTGTAATCATTTGCCGTGTGCCGGTGTACCCAGCGCTGTGATTCGCGTCGGTATCGTGACTAAGTCGGGCGGGCAAGTTATATATCACCACCATGCAAGTACCCCCGCACAGCCCTTTATCACCTCCCATTATCAACCCTCCCCCTTTGTTCGTTCATTCTACTGTAACTCCTCGTATCAATCCGCGCTAACTCCCCTCCTCCCTCCCATTCGTTATGCTCCATGACGGCTCTGCCATCTCCGAGGGATTCTCACTGGAAACCCCTAGACCCTCGTACTCTCGACCGTCCTCCTTGTCCGCCCCCAACATGACCCTAACTGGTTTTCCCAAGCCTTCCTTTGTCGAGTGGGACTGGGATCTCGAGCAAGCGGACAGAAAGCGTGAAGCCAAGGCTGACTCCGCCGTCCATGGTGCCCAGCCATTCCTGGTCGACCGTAGCCTCCTAAGAGATGTGGTCAAGGAAAAGCTGGGGTGCCGGGTGGGCAGAATCACGTTTCTGAACTCAGGTGCGTCACCTTGACGTTTCTTCCCTCCACCCATTGATAAAGGGCATGCTCCTGGTATCATAGGCACGTTTCATAAAGTGCGTTCATTATCGCGTTTCGTTTATCCATCAACTGTGGCGCTTATTGTTCCCGTAAGGCCTACTCCGTCACATTAAGCGACGGCCGTGTCGTCATAGCGCGTGTTGCACGCCGGTTCATGTCACGACTGAAGACTGAATCTGAGGTTGCGACGATGGAATACATCCGCACGTACACTTCGATTCCTGTCCCGACTATATATTTCTACGACTCTAACCCATATAACCGGCTCGGGGGCGAGTATATCATTATGTCAAAGGTTCGTGCGCGTATCAGCATCATTATCTCATCCTTCCTATTGTGTGATCTAACCGTCCTCGATCAAAGGCTGAGGGTGTTCCTCTATCCAGCGTATACCAATCCATGTCACATAAGAGTCTCATCGCCTTGCTCAATAATCTTGCTTCGATCATTATACCCCTACTTGCTCATCGGTTTTCACACATTGGCTCCTTGTATAGCGGCCCTCCGCTCACTCAACGTTCTGTCCCACGGAACGCGACCGCTTGGTCTCCATCACTTGCCACCCCCACCCCTGCCTCCGTATCCTTTAGTTTCACGTCTTCCCTAACTCCGACCACCATAGCATCCCCGCACAAGTCATCTGGAGAGTTTCATGTTGGCCCTATCGTCTCTTGGCCATTCTTCGGTTCGAATCGAGGTGACCTCACTCACCCGACGGAGATAGACCTTGGTCCATGGCCCAGCTCTCAACGGTACTTTCAGGCCTGCGTTCAACGCGAGATCCAAGGTGTCGTCCGTGAGAGCGAGGGCAAGGCCGCTCCGCACCGTTTGCATCTCGACCCGGACGAGATCCAGGCCTCGCGGCATCATCATTTGCAAGCCGTTCCTGGTGACCGTAGTGATGACAGCGACGAATGGGACATCGAGGAGAGCGAGGAAGAGTGGGATGGACCTGGCGATTCAATGTATCGTGACTACCGGCGCCATCAACGAAGCACCTTCTTGGTCGCTCATATCAACCAGCGGGAGCAAAGTGTACGAGAAGAGATGAACAGATGGAAGCGCATGATGGAGAGATTGACGACGCTCGTCGAGAGCCCCCATGGAAAGCCCGAACAATTCGGCTTGGATCTACACGACCTAAGCCTGGAGAACATCTTCGTTGATGGCAATGACCATTCCAAAATCGTGAGTCTTTCTTCTCGTTCCATCTTGCGATCCGCGTAATGACGTTTGTAGACATGCGTTATCGATTGGGAGTCGACCACCATTCGCCCGCTTTGGCAGTGCGCGCATCTTCCGGCCTTCCTTCAGTCTAGCCCATTCCTGGCGCGACACTTCCGCGATGCAGTGAAGCGTATCGCAGACCGTTCTTCGCCGGTTCTGCAGCACATCGTGAGGTCACCACGTACCGACCTCTCGACTCTGGCGGCTGAGTGGCTCCACTACGAAGCAGTCGGCGTGCACTTGCGACACGCCCATCGGTGTGCCGAGTGGGACGGATGGGAGGAGGGCCTCGTCGAAAGCATACTCGGACCAGAAGACCAAGACGAGGATTGGGTGCGAGAGGCGCGCAGAATCGCTCTGACAACGGGACCAGGCAGCGACGGCGAAGAAGACGTGGGCGATGCGTGTCCGAGCGTTGACGAGATCCTCAAGCCACACGGTGTGCGGCGGAAGCGTCAAGCCGTCTCGCGCGTCACGGCTGAGGCGAAGGAACGCGAACGTTTGCTTGCGACCACGGGTGACGAGTGTGGGGGGCGAGGAGGTGAGCTCGGGCGCAGGCTCGAGGCCTTACTTAGTATTGACGAAGATGGCGACGGAACCGTGCAACGCACACAAATTTCCGCATGGGGCTCTGGGCACGAGTCGGAATATGAAGCCGAAGCGGAGTGATTACCCGTGGGCCTGGAAGCACCACATCATCATCCTCTATCTTGGTTCTCCGTTGCCTGTTTTGCGATGGACTTGGTTTCTGACCTCGTGACTTGACTATTTCAATCCGTTCTTTGTTTATTCTACTAGTTAGTTAGCTCTGCAACCTTGTGTATTTCTACGTGTAATGCTCAGTAATTTGTATATGTCAAGCAATCGTCAAGCTCGTGCGCGCAGGTATGGACGAGCACGCACGCACCCACTTTTCCGATCAAGGTAAAGTTCAGAAAGGCACGAGGGGCAGGATGAAATGAATGGGACCAGAACATGTACAGTACACCCCCTCCAATGATAACGCAGCCCAATTGTTTTCAACATTGAATTGGGTCATAGTCTCAAAACCCCGTTCCCACGAATAAGCTACACGTGTTGTGAAGGTTCGGAACCAATTGGCGACCGAGAGGGGGGAATGAGTGGCGAAGCGAGTTGGCACGCGAGAGGGGGAGGGGAGGGGAAACATTACCCGGCCACGATAAATGATAATTGAAAAAAAAAAAAAACACCTGATCGTCATGGCCATCAGTTGCTGGGTCCGATGTGCCCGAGCTTCCCCGCCTGGCTGGCGAGACAGCCGACGGACAAGTCGCTGCGGCCCTCGCTTGATTGAGCCCGCCAGAGAGTGTTCATAATCCAGGCCGTTCGGGTTCGGTTCAAACACCCTCCCTGGACCTCTCGACTTGTCGCCTTCGCACCCGTTTCTCTCCTTTAATCCGTGTCGTCCTGGAGGGCAGGAAATAAGCCACGCTGTGTCCGAATGTCGGTGAAAGCCCGATGGGCCGCACGCTCTATCTCTCCGACCTTGACAACAAATTTCCGTTCAATTGCGACGTGTTTTTTTTTTTTTTCATTATATTTTTTTGACTGGTGGATACGCCCAGACTCAAACTTGCGGCGCATAGACGGCGACATAGGACTTCCGTCAACCATTGGGGGCCGGAAGTGTGACTGGTTTGACTAGCGGCGCCGAGCCAGTTGCAACTGCAATTCGCGTACACTGGGACGACCTCGTAAACGCACTGCGCAGCAACAAAAGAAAAACGAGCAACACAGTCACGAGTAATGCTGTCAGTTCCAAACCGTCAATTGAACTTTCCTCCACAGAGGGATGTTTTCGAAGGACGGAAGAGCCGCCGTCCAGAAAGCTTGACGTGGTGATTGGAAGCCTGCATCAGCGCTACACCCTACCATTTTGACACCACGCCTTCGGGGGACTCGGGGACAATCACGGTGACAGCCGCCTCTTTTACGCCCCAAGTGGGAGTGTCAGAGACCGCATGTGCACAAACCCCGGGCACCAGGCCACCAAAGTCCCGTGACAGATGCGAATTGTCTACAGAAGCATTCGGGATTAGTGGAACCCCTGTAATCCAATCGGGCGTGCCCACCGGGTGAGATGTGGTTCCAGTTAAATGGATTTAAAATCGTAGCAACAAATCTGTCAAGCCTATAGCCCAGTATAGCACATAATTCTCGGGCTGTTGCTGGGCAGGTAAGTCGAGAGAGAAAGCGGTGGCAGCGGGCTGGACGATACAGATTGTCAGCTTCTGAAAAGAACGTGAACTGAGAGGACTTAGCCAAGCTTAGCAGTGCCAAGCGGCCTCGTATGAGGATATCAGCGCAATCACGAATAACCCCATTTTATACATCGGGTTAGTGCTGCTGCGAGTTAGAGTCCACATCGGTGTGAACTCTACAGAAACTCGGATCGACTCGAGCTCCGGAGTTAGAGTCGGTGGCTCGACTCGGACCACATCTCTTCCCCTCATCACCAGAAATAGTTGATCCGAGAAGGAAGGAACTGACGACAGCGCACAAACGCAAAAGCACGCCAACGCTGAACACATGGAAATAGAGACGAACCAAGTACCCCCGTGTTGTCACGAACACCCCTTTTATCGCCGAGGCGCGCATGGCACGCCACTTTTCTCGCCAGAAGAGCCACACCCCATAACAAGGGTGTTAATATGACAGGCAAGACCTAAGTAGTAAGACGAAGTGGAAATGGAAAGATCTATATTAAGTAGTGCCACGTGTGGTTCAGAAAAACCCGTTTATCCGATATTGTAACCGCGGAAAAGTCGTCGTTTCATTTGGCCTCTTACAGTAGGACTACCTACAGTGGCGGTCCAGGATCAGGTGAATGCCTGAGTGATAACTGCATCAAATAATCCAACGCGATGAATGAAACAGAAGATGGTGATGCTTGCGCTAAATCCGCCACCAGTGTCGCAACACTCGAAGATGGGCGCTACGCTTCTGGCCCCAGATTGGTGGATCACATCATACACCAATCCGGGGCCGGCGCTTCCGTCCCGGATTTTGCGACAAGTGGAGTGATGCAAAATCATCGATGAAAATACTACAGTAGCACTGCCACAGCCCGTCCCAGAGTCCGAGTACGAATTTAACATCGGTGCAAAGGGAGAGATGGTGTCGTTTGATATGATTTGGACACTGTTCTTTGCGTAGCTCGGGGGCGTCCTAATAGCATGTGCTTGCTGGTCAATGCCATACGGCATGCCCTTATGCTGTGCTGTGACCAGTCGTGGAAGTTATCTTACGAGATATTTGTATGTTTTCGCGCACGACAAGTGACTAAGTTGGTGCTATTCCAGTCTTAGCATAACGAGACGCGTAGGTGGCGAACGGTCAAGAGAACGGTGGCGAGTACCTGCCTGAGTGGCGTTCAAACTCTCGAGAGGAAGAGGCAGGTGTCCAACTGGAGTCTAGCGTTGATCTGTAGATTGCCCGTTGGGGAAGGGAAAAGGAAAAAAAAAAAGATAGAGAAGGAGGTAAAGATAGATGGAGGGTTCGTACACTGCATGTTCACACGTTGAATAACGGAACGCCGCAGCGCGCGATCTTTAAAGGCTGGTTGAGGAAGTGTGCGATAGATGTGTTAGAAAGGTTAAAGCCATACCCTGGAGGCTCAGCCAAGCAGTACCAGGGGCGGTATACGTTCGTATTTCCAGAGCCAAGTCACGGTCCAAGGGTCACCCGGTCGCCCCGATGTAAACGGAACAGAAGGAGCAGCAGGCGGTCGCGTTTATCTGTTAAAACCGACAGTATCGATCCGTGTCATCAGATGGCTTATAGAACAACTTACCACGTGCGTTGTTGCCACGTGAACAAACACGCCTTCAAGTTATCCCTGATTGCGCCATTATAATGGTTCCAGTCCGGTACCATCGCGGTTCCACCCTTGATTCCACCGGTGAATCTTGTTTTTATTTACGTCCCTGGCTCTTGGCCGGTCCTCGGAATCCAGCCTCACTGACCTCTACGGTAACCGATGTCTATGGAGCAGTGTTGACATAACTGCGATTACACTGCTCCGAGGTTTTCAAAAATGAATCTTCCCCATGATGTCCGCAAGTCATGTGCTACTTGTACGGACGTCTAGGCAAGACTCGGTTTCGGGACCTGGAGAGTTGGCAATTCGGGGGGACGTTGCTAGTTGCTCTCTCAATATGCCTGCTTCTCTCACTGGCTTCTCAACTCGCTGTTGCGTGTGTAGATACCTCATCTCGGTCGTCACAACTGATTCGAATTCGTGTCTGGATTGGACTAACCAAGGTTGGCCCTGCCCTGGCTGTTGAATACTCTCACGTCTTGGTGTTCGTTAGACGGCGGGTTAAAGGCTCCGATGTGGTGCCTTCAACCAGGACCTGGGTGATTAAAGAGACCTTCATGGTAGATTACCATTGAGGGGTAAATATAGTTCCGTTATAGTACTCATCGTGCGCTCCCAGCTCACGGTCCGACCATGAGGCTGTTTTTCTCAGGGTACAACGCCTTTCAGGCGCCAAGCTCAGCAATATTTGTAGTCGGACATGTCACACCAGTTACTCTGGCACATCCTAGCCGTGCGCCCGTCGACAAGCAAGCGTATTCCTGGGCGCCTTACTCAACACCCTTATGCTGACTTCTCGAAGCGATGACTGAGGCAACCATACCTGTGCCCATCTTTCGGGTCCGATCACTCGCTATTTTCAACTTGCGCGGCTTCCCTGTGGATCTCGGCTGGCAAGATTTATTCTCCCGTCTCAGGCACCCTCATCTGATGAGATTCACGCGAAAAAAAAGCCACAGAAGGGGCCGAATGATTTAAAGTGTGCTAATGATAAATGCTGGACTCAGGCTGGCCATCGAGAGTTACCTCTCGTCTCCCCTGCCCGCCACCCAAGGCTTGTAAATCTCTGTATACTTTAGCCTTTCAGCATTCCCAGTCATGGTTTATGTCGCGAACAACACCCCCGACACTAACCTTCTTAACCTCTTCTTCGTACGATCTCTCCTCCTGGTCGACTGTTCGCGACACTGACGACTGTTTCTTAGGCTACTCCGCTGTCTGTTTCGAGTCAATGCGTTCTCTTTGTAGTTCTAGCACTTTCTTTCATCCTTCCATTCGTCCTTCGAAGAAGCCTAGTCGACAAAGAAGGACATCCTATCCCCCCCGGTCCTCTGCTGCGCTACGCTTTCCTTCGCCGTTATCCTGAGCGGGCGCTACAAGCGTGGGCAAGAACCTATGGGCCGCTGTTCTCTGTCTGGATGGGGAATCAACTGTTTGTTGTCGTCTCGGATGCGCGTATCGCTAAGGATCTACTGGTTTCCAATGGGGCCATTTTCTCCAGTCGCAAGCCATATTTCATGAAGAACCAAACGATACTCCGCGGACGCGCCTTAACCGCAACCCCATACAGCGATACTTGGTCAGTCATGATCAACGACTCCGATGTCACGGGAAGCTGACGTTCTCGTGGCAGGCGACAGCATCGCAGGATCGCTATGCAGTTGCTTACCCAGAAGGCGATTCAGGGGTATGGTCCTGTCCTCGACTACGAAGCACACATCTTAGTTCGGTCTTTGTATCATGAATCGAAGATGGGCACTTTACCGATCAATCCAGCGCATTTCGCCGGTCGCTATGCCTTGAAGTAGGTCGCGAACTTCTTTTTTTCCATAGATAGAAAATCTAACGGACATGCCAGCAACATGTTGACGATATCGTTCGCGACGCGTACAGATTCTACGTTAGACCCCTTGACGGAGCGCGCTCTGGCACTTGCCACGGAGTTCATGGAACTGACTGGTAAAAATATACAAATTGATCTTACCCGCAGGGTCCCCTGACACAGCCGGTTCCAGGTCCGTGGTCGAACATGGTCGACTTTATTGAGCTCCTTCAGCGGATTCCCACGACGACGCGATCACGTGGACGTCGGCTTCACGACGGCATCGTGGAAGTTTATGGGGCCATGATTATGCGAGTCAAGGCCCGCATGGACGCTGGGGAGGATGTGCCAGACTGCCTCGTCAAGACGCTGCTATTAACACAAGAACAGGAGAAACTTGACTGGGAAGATTTGTGTATGCTCTCCGCCGTATTCACCCTCGGAGGTGTCCATTCCGTATGGCCCAGCCGTTTCCTTATCCTCCCAACAGCCGACTAATTCGGAGAATACCTCATTCAGACTGCCGGCGTCATTCTGTGGTTCCTCGCTCACATCTCTTCACAACCCGATATCCAGGCCAAGGCGCACGCAGAGCTCGATACGGTAATCGGCCGGGATTACTGGCCATCAGCCGAAGACGAACAGCGCCTCCCTTATATCCGGGCCATCATCAAAGAAGTGCGTGGCGTACGTGAATGAATGAGCTGACTGTGTCTCACAATTTCTTAGGTGGAGCGCGCGCACGCGCCGTTTTGGATGGCTACACCCCACTATTCTACCGAGGATTTTGTGTACAATGGAATGTACATCCCACAGAACACAGTGATTGTTCTCAACTTGTTACACTATTCACCACAACGAAGAAAAGTATCCAGACCCGTATGGATCCTTTCCCGTTTGATTTCGCTCGAGCTAACAACTCCCGTCCATAGATTTTCCTTCAACCCCGATCGCTACCTTGGCAACACACTGACGTGTGCAGAATCGAGCAAACTCCCCAACGCCATGGATCGGGACCACTGGACGTTCGGCGCGGGGTGTGTGTTTTTACTCTTGGTTTGATCGGGCATCACTGGTATTGACTCCTTTTTTTTTTTTGATCCGCTGCGCAGTCGACGGATCTGTCCAGGTATTCATGTTGCAGAGAGGGAGCTCTGGCTCGCAATCTCACGTTTACTGTGGGCTTTTGATATTCGAGCCCTACCCGACGAGCCGATTTCCCTAGAGGAATACGAGGGCAAGTCCGGGCGCACGCCAATGCCCTATCGTGTCATGCTCACACCACGCCACGATCGGGTGCAGGCGCTGCTTGACGCGGAGCAAGAGGTCACGCTGATGAAGTTATAAGAAGAGTGAGAGCTCGATACTTTACGATACGATTTAACGTGTATTCGCATATTTTACGCTGCTGTCCCCCGTCTAGTCCTGCTCAGTATACGTGCATCCCTGCTGTTGGTTGTTTTGTTTCGCAATCTAATACTTTGGTTTTGCGCGTCGTATACGGCCAGCGTAATGGTGACCAACTGTGAACGTTGATAACCTCGTGCTGGCGAAAAAGCACCGGCCAACTCGATGGGATGCCACGGCATCGAAATCTGTACAGCAATGCCGTACACCCATCGCCTGCAGGCAGGGGGAAGTGTCCTCATGTCACATCGCACCTGCTCAGTTGATCCCTCACTGTTCGGCAAACCAACACGTGTTGGCACGCGTAAGTTAGAATCGGATGAAATTTTGGGTTGTCCCAGGGTATTGCTGACGTATTCAGCTAATGACACGACTGCGAAGGTTCGGTCCAATAGCCCGACACCTCCTTCTGTCCTTCTCCGTTACCATTTTCTCGTTTCTCGTGCTTGGTTACCCCCGAGGCTCGGGAAGTGGTACACCATCTAAGGCAAACTTCTAAAAATGTACCGCAGGGTTAAAAGGTGCTGACAAGCCATGTTGGCTCGTACGGACTCTTAGGAGAACGATGACAGCGGGCATGTGATGCAGGTGGGGACAAGCGATGTGCCAAGATTGGAAACGGATGTGAAGAGGCGTCATGGGTTCTTCCAATTCGAAAAGTCGCCTTTGGGGGAAATTGCACCATCAAGGAACATGTCTAGTTTTAACACAAGGCGCTTTGGGGTGGGAAATGAAGACGCCAGGCGTATCATGTAGTGTGTCATTTGATACTGGGGCTTTGCGCGATCTTGTGAGACGATTGTGAAAGTTAGTCAGACTAAAGTTTGGGCGCTTGGAGGCAAGATTGCGATTAGTAGTCACTTACGAACTCCCGCTATGTTGGCACTTTGAGCTAAGTTGGTCCCACAAATTAGACTCGAGGAAGGGCCCTGAAGGGGCGTGACTACATGGAATCAAACTATACGCCCACGGGGACGGGCAGTAGTTGCCTAGCAGGAAGCCACTGGTCGCAACAATCGGTGGCGTGTTGACACGAGCTAGTAGGCAGGCGATCTGCTTTCCAAAAGCCGCAATTGATTGCGCGATGTGTGATGGTTCTTTGGGGATCTGGAGTGGGACTTCCTCTTGGCAAACATTCCGGAGAGAAGCTAGCGGGTTCCATCTCAGGCTTCTTATCGGAAAAGAAAAAAAAAAGCGATCAAAAGCATCCGATCGATGGAGTGGGGGGTCTCCGAGGTACGTGGCACGAGTTCATTCAGCAGTGAATGACTTGAGCACACATTCGGCCCTAGAGAGGCGGTAGTAAACTTGAAATGAAGCTGCGTCCGCCGCGGTTGAACCTCGCTTTTGTTGATCGGGTGTTCGTCCTGGCCTCAGACTCGTTTTCCTCTCTGATCTCTGATGCACTACTCTTGCCTCCGTTTACATAAAGTCGTTCTCGGCCAGCGACCGGTGTCATCGCCCCTCATCTTAGTAGTTTCCTGGTGTGTCGCACCAAGCTTCAAACATTGGCAGTTCGTCTTAATGTAATGCTCAGCGTTCCTGTGCCCCGGCCCAAAATTTCGCAAACAAACGTGCCCAGCTCCCGCCGGATCAGATGCGGGTGAGTCCGTTGATGACACTGGCGCCGAAGGTCATTACGCGCCCCCAGACTGTAGTCTCTCAGATCTCAGCCCCCACGAAGTCAGCGCAGTCCCGTCCTCCTCTCGAAACCCCCACTTAATACGCACTTGATTTTCTTCCTGGTGCCAATGTCTCCGAATTGTCAGTTTTTAACTTCGCCAGGGCTGGTGATGACCCTTGAGTTCGGTTATAAGAGAAAATACATGAGAAAATAACAATGCGGATCTTCCGCTAGCCTTGTCACGACTCTTGAATGAGCAGACCGCACAGGAGCCTTGGAGGCCGCTAAACAACCGGGGTTCGAAAGCGAAGCGCATTCTGGACATGGAACACCCGGAGACTGAGAAGAGTGGTAGACGGAGCGCGGGTTTGCCTGCTTATTCCCGAAGCGCCATAATTGGAAATCCGCCCACGCAAAATAGGCACGAGACCATACTTCAAGTCGTTCAACAACCCAAGCGAATATGTCGGAGAGGAGCAAGCGGATGTGGATTGTTTTGAGCATGCCTTTTCCTTCTCGAGGAGGCAACAAACCCATTTACCCTGCTGCGTCCCAAACGGCACGCGAACGAACCTCCACCTCGCAGCCGCATCTCCTGAATTCCGGGGATACAGGCGCGGCGGGAGGTCGCCGCTGGAGGCGAGTCATCACCTTGCCAGAGAAGTGCGCCACGAAAAGACCCGCAGTGGGGATTTCGGACGCTGGACGGCGTTTCATATGATCTATCTGGGCATCAGCGCGAGCCAGCCTACGTGTAACTCGTTCGGCGTCCCGCACCCCCTCAATCCCGCGGCCGCTGCCTATTCACCAAAGGAAATATCGCAGATGCACCGTTGTCGTACCCGGACACTGCCACGCTACCCTAGCGCACTGTGTTTCGAGATGGTCACTCAGCCGTTCCCACAGACGTCTGAGTCACTCGCGCAGGCAAAGCCAGCCGAGCACGGACGTCCTTCGCTGGGGCCTAGTTCCGCAGTAGTACCTTCTCCGAGGGCTCTTCAGGCGACAGAAGGCTGTTCACACGCGGTGCTGAGTAGCATGCCGGCTGTTCTCTACTCTTGCATCTCGAGCAGGGGCGCCTCTTCTGATTGACATCGTCTCCTTCCGTCTTGTGCGTTAGCAGAATGGAATCCTTGGTTCGTGTTATGGAGCCGTTGAGACGAGGCAGATTGGACGAGAATCGAGATACATCTGAAGGAAAGTTGAGTATTGTCAAGCGAGTGATGAAAATCGCCGAAGATGACGGCAAGGCATTCCCCGTACGTTGGCAACCCACTCCCGTAATCGTGTTCTCGACGCCCTGCGCTGATCGCCCTCTAACTCCAACCAACGAGTCTAAAATTATCCAACCCTCAGGATTTCGCAGTGCTCGAGCGCTCAAGACGGACGCCACGCAAGGTTCGCGTTGGTCAGTGGCTGGACGGTTTTCGTTGTTGGGAGTGATCCACTCTTACTGTAATGTAACAGAGCTGGATTCTGGAGAGCAGAATCCAACGGAGTCCGTTGCGCGTGGCCAGGACCCATACAATACAACTCTAGCTCCAACTACCGCAAATGCGCCAAGCGATGACCATGAGGTTCGTCAGGATGTCAGGTATTCTTGCGTATTCGGATCCAGGATTCAGCGGATACGACACCTGTACACCATCTCCGTGTACGTCATATTTTATTTTAGTTCGTTTCTCTACCATTATAGCAAGCGTACACTTCGCGTCTCTCGCGTTAATAACGATATACATGAGGTGGTGTGCCAGCCGGCGGAAGTTACTACAGGCGAAGGTTCGCACTACTAATCTCCGACATGAGCACCTTCTTCCCGTTCGACCGCGCCATCACAAGTTTGCAAGAATCTCGTGCTCGCGAAGCGCTCAGTCTAAACTTGAACGCGGATGCGCGACTCTTTGGGCGGTAGACTAATCCGACGGTGCGTCACGGTTCTCTCTCCGACGCCACCGCGACTGTGCGCAAACGCTTCTGCTATCATTACAGAATAGCTTCTATCCTTCGAGCGCACGTCCGGCGCCACCGACTTGTAACGCCTCGCAAGACTTGGTTGCCACGTTCTGGGCCACCATCAATATCTGCCCGAGGTTGTCGCAAGGGTTGTCGCAGCTATCGCAGATCTTGCTTTTTCGTTTTAAGAAAATACTGCACGCAGATGATCGTCGGAAAGTACGCGTGTCTTCCCCCTTTTGGGCCTGTGTTTCCCTGCTATGGCCACCTGTTTGCAGAGTAATGTTACCTTGATGTGTTTACCTTGATGTGTAGCTTAAAATAGTGTCGCGTGTTTGATCGATGGTCACGTGTAGGTTGTAATTGACCACAATCGCGACTCAGACTCGTGTTATGGAGAACAACCCGCCTCCATCTACTCGTCCGTCTTCCTCCCGTCCACACTCCAAATCGTCCCCAGCCATGCGGGATACCACCCGTGTCCTCACCCCTCAATTAAATCACGTTCCTGCACAATCGGACGATGTGTTCCAGACTGGTCTGCTCACGCCTCAGGCTTCGCAGAACACGGTCGACGCGGATGCTGCAAGGTCCCTCATCAGTCCCCCTCCAGAAGGCTGCGCGCAAGCGGGGACCAGTCGCCAACATGTGTGTTTCTCGTCTGAGTCCGGCTTTTTGACCATAAGAACCCCGGTCTGACGTTCTCAACACCATATAGTCTCGCTGGAGTAGGGCTAGTTCGGAACCCACCTCCAGTTCGCGCCGAGCTTCAAATGCTGGCAGTTCGTCTAAGCGCAAACGCCCAGCGTTCCCGTCACACAGCTTACCGGATTCTCGTGGAATGATCGAAGCGAGCCCCAACCCGAAATCTCGCAAGCAAACACGCACAGCTCCCACGTGTTCAGATACAGGTGATTCGGTGTCCTTGAATGCGCGTGGTCCACCAATTCATAGTACTGGCAATTTACAGAGGAACACTCTCAAGCTAACCACGCGTCTCCCGTTCGGAGGAAGCAGCGCCAAAGCCATGCTCCCCCTCCAGAGGGTATCGACTCCCATATCCTTCGGCGTTCTCACACTCCCTCTCTTAGCCCAACGAGGTCTCGACGCGGTTCCGCCCTTCTCCATTCACCTTATTCGGGAAATGTCAAGGCGGATTATATACCCCCGGTTCCTTCACACGCCCGTCAACACCTGTCTGCACGAGCCCGGTCTTCTACGCCTGCTCCTCCTTACGAACCTCCAGCTGAACAGTTCACGCCCCCGCGCGAGGTGTTCGTAGCTAGTCCACGAGTGTCGAAATCTAGCAAGCGGAAGAAGATACTCAAAGTCGTGATCAAGAAGGAGCCTCCCGAGATCGATTTATCTCGCCCTCCGCCCCCGTCGCCCACCGATGACCCCATCTTGCTTCATGCTCGTCTGCGATCCCCACGGCCATCAATCCCAACGCACGCACGTGAAACACCAATACTTGAGAGCACACCTCCTGGGCCGAGCAAACGGACGTCGCCACTCAAACCTAGTGCCCTCGATTTCCCTCTTCCGGGTATCCCGTCCGATGTAGAAGACAATGAGGATCCCGATGTCCCCGAACAGCCAGTATTCAACTTCGCCGGGGCGGCTGGCGGTGACCCCTGGAGCTCGTCCAATGAGGGCGAGTCGGAGCAAGAGGGCGAATACACGGGCAAGTTTCGCGTGGTGCGCGTGCCGACCAAAACTGACCCCCCGACGAGCGCGACTAGAGAGAGGATCGAGCAATGGGGACGCCCACTCAGCCCATTCCCTCGGAAAGTGGGTACCATTCTTGAAAGTGATGCACACAGCGATGTCGAAGAAAATAGCGATGTGGATCTTCCGCTGGCCCAGCTACGATTTTCGAGTCAACAGAAAGAAGACGGACATGTCCCAGACACCCTAGGGGACGCCGCACAACTGGTGTTTGAAAGTGAAGTGCATCAAGAGCAATTCACGGTCATAGAACACCCGGACCCGGAGTTGACTGACGATTTGGCCCACGAGAGCCGTGTCACGCCTCCTATCCCCACAGAGGCCGACCAAGAGGGCGATGAGGGCAATGTCACTCAGGGTTCGCCTACTTCTCCTCAAGAGGACGTCGTGGCCGGAGATGAAAGCGCATACCGGGGTCAGAATGACAATGCGCCCGTCGAAGAAAGCGTCCCTGAAGTTCATACCGTACAACACAACGACCTCAATCCTATCTCTATCCGTCGGGACATCAGTCCAAGCGAACTTTTCGGAGAGGAGCAGACGGACGAAGTATCTGTTGAGCATGCCTTGTCGTCCGAGGAACCACGACCGCCACCCCAAACACCTGGGTCGCAGCAGGCAGCACTCGGCGAGCGCATCGAGGAGGATGAACCTATGCCCGAAACGGTGGACGCAGAATCTGAGGAGGACAGTGGTGATGAGAGCGATTTGAGCGTGGTCAAGATCGTTAGCGATGACCCCTGGGCTGCTGCACGGGCTGCCGCGATCCTCAAGCAGGTATGTCCTAGCTCTAGTCCCTTTGTTACTCTCCCCTCATCTTCGCCTGCCGTGCAGCATGATTGGGACCTTGTCACGAAAGTTGCCCGCAGCCGTCGTCCTTCACCCCGCACTGTAGAATCACTCGTCCGGAAAGCCCGGCGTGCCGACCTCGCGAGCGCCGGTGTTTCGAAATCCTCGTCGCCCGCTCGCTCTGGCCGTCGTTCATTTGGCGTCGTCGTAGACGGACGCGTCGTCACAGCCAACAGCCCGTCCATGACACTTCCCGAATTGCTAAGCGAGGCAGAGTCCGAACTGGACAACCCCCGGACCCCTTCGCCGGCACCAGCCTCATTTCGGCGCCCCGAAGCTCCGTTGGTAATTGATACTGATGGGCCCCGCGAGTGGTCGCGCAGTGATTGGAAGTTGCTCGACGCGTGCTTTACCGACGTGAGGCTTGATATCAGCGCTCGGTGGGGTAGTGAAGGAACGCTGGGCGATGTAGACGCGGTCGACCTCGACGACGTTGTGGGGCGGTTTGTGGATATCTTCGGTGGAGAGGAAGTGGTCAGTTGCCTCGGCCCATCATTTGACCGGTACGTTTGGAGCGCTTGCCTCTGCATGCTTTGCCCATAACAACAAATCTGCATTGCAGGCCGGACTTGTTGAAACGCGCAAAGGCGTTGCAGCGGAAGCAACGTGCTGGGGACGGTGCGCCACCTACACCGACCTTGCGCGTCTCGTCGGTTTCTTCATCCACGCCTACTGTTCCCGACTTCACGCCGATACATCCCGCGCGACGGCACGGGGTCGATTCGACATTTCCCAGGCTCGCTGCACCAGCATTCCTTGGACAGACTACCCCCCGGCTTCCGGCATCACTCATGGCTCCCCGTTACTCGCACTTACTGGAAGAGGCCAAGTCACTGAGCAAGCAGGACGGTGCTCAGTCCTACCCTCTCGAGGACGAGGTGGAGGTTCCTCCAACTCCCTCTGTAGGCAGTCGCATGAAGGGATTTTTATTCTCCTATCTTCCGACGCTCAAGAAGAAGAAGACGCTAGCGCAGAGGACTCGCGAGCCCGCTTGCCCAGGTTTGCCTCTTCCCCCCCCGGAAATGACGGACAAAGCGCGCGGTCCGGTGATAACACCACAACCGAAAACCGTGCCGCGGCCGGCGCACCCGAAGGAGTTGGTGCACCTACAGCATGCGCCACTCCCCAGCCGTATTCCGACGCTCTCGCAGGTGCCCAAGCGGCTGGTCGAACTGCGCCCGGTGTCTCCTCCACCCGCGGCATCCTCGCCGATACAGATACCCGATGGGCGGAGAAATAGCAGTGGGAGCGTGAAGGATCTTGTAAACAGTTTTGAGGAGATGGATCGGTCGAGGGAGATTGAGGACCGCGCGTTGCAGCTGCGGAGACAGAAGGGTGCTGGGCGGCTTGCGGCTGATGGCACGGGGAGTAAGCCGGGGTGGAAGTGAAAGTGTATTTGTTGTACAACTGGATCATCTTTGTTATATACCGTTCAATCTCATTCCCCCATGTCACTCTTGAGTGATCCCGAGTGCGTGTTTGATCTCTTTGTGCTCAAGCAAGGCTGCTAATCTCTAGTCCTTCAGTCTCTTGATCCATAGCCTGCGCCTTGGCTATCTACGCAACGTCGACGACCCATATGGCGCCCGTCTCATCTCTTTCAACCCCTCCTTCTCTACCAATCCCTATATCAACGTCGCTTCGCTCGCAGACCCCAACAAGTGGCCAGAGCTAACATCACCACCCAGTCCCCCACTCTCTGTGAGTGAATTGTCAGATGGACCTGCGCATCCTGGCAGCGTCTCCGGCTCTCTGGGGGCCAGAGGTCTCAGGTACACGCCTACGATCCTTGGACCCTCTCGTACGGGTGGACTCGGAATGAGCGTCAACGGCAGACGCCTCGTATCCAAGCCAACCCGGCCGATCGTCATCGCCGCCTCACAGGACGACAACAACATACCAAAGCCGTCTCCACAGGACCATGCCCGAGCCACTGCAGACCCACCTCTGAAGCCCGTATTCATCCCCAAGTTCAAGGGGGCCGCAGAGATGGACGAGCGGCGGAGGTTGAGGATACAGGTACGGCGGGGGGTCGCTGCTGCTGCCGCTGCCACCCCCGAGGCGCGGGTCCTCACATCGCCGGAGAAGGGCGCCACCCCAGAGCTGTTGTCGGAAACGGACGAGGAGGAGGAAGACTCGTTCTCGCCGGAGGACGATGTGGATTTCGATGACGTGGTCGATGTCGGCGTCAGCGTGGACATCGACGGCGACGAATTTGATCCGTGAGTTCCCTCGTCGTCTGTTTTTTTTTACGCTGGTTCCCTCAGCTCCGTTAGCGAGTTTGCCACGACGAGGCTGGAAGGCGCCCTGTCGGACAGCGTCTCGGACGGTCTATCCGGCGTCAGCGCGAGCCTGTCCGCGTCAAACTCGTTCAGCGTCGTCTCCCCGCACCCCTTGCACTCCCGCAGCCGCTCCCGCCTCAGCCCCGTCACCGAGGGAAAACCCGCCAACGCGCCGGCCCCCTCCTCGTCGTACCCGGATGCCGCCGGCGCACGGCCGAGCGAACCGGGTTTCGAGATGGTCACCCCGTTCCTCCCGCGGACGACGTCCGAGCACGCGCCCGCGCCGCCAAAACCGCCAGGAGGAGGCAGCAAGCCCAGGCGCGCTACAGAGGAAGACCTGTTCGCGCGACAGAAGGTGCTGCCCGTGCGCCCCGCAAAGTCGGCGCTGAGCAGCATGATGATGGCCGCGACGAACACGACCAACCCGTTCTCGGACCTCTATTCTGGCATCTCCGGGCGCGGCGTCCCGCCCGCCGCGTCGATGGCCGCCATCGTGTTCTTCCCGTTTGCGCGCGAGCCCGCGGGGAAGCCGATGACGCTGAGCGTGAGGAAGGACGCGACGATCGAAGAGGTGCTCGGGTTCGCGCTCTGGAGCTATTGGGAGGAGGGCTGGTTGCCTAGACTGGACGAGGATCCGAACGCGCCTGAAGAAAAGCTGAGTGCCGTCGGGTGGGTGCTGAAGATCGCCGAGGAGGACGGCGAGGTGGATGGAGACTTTCCTCGTGAGTATTTTTGTTTTCCCGAAGAGACCATGTGCTCATAATTCTCTCTCTCTAGCCCCGACCAGAGAGTCTAAGATATCCAAATTCAATTTCGAGGCGTATGCGGTACTCGAGGCGGACGCCACGCAAGGTTCGCCCGGCCATTCCATTTCAGGATCAGTGTGGCTTTGTCGCTGATAGCAGCTTAGTGCGACAGAACCAGATTCTAGAAAGCAAGATCCAACGGAGTCCATCGCGCGTCGCCAAGACCAAAAAGGCGGACGTGGCCGTTTCGGCCTTGGCAGCACCTACCGCCGCGATCGTACCGAGCACCAGCGCCAGTGCGCTGCTCCCCTCGACGCTGAGCAATTCGATATTCCCAGGGTCGTACAATCCCGCCGGTCCCCAGATTTTCCTGCGCATTCGCATCCAAGACACCGCGGACGCGGCACACCTGTACACCACCATCTCCGTGTACGTTCAGTTTCAGTTTCCATTTTTTTGCACGTTAACGCTTCCAGCACAGCTCGGCAACGATGTACATGCAAGAGGCGCTGGAGATGGTGTGTCGGCGCCGGAAGCTGCAGGCCAACGAGTACGCGCTGCTGCTGTCCGACATGAGCATCCTCATCCCGCTCGACCGCACCGTCGCGAGTCTGCAGGGCAAATCGGACCTCATGCTCGTCAAGCGCTTGATGCTCCCGCACTTGAACCTGGACGTGCGGCCCTTTGGCCGGTCGACAGACCCGAACGGTGCGTTTGCCCCGCGTGTTTTGCAAAATGAACGCGCTTTCTCACACATAATAACAGCTTCGATTTTCAAGCGCATGTCTGACGCACCCGACTTGGACTTTAACGCTTCGCAGGACTTTACAGCTGCGTACAAGGTCAGTGCCAACGTCCCGCAGTTCGTCGCGAACCATCGTTGATATGTTTTGAAAGAAATACACCGTATACAGGAAAATGCCGATGATCATTGGAAAACAGGAACGCACGCTTGCGATCGACGGGCCATACATCCACGTACGCGGGTCCTTTGCTCCCCACTGAACCTACCATTTTTATTATTGTCAAAGATTATGCCGACGGCGAACAAAGCCGCCAAAGCGGTTTTTGACAACGGCAAGACGTCGTCTTATCACATCAACAGCTTCTTCTCGTGCCAGACTGGTAAAACGCCCTCGTCCGCGTTCCGCTTCGTGGTCCGTCGCGGGGACGGCGGGCACAAGCGTTATGAATTCGAAGCGGAAAACCCCAAGCTCGCAAGTGCGTTCTTCTCTTCGGTTTTTTATATATACTTGTTTCGCTCACGATGGGCGCGTAGACGAGATTGTGCAGACGATGAAGGGTCTCAAGTCTGCACTGGAGCGTACGAGCAGTATCACTAGCAAAGCACGACGGATCAAGCATCTGCCGTGATGCTCGCCCCGCCCACTCCCACCTTGACTACAATGTGATTGTATCCATAGCTGCTGCTGTATGTGCTCTAGATAACTAATAAGAAAGTGTACTTTTGCGCTTTCTCTATGATATATATTGAGATGGTGTCACAAGAACTCGAGCCCAATGCCGACTTGCACCCCTTTCCGCATGCCGTCCGAAGCACGTGCGGCGAGCGGCACGCCAAAGTTGAGCTCCACGCGCACGGGGTCGAACAGGTAGATCAAACCGACGCCCGCAGAGACGGACGGCTTCGTGAGCGCGGCCGCGACGCTCGACCGTAGTGCCGACGAGCCTGAGCCTGCGCGCGAGGAGACCGACTCGAGCTGGCCCGCGTTGAGGAACGCGTGCGCCTTGACGGGCCAGAGGGGCTTGTAAGGGAGGTGCGTGATGACGCTCGCGCCGGCGGTCCAGAACAGGTCGCCGCCGAGCGAGTCCGCTTGGCGCGCCGTCAGCGTTGGTTGCGGACATAGAAAAAGGAAAAGAGAGCACGCACTGCCATCGTGCGGCCCGAGGCCGTTCGCTCGGAACATCCGTAGGTTCGTCGGTCCGCCGAGCTGGAAGCGGTCTGAGAGGGTCGGCGCGGACGCACTTCCGAGAGGGTGTAGGACTCCTGCGCGTGCGCCTAGCGAGAGGAGCTGCAGACGGGATGTCAGTGATGAGAAAGGGAGGGGGGGTTGGACTGACGACGCCAGGGAGCAGCGCGCGCGACGCCTGCAGACCTCCTTCTGCCTTGTAGAACGCGGTGTCGCCGCCGAGACCGGCGAGCTCGTGTCGGAACTGCGCACGCACGCCGCGCGTGCCGAAGATGGCGTGATCGCGCGAGTCGTGCGTCCATGCGTGGAAGAGCGACGATTTCGTGGAGGTACCTGCGGCCTCGCGCACGCTGAGGGATGACACGTCAGCACGTTTCTGTTTGGAGGGAGAAGATCCACGCAGACCTGATGGACGCGGTGGGCTGGAGGTCGCCGATGCGGCGCAGCGTCGCCTCGTAGCCGAATTCGTGTTGTCCTGCGTGGGTACCGATGGCACCTCGCTGATAGCATGCAGCGTATTCGCGGGTCAATGTATGGGGCTGACACGGACGCGACGTACGCGGATGACGGCGCGTGCGCCACGGAGGGTCTCCGTGGCGCTCATGTAGGAGGAGTTGTCGCGGTCGAGGGCGAAAACGGAGAGCTCTCCGTGGGTATCGAGGGTGGGGGTGATGGGCGCGGTGAACGTGGCATGGAAGGAGCGACGTGTCTTGGTGCCGAAAGAGACGTTCGCTTCGAATGTTTCTGCTCCGCCAAAGACATTTCTTATTCTACTGGTCGCGCTCTTTATCGTTAAAAAAAAAAAAGGCGTGAGTGGCTTGCTCGACGTGTGAATCGGACGGAACACACCGCGTTGCCCTCACTGTTGCCGACTTCGGTAGAGGTTTTGAGAAAGAAACGGGGGCGCTCGTGGGTGGTGAAGATTACATCGACGTCGCCTGGTTTTGATGCGGGTTCCGCAGATGGTTCTAAACGTGCTTGGACTGATTGGAAGAGGTCGGTCTGGACCAAGTAGTGGCCAATATCACGAGTTGTGCGAAGAACGGATTCGAAAGAGGAGGACGAATGGTCGCGCAGATGTGGGTGAACGAGGGATGCTAGAAAGGACCGTCTTGTGTTCTTTGCGCCGTCGACGCGAACTGCAGCGACGCGAGCGTGTTGGTCAAAGTCGAGTGAGGGCGAGTCCATGTCCAGAAAAGGAAATCGAGGAACCCAGAAAGAAGTGTGGCCTTGCTAACCTAAAATTAATTCTAAATAACCTTAATTTTTAGTAAATTCGGAACGGTGTTCGGTCGTGTGCTCCTCCACCGCTCTTGCCGGATCCTTTGCCATGGCCTCTATCCACTACGGTACCCCCTCTTCTTTGCCTTCAGATTATGCCCTCTTGTCCCGTTACGCCAGCTCTAGAGAAAACGCCAATAGAGATGACTCTCCTGATGACACACACGACTGCACTGACTCCAACGATGACATTCACCCCCACGGTCGTCCTATCGGTCGCCGCACCACCTTTCCTTTTCCCTACTTGCAACCTCTGCAACCAAAATCACCCGAATATTTTTCACCAAAGGTCGCCAGACCTGATGAATACTCCCCACTTCTCGTCCCTCGCATTGAGGAAGATGACAGTACCGGTAACGATCCTGCCCACCCGCTGAGCTCCGCCAAGGTTTACCGCGACGAGTTCCGAATCTTGCTTAAATACACGCTGCCTATTCTCGGGTATGCGTTATACGTCGTCCTTGACTTCGGCTGACGTCGTGGGTCCAGCACTCACCTCCTTGAATACTCTCTTGTTGTTGCCTCGGTCGTGTCTATCGGCCACCTTTCGACAGTCGCACTCGCGGCGTCCACCCTTGGCATGATGACGGCCAGTGTCACAGGGTACAGCATCATACAGGGTCTCTCCAGCACCCTCGATACTATGTTGCCCAGTGCTTGGACATCGCCAAACCCGCAACTTGTCGGACTTTGGTCTCAGCGCATGGGTTTGTGAACGACTAACCCCGCCTCCGTTCTTGTCAGCTGATGACCGTCCTTCCATGCTAGCCGTCGTGATGGCTGCTTTTCTGATAGTACGTCCTGTCAGCGCCACAATTCTTGGGGTATGACGGACCAATCACCTTCCCAGCCTATCTCCTTCCTATGGTTTAATGCCGAGTCAATTTTACTCTTTTTGCACCAGCAGCCTGATGTCGCTCACCTCGCCGCTGTTTATCTCAAGTACGCGTCTATCGGTCTCCCTGCATATGCATTCAACTGTATCTCTCGGTGAGTTCCATTCGTATTTTCTACCAGTAGGACGCATCCTCACGGTCTTCCAGTCGATATTTCCAGTCCCAGGGTCTTTTCATGGTTCCAACTCAGATCATTCTTGTCATTGCGCCAATGAACGCATTTCTTAACTATTTTCTTGGTATCAAAGTGTCACCCCGTCACGTCTTAGTTTGCAACTGACCTTGAACACCCGTCAGTCTGTGGTCCCGAGTCCATCGCTCTTGGCTTTGTCGGAGCGCCCCTGGCTACCGCGATATCATTCAACTTGATTTCTATTGCGTCCATAGTATACGGAATTTTCTTCGTTCCAAGCACTGCCTGGCACCCCTTCTCGCGTCGTAGTTTCACCAGCCTTGGTGTTCTCGTTAAATTGGGCCTTGGGGGCATTGGTTTGTCTCCCATCATTGCACTGCGCATTCACCTACCATTTACATTGGCCCCCAGGGCAAACGGCATCTGAGTGGTGGTCCTGGGAACTTATTGGCCGTGAGTGATCGTTTTTGTGCTTATTAGATATCGCTGCTAAGGTGACATCCAGTTGCCGCAAGCCTGTAAGTTTCAAGTACGTCAGCGTGCATTGTTAATGTCGAACTAGTCTCGGGCCTACCGTACTTGCGGCGCAGTCTGTATTGTTAGTTTCCGCGTCAACGGCATTCCAGGCACCTTTCTCCTTGAGCGTGGCCTCTTCTGTCAGGTATCCATAATACAAGGCTCCCTCGTCGTCCCTCGCTCTAATATTGTGGAAGAATTGGCAATCTTCTAGGAGAGCGGAACGCCGCCCGTGCTGAAGTATCGGCGAAGGTGTCAATGTTCTTGGCTCTTTTCTTTGCAGGTGTCTCCAGGTCAAGAGCGGCCCTCCTTCTATGTGGCGGGTTACTGATCTCCACTACCACAGCACCGTATTTTTGACTTTCAGGAACAAGTGGGGCTACCTGTTTAACGACGACCCTAGTGCGTCCATAATATCCTCGGCTTTGCCAAGCTCACTTTGTGTCTTAGGTGTCATCAGCTTGGTGGCTTCAATTCTTCCCCTCGTTGCCCTTTTCCAGGTATTCGATGGGCTCAACACGGTTTCAGGGGGAATTTTGAGAGCTCGCGGGAAGCAGGTAAGTTTCTCGAATTCTTAGCCTGGTATTGATTGAATTTATGTTCCACACAACAGTTTACTGGCGCTCTGCTGAATTTGAGGTACGTCCGCCGAAACACCTCGAGTCGCAATCGCTAAGGTGGTGATACCTCCAGTGCCTACTATGTGCTCGGTGAGTTGACTTCTTGGCCTCGAGGAGGTTACGTTGTTGACTGGAGCGCTACGCAGGTATCCCGATCGGAGTCTGGCTTGCTTTCCGGTGCAACATGGGACTACACGGATTGTGGTCTGGCCTGACGGTTTCCCTTGTCTACGGCTCCGCGCTGGGCGTTTGGGTCGCATTGAAGACGGACTGGGCCTGGGAGGTGCAGAAGGTACAGAGGCGGCTGGAGGCAGACAAAGCGCAGGAAGAGGAGTATGTTGTGCGCGATAGTGCGACAGAAAGTGCATGAATGTCGCACGGTAGTAGTCCCTGGAAACAGTGACGAGGGGAAGGGTGTGGGTCGTGGGGTGGTCTAGCCCACTTGGGGCACAATGTTCACTGGGACACACCGTTTGTATATAGAGGACAGATCGGTGGATGCGGCCCAGCCCAGCGGATGATCGCAGAAAGCTTTGTATGGTCAACATTGCTCACTACTAGTGCTCACTTGCCACCACAAAAAAGCTACAGATGACACGCACGACGACACGCACCACTCAACAACTCCCTTCTCGATTTGGCCTTTCACAGGTCGTTCGTGAAAGCAAAAGGCTACCGGCGCCAGCCCAGGAAAGCCCCGCTCGGTCGCGAACGGACAGGTGTTGGTATCGATAGGAGCTTTTCTGGGGTCGCTGCAGTAGGTCGGAAAGGGAAAAGAACAAAGCTTGCCACGTTGCTGAACACTTCTCACAACGATGCCATAAGCGTTCATTGATGCCCACGGTGTGACGAGGAGCCAGCAATATTGTATGATCGGAAGAAGTTTGTACAGCGCATCCTTCCTTACAGTATCTATAGCCCGCGGCGCCAACTGTACTGTAACATTGATGCCCATTCGTGCTTGCCTTCGACAGTCTGGTTGCAACCACCTTTCTTCCCTGTGTGATGTCCCTTTCGCATGATGTCGTTTATACATCAATCCCAGAAACCCGGAGTGTTTGAAGTCGCTATGAGATTCTTCTCCAGTAGTCCATGCCCAACGTCCGCGTCTCAGAGGTTGTCAGCCGATAGACCGTCACAGGCGTAAGGTTACTCCCGGAAGCAATTCCTAACTTGCGTCTGCCGCCACTTGTTGCCCGCACAATCATGGCACAACGGCGACGCAGTCGTTCAGGCTGTGTCCGTGTGCATATGACTCCGGGTGCGTTCTGTGTTGGCGAAGAACCCCGTCCCGGTTTGTGAGTCGGCCTCTCACGTTCCCATTAAGGTGCGCCCCGCGGGGCGCCAGACTAAAATATAGGGTGTCCCTCGTGGCATCAGGCTTCTTTTTCACCTTAGTCGAAGAGCGCCTCCACCGACTCGGATTCCTGGAACACCAAGAAGTCTTTGTTCGGCGCCACTGGGATACATAAGGTTGGCCTTCCCTCTCAGCGCTCATCGGTTGGCTCCTCACCAGCATTCGTCAGCGATGTCCGTGTCAAGCCTCAACGAGAAGGGTCCCGTCCCCCCCGCCGACGCTCCTGGTGCTATTTCCCCAGACATTGACTTGAGCACATATCACGAAAGACGTGCCGGTAGATTGGTCCTGGATCCTACGTGCGTCCGCTTTTTCTTCTTTTTTTGTCTCCTGCTGGTGATAAGCCATGCCGACCACTGGTTCAACAAGGGAGGCGCAAATTGAGTTTGGCGACAAGGTCGCGTCGCGCCTGAAGCTCTCACCAGACGGGAAGACAGTTCTTTGGCCGCAGCCTACAGACGATCCGGAGGATCCTCAGAACGTTCGTTAGCGCTTTCAACCTACGCCGGGGGGTATTGACTGCAGACTTTTCAGTGGTCTGAATGGCGCAAGACCGTCCAGCTGGCCATTATCACGCTCGCTGCGGTGGTCCCTGACTTTGACTCGGGAATTGGTCAGTATGGAAGGGCGGCCGCCGTGCCCGGCTAGAGCTGAGACCCATCTGTTCCAAATCCAGGCATCGCATCGATCTTCGCACTCGCGCAGCAGTATGACACCACCACCGGGGTGATCAACAATCTCACGTCCAAGTATGTATCTCTTCAGCAGCCGGCAGCGTCTCTAGTTCACATTTTACTTTCAGCTGGAGCATCTTCCTCCTCGGTGAGAAAAAGCTTTGGTGCATTCGTCATGAATTCGCGACTGAGCGGGGGTGTCCGCGATAGGGTGGGGTAGCCTTTTTGCAGTGATGCTTATGCGTCGATATGGGCGCTTGCCGGTGCTCTTCTGGTCGCAGGCGCGTGAGACTTTATGATCTGTTGTCCTATCCCGACTTATCCGTTATGGTGCAGGTTCTCGCGCTTGGCTTCCTCGTCGGCTGCACCTTCGCACCTAATCTTAGTACCTTCGCAGGTCAGTACATACGTTACTGGGGACATCTCCGGCACGGTCTCACGAACTTCTCGTGACGTACAGCGATGCGATGCTTGACAGCCTTTTTTGGGTACGCAAACTAGTTCTAAAAATGGCGCGCTTACGGTATCCTGACCTTAACACAGAACGTGCCCACAGGTGACTGTGCGAATTTGCGTAATACTGGCGTTGGGGCTTGTGTCTTGAAACGCGCACACAGGGACTTTACGTTGTCACGGATATGTACCCTTTCCATCGTCAAGCGCGAAAGGCGAGAGGAACTTTCTAGTCATCGATTATCCGTAGCTGATGAATCTCGTTCAGTTAAACATCTGGACGATGGGATTCGTCATTTCGCCTTTCCTCTCGCCCTTTGCGTTTGGGTTCCTCGTCGCGAGGGCTAGGTTGATCCACCCACCTCCTAAGTTGTATTTTAATGCTGATACGTGATGGTTGTCAGTTGGAGGTGGACGTACGGGGTTGGCTCCATGTACGGCGCATTGGTGCTCTTCCTCATTGTCTTCTTTGGACGCGAGACGTGAGTTAATGCACCCTCGTTTCCAAAACAAGCTTTTACCTCCTCGGGCAGGATGTATGACCGGGGCGTACGGGGTCTCCCACCACCATCGTCAAGCGGACTACGCTATCACGTCGAGACGCTCGTAGGAATCACTGGCATGAAGATGGCTAAGTACAGGGCAACCTGGCGGGAGGCCATTGCAGCCCCGTTCAAGCTCGTCTGGCGGCCCCACCTGCTGGGAATAGTAATTTTCGAGGTACTTTTACACTTCACTCTGATTGTGCGGCTCGGTCGGCTGAGGAAGGCGGGGTGCACAGGCTCTTCTGTTTGGTTTCGGGATTGGCATCAACGTACGTATTGATGATAGTACCTTTCCAGGGCTGTGGTACATTCTCCTTTCACTTTGTTAGGTCACCAACGCCGTTTTTCTTGGCTCGCCGCCTCCAGAAGGATATGGATTTTCCCAATACGCCATTGCTGGGGCATATGCAACGCCAATGGTTCGTGCTATCGTTAAGCACGAGATGTATCTTAGCCCATTCATGCTACACAACAGGTCGCCGTCCTTATTGGCGAGCTCATCGGCCATTTCGCGAACGATGCCATCATGCACATTACCACCAGACGCAATAATGGCGTTTTCGAGGCTGAAAGCCGGCTATGGTACGCAGAGAAAATATGTGTTCGTGACGGTCTGGCGGTGACACAGTTACAGGGCATGCTACATTGCGGTTCCGCTGTATATCTGCGGCTTCGTCGTTCTCGGCGCGACATTCCAAAATCACCTCTCTGTCGGTGCGCTTGTGATGGGATGGGGCATCGCTGAGGTCGCGATCATGGTGAATACCGTTGCAGTTTGTAAGTTTTTTTTTTTTTTCTCGATCCACGTATTTCGGGACGGAAATGAACGATTTGGACGCTTTGCTCCATACACTCCCCTTTTTTTTTATAGACGCGTACGCCAACGACTGCTTCCCGAAACACCAGGGCGAAATCAGCGCGTTGTTGAACCTTGCGCGTACGCTTGGTGGTTTCAGCGTCGCATACTTCCAGGTCCCATGGGCGACGAAACACGGGGCACTGCAAACGTTTGGTTGTGAGGCTGCGTAAGTCGTCATCATCTCAGTCATTTGTAACCATATCTGACCTCCCGTGGACAATCCAGCGTCGTTGCAGGACTGTTTCTCCTCACCGTGCCAACAATCCAACTTACGGGTAGAACGTTGAGGGTGGGTGTCTACCCTGCTTGCCCTGATTTCTTTATTCGACTTATCACATCCCTTTCATCAGGAGCGCTTCTCATATTGATGCACGAGCATCCAGGATTCCCACGATATCATTGTTCTTGTTCTATGTACCAACTAATATGATACACAATCCGGCCCCGCCATTCGCGGGTTAGACTCAACCCGGATCGTCGTCGCGCGATCCAGTCCGGTGATCGTGAACTCTAAAAATCAAAGACGGCAGTAGGTCATCCACGCGAGAGTACGTTATCAAGAGCCCAGGCGACGACTTCGCTGGTTGGTCCAGCTCGAGTCTCGCTTGCCCTGACTCGCAAATAAAAAATGAGAGCCGACCGGTAGAGGTCCCGATTTGACGATAGGAAATCCGTTGTTGTGCCACCAGCTCAAATCACTGCCACGATTAGGACGGCTTTAGAACGGGAGTTCTTTTTTTTGTCAGGACCCGAACCCCATAACCCCCAGAAACGCTTTTATTGTGCTGTCTGGGCCAATAGAAACTCGAGTAAAACCACAACATGGCGTCTCAAATGCCCCTTTTTATTGGTCACAAATAGAAGGTTCATTGCATTGTCCATGGAATGAGTACACTGTTTATTCGCCTTGCGCAAGTAGTCGTTGCAAACAACCTCGTGTGCTGCCCTCGTAACTGTTTACTGTACATCGCTCTTCTAACACGAACTGCCGGGGAAGAAGGATAGCACCACGTCAGTAGAGCATGTCTACTCCAGTCAAACGACTGCCCCGTGCAATCCTTCGTTTAACGAGTCTGCAGACAATGAGAATCAAAGCGTGTGTAGGAGACACTAAAATCACCTTTCAAACACGTCCAATGGAGACGACGTTTCGGCACTGGCCCCATCGGCAGCTGGGGACGCTAGTGGGACCCAACTGCTCAAGGGACTCGTCCCTGGCTCGTAGATCGCTTGGGCTACATATAGTAGCAAACCATCTGCCTGAATCTCGGCTTGCGAGGCGCGAGGTGCGTGGCCTGGGGACTGGGGCGATTCGACGTCCATCACATCCGCATCAGCAGATCCGGAAGGAACGAATACTTGTGTGCGGTAGGATGAGCGGGCCCGTGGGATGACAGTGCCAAGGAGATGCGCAAAAGTCGTATCGGTAAAGCACGGGACGAGCAGAAATGTTGTGGGGTATGGAAATCGAAATCCACCGGGGGGATCGGACGTTTGTGCTGAAGCTTGGGTGGTGGGGATCGGGGGTGGTGCGGACGTTGTGGGAGGGCACGAGGGCGGCAACTCGGACAACCGTGTATCCCGCCACCAGAAACTGTATATTGGTCAAGACGTGCGTGCCCTCACCACACCAGAACGGAACTGCTGACCGGAACGATGACTCGCAATCCGCGATATCCTGTCCTTTCCACTTGATGACGTCGAGAACGTGGAGGATGCCGTTTTCCCTCCAATTGTGGTCCAGTATGCAATCCAACACGGTATCCGACGGTAGAGGAGACGGGAAACGAGCCATGAGCGGTTTGCCCAGAACGCGGGAACGGATGGTCGTGTTGGGCACTGGCATTCGCAACTTATCAACAACGAGACGGGATTTCCGATGATTTAAAAACAAAAAAAAACTCACCGACACCAATCATTCCGCCACCTTGATGCGAGATCGCCAGACACCTCTTCCCAACAGGAACGGGGGCCAGAGCTACCCAACCGCTCTCGAGATCGCTGGGTAACCCGTCCTCACCACCAGGCCATAGATCTGATTCCTGCATCTCCAACAATTCGGCATACATGCACTTGTCGGCCCATGCGCTCGTGTTCTTGTTCGAAACCCTTGTTGTTGCTGCTGCTTTCTTCCGCTTTCCTCTGCGTTTAAATGTCGTGGGCACATTAGATTCAGTGTGGGCTTCTGGACTCAATATACTAGGCTCTGATGGTGTTAGCAAGGGGGCCAGCTGAGCGACGCCGTCTCGGACGATATCCGGCTCATCACCGTTGCGGACTTCGTCATCCGAGTTTCCTAGATTCAAGTCGGCAAAAAGATCGATATGGCGCTCGCTTTCGACACGCTTGGCTCGTCTCTAAACACGCGATGACCGTTGAATAGTACTTCCTGAAGAACAGGTGTGTATCGCACGCGTTTCTGTTCCTCCAGAGCCTACATACAACTGAATGAGTTTTAAAGGGTCATATATAGACAGATGGAGACAGACCCTCTTACGCCTGGCTGCTTGGGATAGAGTTGTGTCCAAGACATGGCGCGGGGGCTGTTTGAAAGACGCTTTCCTGTCTTCAAACATGTTCAGTAGCCTTTATCACGGCAATCGGCCCGGTCTTTCCTACATCGATAGTGGGATGGCTTCGGCATTTTGCGTCTGAGGGCGCCTTGTTTGGTTCGTTCGGCACATATGGTGTGGCGAAATTGCGGATCACGCTCGTGGGCTTGCCTCTCAAAATGAGATTTCTACTTTTCGATCGCGTGTGTTACAAGACCCTAGTGATGTATCGTAGCGCCATATCCCAACAGAATGATGTGGCATCATCGGGATCTGGGTCAGGGCCCTAACTTTTCACCACCCCTTCGGTTTTGTTGTCCTACTGTAGTCAAATGTTTGAATAAAACCTTTTTTTTTCTTATATCTCGTATGATCTCGTATCTATAGGTGCTACTTCACCTACGGGATTTTGGGGGGGCTGAAAGGACAACGGGAATGTGACGATCTACTGCAATCTCTACAATCTGCATAACGGCGAATATTTGCATTGATAGTACCCTCCAACGGTATTTTATCCCCGCCACTGATGGGATCATTGCTTCCCACCTTCGCGTGTGGGTCATCCCTAATATAACGTTGGGCGGCGTGGTGCCCATTTCTCGCAGGCGCCCCCAGCCCTCTGAAGCCTGGCCCTGTATAGATCCAGGATGTTACAGTTCAACGGGGCTGGGGTTTCTAACCATATATCAAGGTGGCAGCTTGTGTCAGCCTGCGGATCAGCCGGCCCCACAAACATCCATGTCACCAAAGTTGGGGCTTTCAAAGTTGCCGCAGGGACCGATTCGATGCTGTGTAGGATGGCCTTCGATCAGGAAAAAAATCTTCACGTTGCTTCGGGAGTTCGTATAGAAAGACATTTCAACTGCGAACAACGGACTTCTATATTTACAACAACAAAATGACACCCATTTACACGACCTAGACCGTTTCTCTCAATAAGTCAGTATGTTCTTGATTTTGTTTTGCTCAGCATCGCCTGTGTCCATGTATTTTTCCATAGTCTGTCAATTGTCAGTTTGGTGAATGCTAACATCACAACTTTATGATCACGAACCTCATTGACACTTAGATACGCCTGCACGAATTCTTGACCGAGAACGTCACTAATGGTCGCGTCCTTCCGCGTGGCATCTCTTGCTGCGCTAAGGGTACGATGAAGGTTCCCGACTATCCCCTTCTTCGTACGTTCTTCAGCGCTCGAGAACACTGCAGGTCTGTCTGCTGCCCCTATCTTCAGCTCCAGACCCTTCTGCACTCCGATGAGACCCAATCCAAGGACAGTGGCAAGAGCTATATGTGGATTCGCAGTTCCATCGATGGTGCGCACTTCGAGATGATGGGAACCCGGCGGGCCGGTGAGGCGTATGGCAACGTCGTTATTGTCTTCTCCCCAGCATGCGTACGTTCCACATGACCAGATGCCATCCTGGACACGGTCATATGACGTTGCCGTTGGCATCGTAAATACGGTACTAGAGGGAAGGTTCTCGAGGAGAGACTGCAGGAACGATCGTTCCAGTGGCGTCATCGTTGTGTCCTTGTTGGTATTTGGATTTGCTGAGGGAGGGTTTGCAGGGGGCTGAGCCGTGGGGCGGATAGATATGTGGGAGTGCGCTGCTGTTCTAGCTATGATCGAACAATTCAACGATCTGATCTGGGGGACGAGACGCCTTACTTACTTGAGTCTGCATAAACTCGGGGAGCGAATGTGGCGCGTAACCCGTGCTTTGCAGCAATGTTGACGATAGTCTCGCGAGTGAATGTGACAGCATCGGCTGCTTCCAAGGGCGGCAAAGGACCTGTTACTACTTCATACTGTCCAGCCGCGATTCATATCAGCGCCACACACTCCGTCCATGACGGAGAAGTCTCTCACCTGCCCAGGAGCTGCCTTGGAGTGGTACATCAGGAGCTCGATTTCACCAGATCGGAGGGCATCGGCGATCTCTTCCAGACACTTTGCCCCTGGTGAAAATGCACAGGACGCTGACCAAGTAGCGTCATTTACGGCCTCGATAGGCTGGGTCGTTTTGAGTAGAATAAATTCCGTCTCGAATCCTACGAGGAACTCTACGCCCAGAGCGTGACCCTTACTGAAAACAAATCATTCGGTCAAGTTTGTCAACGGTGTTGACATATGAACAACGCACCTTACGATGCCCCTGAGAAGCCCCCGAGGGCAAAGCGACATTTCCAAGGCATCCTTTCCCACTCGGTTCTGGATGGGCAACTTCTCCTCGAACCAGCCCATCAAGCTTGCATGCCCGGGGGCATATCCACAAAGGCGGATAGAGCTCAAGTCAGGAGTATGCAGACATTCGCCAGTGGGCGAGAACCCAGGCGCTATAGAAGATCCAGCGATTCCAAAGGAGGCCCTTCCGATCCCTAACCCTGGGCGCGAAGCTTCCAAGAGTTCAGAAAAAGCCGGGAGGGGTATGATACGGCTGCGGGAAATATTCGTGTAGTCGACCCATTGGAAACGGATATAACGAATACCGAGCTCGTCTAAACTGCGGATTACACGAACGACGTCACCTCTCCCGAGAGTTGGGAGTTTGGTCGACATGGGGAGATATCTTAGGCCAAATGCGACCTCTGGTGTTGACGTGGGGGCCATAAGATAACTTCGGACTTCGGAAGGCCCCAAAAGCAACTGAACTGCGGTGCGGAAAAGCTCGGAGCACAATGGAGTAACCTAGTGACCTCGGCTGTTTGACCACCGCCAAACGTACCAGAACCCTGGTCGCCCGGTCCGTGTGGCCCCAGTTTCGGCTCATTCGCGCGCTGGTCGGGAGAGTGACCCTTAGACGGCGGCAGACAAATCGAATAACTGGGGCCGCAACGGACCCTGGGCGACCGGACCCTCAAACAGGTTCTGGTACGTTTGGCAGTGTAGTCTATTTGAACACTCTATTCCAACAGATCTGCATGGAACTATCAAGATCGTTGGGATCTGGAGTCTGGGCCATTACTTTTCACCACTCCCCTCTCTTCCTTGTTGCGCTGTAGATTTTATTTTTTGTTATGATCTCATATCTGTAGATCCTACTCGGTCAAAGGTTACAATGAGGGTCAGACCCATTTTTGGAATTGCATCATCTGATCTGATTATTCTGCACTGCTTACGCCTTGTAGCCGATGGCGCCCAAAGTTGCGATAAAAAAGGAAAGTGGCGCGTGGGAAAAAATATGGCAGGCAGGCAGGATTTCCGAATATAGAACGGTAATACTGTCGTAACGGGTCGGAGTCAGACTACTTCATGACAACTTGAGCGACAACTTGAACGCTGGCTACAATGTTTAGTCGTCCGTCGTCCTAAGTTCCACTTCGAGCAGCACCTGGTAACTGCACTCCGATGCGTCGATCGTCGTCCGTCTACTCTAGGTATAGTATGTATCCCTTCGAACGCAATTCGATTCCAACTCAAAATGGCAAGGGTGGCACTCCGAAATCTTTTTATATACCATGTCTCAGGCTGGACCCTTACGGCAAAATGCTACGGTCAGTTCAATAAGGATTCGAGCCTTCCCCACCTTGTCAGAGAAAACGGGCGCGCCAATATATTACGAGTGATCCCCCCGAAAATACCGGTCGCAGATTGGCAATTCTTAGAAGCAAACGGACATACAGTACTTCTCGCCCCAAGCTTACGCGTCCTAAACTCTCTTGCGTGAGCTCGATTGGTGGGCGCGATATGCATCGAAGCGACTTCAGACTATTCTTCCGTGGAGGACGTCGCTATAATGTTTCCGTAAGAACGGTTCTAGTGTTTAAAATTGTTTTTTGCAACTGACTGGATGCCTAGCCAGTTTTCACGGACTTCAAGCTACTATACACTCTCACAAGCCGTTGGCAAACGGGTCTCCGTTCGAGGGTGCCACGTGTGACGTGTGACAAGTTAATGGAGTGTCTTATCTCCGACTAGCGCAGTGGGTGCTCGAAGCCTGAAAGTCTAAGCCTCCGCGGTCGGCGTGAATTACAGCAACACTTGTAACCAATTCGGGCTATTGGGTCCTGCCGTACCTCTTCTTCGGGACCCACTGTATGATGTTTTCGATCAGATGACAGGTCCGTTGTGGGGATTCTTCCGCCGTTTTTATTTTATTTTCTCCACGGCTCGACTGATTAGTATGTTTTGCAGCCGAAGTTTCCCATCAGTTCTTGTGCGGAGAAAATGCACCGTCAGAAGAAATCAGATTAGGAGTGTCTGACAAGGTGGGTGTGTACTTCTCCCCAAGAAGGTGACAGCATGGCAGCAGGTGTATGTCCAAAGCCAGAACGTCTTGTTTACTTCTGCAAGCGACCTCCGCATCTGGTCCATCCACGGTGTGTAATACCGCGTACAGTATCGACGGCCCAATCTGAATGTACAGCTATAGACTTCCTCTTCTTATCTTAGACAACGTGGGATCGAAATATACTGGTTCGCTGGCGGGGTCATGTGCGTCATGTTCGCACTTATCCTGCTGGTCCGAATCACCACAGCGTAGGTCTTCGATAAGATCCTGGAGCCCTTATATCCACTGGCGTCTGTCCTTGCCACCCCCGTCGTTCCCCACTTGCTCTCTCCCCAGCACATCACTAGCAGCCCCTCGCGCAAAGATGGGTTCTTTTCGGCGAGAAAAGCGACGAGAAGCTCGCTCGTGTTTCCGTTGACACCGACCAAGTAGATACCGGTGCACAGCTGGTAGCGGGTGTCTCCTTGCCACTGGACCCGGAGGAATCGTTGAGAATCAGGTATGGGCCAATATTCGTGCAGTGAACATAGTCTCATTAATCTTACGCAGGCGAAAAATAGACAAACATATCATGCCTCTCATGTGTAGTAGGTACTAGTAGAAAAGATGTTGGTTTTGATACTGAAGGTGGTCTTTCCTAGTATTGTATTGGTACGCTCATCGTCGAGTCTCGTGGGAATTTTTTTGACAGTGTCGCAGGATCCAGTTCATGGATAAGACAACTCTGGGCAGCTCCGCAATTCTCGGGATAAGGTACGAATTAGGGTTGTGTTTCCAGGACAGCGTGACTAAACTCCCACTTATAGGGACGCCACTCATCTTACCACTAACCAGTGCGTCCTCACATTCCTACGTAACGCGTGACAAGCCAATTGAAACGCTTCACAGATACAACTGGTTGCGTCCTGCCATTTGAAAGCCTTTTAGTGGTCACTTACCATCACCCAGGTTGGGAACAATCTTCTATATTAGCTATCTTGTTTTCGAGTTCCCGCAAAACTTGGCTTTGCAGAGGTACCCCGTTGGTAAATGGATGAGGTAAGTCGCACCCCACTATATAGGGCCACGGTCATCTGAATCGACACGCCCCAGTCTGAACATTTTCGTCTGGGCCATTGCCTTGTGCTGTCATGCCGCTTGCAAGAACTTCACCGGTCTCTTCGTTGTTCGACTCATCCTCGGTATGTGTGAAGGGTCCATCACAGCGGGTTTCATGATCGTCAGCTCGATGTTTTACACACGGAGTGAACACACTGCTCGTGTTGGATATTGGTGTGAGTGGCATCTATTAGACCACAGTCCGTATTTTGTCTCACCTCCCCGTAGTTCTCATGAATGGAACTGGTTCGCGACCACGTCCCTTCACTCTCGGCAGGTGCTCACACAGCTTATAGCTCAAATCATCTCTGGCTTCATCAGCTTTGGCTCTCTGCATATACATACTGGAGGGTTCGAGCCGTGGCAATGGTAAACCTCTCATATCCTGCTCATGCCTGCAATCCATACTCACGCTCTTCGAGGCTCATGATCATCACGGGAACACTTACACTCATCACGGCGGTGCTCTTCTTGTAAGAACATTTAACGTTTGACTGCCCCATCTCCGCCTGACAGTCGGGGAGCTTCCTGTTTCCGGACTCTCCAACGAGTGCTTGGTTTTTGACCGATGATGAGAGAGCCAAAGCTGTTCAGCGTATTCAAGTGCGCAGACCCTATCATCTATCGAATATCAATATCCCAGCTGATTATGTGTTTCAAAGGAAAACCAAACAGGTGTTGAGAACAAGCACTTCAAAATGGAGCAGTGTGTACCGTCCACATGCTATAGCGTATCGTTCTCAATAGCTCGCTGGACAGGATGGTCGAGGCCTTGACAGACAAAAAGACATGGCTCTTCGCATTATTTGCAGCTCTGGACAACATTCCGAATTCGCTCACCAACCAACGCCAGATCATCGTATCGTCTTTCGGTTTTACTCCATTACAGACTACACTCCTTGGCTGTGTCGATGGCGTGGTAGAGATCGTAACGATTTATACCGGCGTCACAATTGCGTCACGTATTCATAACAGCAGAGCTTGGGTCGCGATCGCTTACTTTGTTCCTAACCTTCTTGGCGTGTTTCTGGTCAACTTCCTGCCTTGGCACGACAAAGTCGGGTTGTTATTTTCTATGTGGGTGTCAGGTACGCACGACTTGCTGCGAGCGAGTGCTTCAAAGAACTCTTGTGACCAGGTATTGGGACCACTGGCTTTGTCTTAGCCCTAGCGTGGGTGTCGCAAACGACGGCTGGACATACAAAGAAAGTCACGACGAACGCCGTCATGCTATCTGCATATTGCGTTGGTAACGCTGCCGGGCCGTTCATGTGGCAAGCCAAATACAAACCTCGGTGAGTGAATTAACGGCGCGAGCGTCTCACGGCATCTTAAATGGTATCTAGGAATCATGTTCCGTGGATCATAATCGGCGTTTGTTATGTGACGTGCATGCTTTTGCTGTTTGCCATCCGAGTGTTATTATCGGGCGAGAACAAGCGTCGCGACGCGGAGCCTTTGGATGACGCTTACGACAACGTTTTCGTGACGAGGATCGACGAGGATGGGAAGCGAGTTGAAGTGAAAGTTCCCAAGGTTTGTGGTCCGTCTCTGTTGTCATTGTGTGCTAATCCAAATCGCCGAACAGGAATTTTTGGACCTGACGGACAGACAGAATAGAGACTTTCGATATGTTTTGTAGTCCTCTCCTATATTTGACTGGTACTAGCGAACCAAAGTTTTGCGCAACAGAAGATACCTCCGTCAGAGTCAGATAGATGTGAACTCCGAGTGGGAGGCTAGGCTTATGACGAGGAATCGATATACAGGTAAAGCGAGGTTTTAATTCCCTTAGCGTTCGTTTCCCACGCAGTTTCCTCCTGTCCTGAAGTCGGTCACGTTACTGTAGATCAGTGTCCAGAGTAGAGGCCGCAGGGCACTCAGATTTATCTGCGATGCTCCTCACTTCACGGATGGTGTTGCCGTCCGCCTCCCCAGTCATTTTCATACCCATGTCCTCACACCAGTGGGTCCTCTCACTTTCAGTCCTTCAGTCCACTAGGCCATCCACTCGTGTGAATCTCCCTCAGTCCATATGGCAATAGATCGTCCAACTACGCGACGAGAGCTTCCTGGATTGATGACGCCCGCTCCTGGAAAGATAACTAGTCCGTCACTAGTCTGCTGCTCGCTGGAGTAACTTTGGAGGACGCGCAGCCCGGCCAGGGCCGATGTGCCCGCTGGGCTTGGATTGACACCATGATGTACTTTGTCAGGACTCATGAGATGTGGTTCCGTAACGTAACGAGTGCATATCGCGTCAAAAGCTAAAGAGACACATGATCGATGCTTTTCAAAAGAAGTTGGCTAGCTTAACACGACAGCCCTTCAAGCTTCAAGCTTCAATATTAGCTTCAATGGTGGAGCGCGTCATGTCAACTGCTCTGTGAAACAAGCTTAGCGGAGTTTGTGTACTGGTTCTAAACGCTTTCGAAAGGCTTCAGCCCACTTTTTACAGGAGGTGCTGCCTCTGCAAGCCCGTCCTTATTTGTGAAGGTGCAATAGGCTACGTCCACTGTTCCGTCCCAATTGGGGAACCTAAAATTGGTCGTGTTGACGCCCCCATGTTGCTAATATTGGCAAGGGAGCGGATTGGGACTGATACGACTTTCCAGCACGGTAATTATCGGCTGCTTCAGGGGGTAACAGGTCGGCTGACAGACAGGATGAGAACGCCGGATCATATGTCAATGTGGGGCCCGAGACCGCTGAGTGCCCTCGTGCGAAGAACAAATTCCTTTGGCAGGAAGTACAGATCTTAGGCCAAGATTGATCAAGGACTGTGAAAGGTTTGCTTGGGTCAACAAGGACAAACGACGTTTGAGCGGAACATCCCAATAGTGAGCTGCACTACATAAGAGTCGCCCGCGTGCGTCTTACAGCGTGCGGTCGTCCATACGCACAGGACGCTGCAGGTCTGTCTGCTGCCCGTATCTTCAGCTCCAAGCCCTTCTGCACCCCGACGAGACCCAATCCAAGGACAGTGACAAGAGCTATATGTGGATTCGTAGTCCCATCAATGGTGCGCACTTCGAGATGATGGGGGCCTGGTGGGCCAGTAAGGTGTATAACAACGTCCTTGTTATCTTCTCCCCCAGCAAGCGTACGTTCCACATGACCAGATGCAATCCCGGACGCGATCATATGATGCTGCCGTGGGCAACATAAATGCGGTACTAGAAGGGAGGTTCTCGAGAAGAGATTGCAGGAACGATCGTTCCAGTGGCGTCATCGTTGTGTCCTTGTTGGTATTTGGATTTGCTGGAGGGGGTTGCAGGAGGCTGTGCCGTCACTGCCGTGGGACGGATAGATATGTGGGAGTGCGCTGCTGTTCCAGCTATGATCGAACAATTCAACGACCCGATCTGGGGAACGAGAGACGCCATACTTACTTGAGTCTGTATGAACTCGGGGAGCGAATGTGGCGCGTAACCCGTGCTTTGCAGCAATGTTGACGATAGTCTCGCGACTGAACGTGACAGCACTGGCTGCTTGCAAAGGGCATGTTATTACTTCGTACTGTCCAGCCTGCGATTCATATCAGCGCCATACACTCGATTCATGACGGAGAAGTCTCTCACCTGCCCAGGAGCTGACTCGGAGTGGTACATCAGGAGCTCGATTTCACCAGTTTGGAGAGGATTGGCGATGTCTTCCAGACACCTTGCCGCATCAGATCCTGGTGAAAATGCACAGGACGCTGACCAAGTAGCGTCATTTACGGTCCCGACAGGCTGGGTCGTTTGAGTAAAATAAATTCCGTCTCGAATCTTACGAGGAACTCTACGCCAAGAGTGTGACCCTTACTGAAAACAAATCGTTCGGTCAAGTTTGTCAACGGTGTTGGCATATGAACAACGCACTTTACGATGCCCCTGAGAAGCCCCCGAGAGCAAAGGGGCATAATATCCAAGGCACCCTTTCCCACTTGTTTCTGGATGGGCAACTTCTCCTCGAACCAGCCCACTGGCATCAAGCTTGGCTTGTTTCATGCCCGGGGGCATAGCCGCAAAGGCGGATAGAGCTCAAGTCAGGACTAGACATTCGCCGGTGGCCGAGAACCCACCATAGAAGATCCAACCTGGGCAAGAAGCTCGTTCAGAAAAAGGTGGAAGGGGTATGATACGTGTTGCGGGCAATATTCGTGTAGTCGACCGAGCTCGTCTAAGCTACGAATTAGACGGACAACGTCACCCTTCCCGAGAATTGGGAGTTTGGCTGACACGGGGAGATATTTTAGGCCAAATGCGACCTCTGGTGTTGATCCTGTGATAACTTCAAGTTCGGAAGGCCCCTAAAAGTAACTGCGGAAGGGAAAGCCCGACGATAATACGCAACAGAGTAACCTAGTAACCACGAAGTATATAAGCGGCTAGAACCGATAGATGGAATTGAGAACTGCGGTCGAGCAACCGAGGTCACAGCCGGACGCTTACGACGACACTACCCTCGATCGCTTGAATCGTGTCAGACAAGTAATAGTTATGCAGTCATGGTCAGGCTGATGCATGGCGCGCATGACGCGTAATCCTTGGACCCGCTGGCACTGGCACCTCACCGATATCGTGTCACACTCAAGCGCATGCAATATGAATTACGAAAGAGTCTGCAACAGACTGGAGGACGACTGTTGCCCACACCGCGAGAAATTTGCCGAGTTCGAGTTTTCTGGAGTGTTTCAAATTACTGTATATCTTTTCGGACTTACGAACTCTTGTACGAACTTGAAACAGCTAGAAACGCAACCTATTTAGTACTAGTACCTCCATCGTTCTTCTACTGACTGCTACTGTAAGTTGATCGTCACAAAGAGCATTTCTCGATGGCTTTGGACCCTCTTCCAAAGAGAGCGAGCGAAAGAAGTTTTGGGAAGTTCCTCTCGGAGTCTCGGCGGACGGTCGTCGCGTCACTGACGCCACCTCCCTTGTCGCCGCACTGAGGTTCGTTCTAATTTTCCACTTGCAGAGGCACCCGGTGAAACTGCACTCCGATACGTCAATCGTCCATTGTGCACCCCGCTTTCTTCCCCAGTGCATCCCCTTTGAACGCCTTCCGACCCCAACTCCAAATCGCCTCGAAATGATCATGTCTAGGCCTTATCTCCTTGACAAAATTTCACAGTCGATTCAATAAGGATTCGAGCCTTCCCCGAGAAAACTGGCGCGCCACATATATCGGCATTACGAGTGATCCCCTCGAAAATGATCCCGGTCGCAGATTAGCAATCTTAGAAGCAACCGAACGCACTTCGCTTCAAGCTTACGAGTCCCAAACGGCCTAAACTCTCATGCGTGAGCCTGCATTATGTATCGAAGCGACTTCTAGTCTTCCGCGGAAGGCGTTCTATATAGTGCCCGCGGTAATATTTCCGCAGGAATGGGGTTCTAGTGTTTGAAACTTGTGTCGCTTGCAACTGACTGAACCAGATTCCAGTCAAGTTACACTTACAAGCCTCCGTTCAAGGGTGCCACGTGTGACAAGTTAACTTGAATGGTGCGTAATCTCCGACTAGCACCTCCGCGGTCAAAGTGAAACACAGCAACACTTGTGACCAATTCAGGCTATTGGGTTCTGCCATATCTCTTCTGGATCTATGATGCGTTCGATCAGATGACAAGCCCGTCGTGGGGATTCTTCCGCCGTTTTAACAGTACCTGTTTTCCACGCGGCTCGACTGATTAGTAGTTTTGCAGCCGAAGTTTCCCATTAGTTCTCGTGCGGAGCAAAGAGTTCCGTCAGAAGACTAGAATCAGATTGGGAGTGCATGAAAAGATCTCGGACACGTAACCCCGAATAAATATTGATCACAAAAAAAGAGTGCATGAAAAGATGGGTGTGTACTTATCCTCAGGAATGTGGCCACATGGCTAGCTATGTCCAAAGGCCGAATGTCTTGCTTACCCTCCGCACTTGGACCGTTCACGGTGTGTGATGCCGCGTATCAACAGTCCAAAATGATTTTACGGCTACAGCCTATAGACCTTTCTCTTATCTTAGATAACGTGTGGCAGCTGGTCCATCGGGGTCATGTGCGTACCTCCTGCTGGTCCGAACCGCTCGCGTGCCATCATCGTTGGTCTTCGATAAGATCCTGGAGCCTTTATATCCATGGCGTCTGTCCTTGCCGCCGCCGTCGTGCCCCACTTTCTCTCCCCCCAGCACCTCACTAGCAGCCCCTCGCGTAAAGATGGGTTCTTTCAGCGAGAAAAGTGATGAGAAGCTCGCTCATGTCTCCGTCGACACCGACCAAGTAGATACCGGTGCACAGCTGGTAGCGGGTGTCTCCTTGCCACTGGACCCGGAGGAATCGTTGAGAATTAGGTATGGGCCAATATTCGTGCAGTTAGCATCCCATTGATTTTATGAAGGCGAAAAATAGACAAACATATCATGCCTCTCATGTGTAGTAAGTGCTACTAGTAGAACAGGTGTTGGTTCTTGATGCTGATGCGTGGCCCGTCCTAGTATTGTATTGGTACGCTCATCGTCGAGTCTCGTGGGAATTTTTTTGACAGCGTCGCAGGATCCAGTTCATGGATAAGACAACTCTGGGCAGCTCCGCAATTCTCGGGATAAGGTACGAATTGGTGTGTCAGTTTCCAGGAAATCCTGTGACTAAACTCCCATCTATAGGGACGCCACTCATCTCACCACTAACCAGTGCGTCCTGGCATTCTTATGCTTATGTAACGCACAACAAGCCAATTGAAACGCTTCACAGATACAACTGGTTGCGTCCTACCATTTGAAAGCCTTGTAATGGTCACTAACCCCTTCAACCAGGTTGGGAACAATCTTCTATATTAGCTATCTTGTTTTCGAGTTCCCGCAAAACTTGGCTTTGCAGAGGTACCCCGTTGGTAAATGGATGAGGTAAGTTGCACTCCACTCTATATAGGGTCGCGGTCATCTGAACGGACATTCTCCAGTCTGAACATTTTCGTCTGGGCCATTGCCTTGTGCTGTCATGCCGCTTGCAAGAACTTTGCTGGTCTCTTCGTTGTTCGACTCATCCTCGGTATGTGTGAAGGGTCCATCACAGCGGGTTTCATGATCGTCAGCTCGATGTTTTACACACGGAGTGAACACACTGCTCGTGTTGGATATTGGTGTGAGTGGCACTATTAGACCACAGTCCGTATTTTGTCTCATCTCCCCATAGTCCTCATGAATGGAACTGGTTCGCGGCTACATCTATTCGCTATCGGCAGGTGCTCACACAGCTTATAGCTCAAATCATCTCTGGCTTCATCAGCTTTGGCTCTCTGCATATACATACTGGAGGGTTCGAGCCGTGGCAATGGTAAACCTCTCATGTCCTGCTCATACCGCAATCCATACTCACGCTCTTCGAGGCTCATGATCATCACGGGAACACTTACACTCATCACAGCGGTTCTCTTCTTGTAAGAACATTTAACGTTTGACTACCCCATCTCCGCCTGACAGTCGGGGAGCTTCCTGTTTCCGGACTCTCCAACGAGTGCTTGGTTTTTGACCGATGATGAGAGAGCCAAAGCTGTTCAGCGTATTCAAGTGCGCAGACCCTATCATCTATCGAATATCCCAGCTGATTATGTGTTTCAAAGGAAAACCAAACAGGTGTTGAGAACAAGCACTTCAAAATGGAGCAGTGTGTACCGTCCACATGCTATAGCGTATCGTTCTCAATAGCTCGCTGGACAGGATGATCGAGGCCTTGACAGACAAAAAGACATGGCTCTTCGCATTATTTGCAGCTCTGGACAACATTCCGAATTCGCTCACCAACCAACGCCAGATCATCGTATCGTCTTTCGGTTTTACTCCATTACAGACTACACTCCTTGGCTGTGTCGATGGCGTGGTAGAGATCGTAACGATTTATACCGGCGTCACAATTGCGTCGCGTATTCCGAACAGCAGAGCTTGGGTCGCGATCGCTTACTTTGTTCCTAACCTTCTTGGCGTGTTTCTGGTCAACTTCCTGCCCTGGCACGACAAAGTCGGGTTGTTGTTTTCTGTGTGGCTGACTGGTACGCGCGACTTATTGCGAGCGAGTGCTTTAAAGAACTCTTGTGACCAGGTGTCGGGACCACTGGCTTTGTCTTGGCCCTGGCATGGGTGTCGCAAACGACGGCCGGACATACAAAGAAAGTCACGACGAACGCCGTCATGCTATCTGCATATTGCGTTGGTAACGCCGCCGGGCCGTTCATGTGGCAAGCCAAATACAAACCTCGGTGAGTGAATTAACGGCGCGAGCGTCTCACGGCATCTTAAATGGTATCTAGGAATCATGTTCCGTGGATCATAATCGGCGTTTGCTATGTGACGTGCATGCTTTTGCTGTTTGCCATCCGAGTGTTATTATCGGGCGAGAACAAGCGTCGCGACGGGGAGCCTTTGGATGACGCTTACGACAACGTTTTCGTGACGAGGATCGACGAGGATGGGAAGCGAGTTGAAGTGAAAGTTCCCAAGGTTTGTGGACCATCTCTTCTGTTGTCGTAGTGTGCTAATATAAATCACCGAACAGGAATTTTTGGACCTGACGGACAGACAGAATAGAGACTTTCGATATGTTTTATAGTCTTCTATTAGGTGCTAGCGTCCCAAAGTTTTGCGCAACAGAGGATGCACTCACCACACTCACCTTGACGCACGGTACTAGCAGGAATTGAATCTTGGGCAGTAGGGAGCAACTACTTCGTCAGGGTCAGATAGATGACCCAGGCAGAGGTGGTGGCTGAAGTAGTCATGATCACGTGGAACATTCGTATTTACCGGCCCGCTAAATAAATGTCCGAGTCTAGTCCGAGTCCTCCGATTCTGAGTTGGCTTAGAATCCGGTATGACTCGGAGTAGTACATCACCCTGGTACTACGCCACTCTCTCATTATATGCGCCGTCTGATTCACGCCGCCTCAAAAATTAGCAGTCAACGCCGGAGACTCTTAGTCTCTAGAGACCTTGGGCCAGATACAATGGCTCTCCTCCGTGCACGGGAAGACCTAGAGGTATAGGTCTCGCACACCCGTCCCATCGTGGTTATAAACGGATTGTGGGATTTAGATTGTAGCATGGCCGGAAGACAGAAAGTGCGACCGAAGTTGGCTTCTGGACAATGTCGCTGGGGCTACCGGCGCCATCGTGATGCTATCTGATAAGGTTGGTTGTTGTCCAGCTATGACGGGAGATGAACGTAAAGGCACTTTTTAGATTGATGAGGAGTTCTATGAGAAAGGTCAATGCCTCGTTTTCTGTGGACTAGGAGCCACCAAGAGCTTGACATTGCACAGCGGGGCCTAAGCTCAAAGTTCTATCGACCACTTCTGTCGGCTTTGGTAAGACTTCCGCTGTTCTTTTGGGTCTTGACAAATGAATTTCGCAGAACATGTGGACTTGAATGCGACGTACCGAAGGGGGGTGCGACTTGGGTACACTCCAGATGTTCTCACCGACGCAGGTCGGTGCGGTTGCTCCACGCAACACAAACTATGAGCTGATCTATCCATTCGCAGTGGCGGATACATCGGTAATGCTCGCCCTCATGGCTGGCCGCAACGCTGGCGCAGGTGTTACCCTGGTCAAAGAAGGGAAGGTGTGCCGAGTCGCCTCTGCCTAGCGTCGACGACCTGGACATCGATCCCTATCAGTGGCCCAACTTCTCTTTTGGGCCGTTCTTCTTCACCGGGCCCCAGCTGAGCTCCACTTCGCCCACGCAAACCCGCACGGTGGGGTTTTTGGGCTTCGGGCGCATCGCGCAGGTGACGCTCGGGCGCCTCGCCTCGTTCGGCATCACGCACTGCGTCTACACCTCGAACCCGTCCTCGCCGCGCGATCACGAGCTCGAGGCGGCGCTCGCCGCGCGCCATGCGCTGCGGTCCGTCCGGCGTGTCGAGCTGGATGAGCTCGCGCGGGAGAGCGACGTGCTGTTCGTGCTCGCGCCCGGCGGCGACGCGACGTACCACGTCGTCGGTGCAGACTTTCTGCGCAAGATGAAGAAGCACGCCGTGCTCGTGAATACCGCGCGCGGTACGCTCGTCGACTCGGACGCGCTCGCGCAGGCGCTGCGCGAAAAGTGGATCTGGGGCGCTGGTCTGGACGTCGTCGAGGGCGAACCGCACGTCGGCGCCGACCATCCCCTCGTGAAGGAGCCCAGGTGCGTTCTTCGTTTCCCGTGGTGAGATCATCCACTGAGACCCCTGGGACGCGTCCGTAGATGTGTGATCGTGCCACACATTGCCAGTGCGACGTTCGAGACTCGGTTCGGCATGGTAGACTTGGCCGCAAGAAATGCGCTGGCTGGTATAGATGAGGAGGCTATGCCTACGGAGCTGGATGTTGCCGCACGCGTCGCGCAGCAACTTTGAAGGCTCACGCTTAGATCAATTAGATGGTCTGGTACTGATCTGTATGAGGACGTAATGCCATCTTTGAACTCCCGAATGGCCTCTGTGTGCGGTGCGTCAGCGCTGAAAAGGTCTCCAGGTGCGGCTCAGCGTGTCCAGTTATGGTTTTCACAGCAGGACAATCCGAAACGTCAGTTGTTCACTAGAACACCGAAAGTTCACGGCCCCCCTGGTGCGACGGGTTGCCGCCTTAGGAAGACATGGGCTTAGCCCATGCGTCCCGAGTCTGATCCCTGGTGGCCACCTTATGTCGTGCATTCCACGAATATGAGAATACCCCAAAGTGGATTTTTCTATAGTGTAAGTATAGTGACATGTCTATGTCGAGTAAAGTGAGTGATGTGGGGGTGAGGATTATCGAGACGATACACTAAAATAAATATCTGCGCAAAAACCCTTTTGAATAGGCCACACCATTATGACTATGGGTTCTCGTCGTCACGGCTTCTCCCGAACCTGCTGGGCCTACGCCGCTCGCCATCGTGCCCCTCACCGTCGCGACTTGGGCGCGAATCCCGGCCCGACCAGCGCGAGCCAGCGCCGGCGTTCTCACGATCGCCCCAGCGCCGTGGGCGCGAAAATTCGCGGTCCATCCGTTCATTATGTCCGCGATTCCGCTCGCTGCTATCGTACCGTGCGCCGGGGGGTTTGAATCCGAAGCTCTTGCGCAACGGGCTGCGCTGTGCGCTGCGGGCGGGCGCGCCACCGTCGAGTCCGCCCATTTTGGCAAGCAGCGAGGCTGAGACGTGAGGTGGGTTGGGTAGGCCGCACGCTTCAGTGGTCCAAGCTTGCAGACCCTCGAAGATGCTCCGCCGGGAGACGCGCAAGTCGCCCGACTTGCCAAAATAGAACCCGAGAAGCGACACGAAGACCTCTTCGATCGCCTCTGTATCGACTTGTTCGAGCAGGCCGGTGATTTCGGTGTTCAGGTTGGCCAGTGCAGCACTTGGGTTGCTACGGAAGTGACGGTCCTTGGGGGCGAATCTGCCGGTGTGTTGTTTGCCCGCCGCAACGCCATTCGAGGATTCTGCTGAGTCACTCTCAAACTTCTCTGCAAGCATGCTGGTTTCTTTTAGTAGTTCGTCGTGGGAGTGATCCTTGATAGGCACGTCGGCGAGCTGGTGACGAACGAAAGTCTGCTCGTGAGGGAGGAGAAGAAGATCAGCACGCCCACTCTTGCCAGCGCGGCCCGTGCGGCCAACACGATGGACATATTGTTCCGACGACGCAGGAATCCCGACCTGAATGACACGCGTCACATCAGGGTAATCGACTCCACGGGCCGAGACATCTGATGTGACGAGAATCGCAGCCCCGGAACGGTCGCGACGGAACGCATCGGATGCGTTCGAGCGTGACGACTGAGTGCGCTTCGAATGTATCTCATAGATCTGAGACCGCGCCGGGAGTGTCGTTTTTGATAGGTCACGGAGGAGAGTCGCAAAGAGCTGGGTCTGCTTGGTTGTATTCAGGAAGACTATGATCTTGGACTTGCGAGGGTTCACGAGCTGGTCATGCGCAATCAGACGAATGAGCTGCGGAAGTTGTTCCTTTGCGCTTGGTAGGAAGGTGTAGTGTTGTGGTATGTGTGCGTGCACCGGAGAAGAATCCTTCGGAACCACATCGATAAAGGTGTGTTCCTTGTCCAGTACTTCGCGCGCAATCTGTCTGACCTGTGGGGAGACAGTAGCCGAGAAGAGGAAGGTCTGACGAAGTGGTGCCTTGGGCAAGAAGTCGGAGATAGCGTCGATGTCAGAGCGAAAACCCATATCGAGAAGGGTATCGGCCTCATCTAGAACAAGCTGAGAAAAGAAAAAAACCTTTAGGTTCATTCAGGAGACCATCGACATAACGAGTACACACCTGTGACGCAGTCTTGAGCACTTGGGCGACGTTGGCATCATTCTCCAGAACGTCAAGTATCCGACCAGGTGTCGCGACGACGATGTCATTGCGACCACGCATGAATTCACGAAGCTGGAGTCTTTTGCTCGAACCGCCGGTGCACAACTTGACCTCGAATCCCTTATGCCAGTACGTGAGCTTGGTCGCTTCGTGGGCAATCTGCGTCGCGAGCTCGCGGGTCGGGCTGATGATGACCGTGCCGACTGTGTTTCGTGCATATGTGCGCCTAGCGTTCTCAACGACGCGAGAATCCGGTTGGCCACCATTTTTTTCGAGAGCGTCGACTCCCGCCTTCTCGATAGCTTTTATTCGGGATTCAATAGCAGGGACTAGAAATGCCAGTGTCTTTCCGGTGCCAGTCTTTGCTTTGACCAGAAGGTCACGAGGTGGACCATGTTGCTCGCCCTCATTGTAAGGCCGTGCTAGCTCGGGAAGAAGAGGAAGGACAGCTTCCTGCACAGAAGACATATGCACATGTGTGAATGGCTTCTCCGTGATAGCCCGCAGCGTGTCGGGGGTGAGTTTTGTTCGTAGAGTGGTAAATGGTAGTTGAGAAACAGCATTGGATGACTCCGAAGTTTTGTCATTCTCAGAGGGGTCGGTATCATGAGACTCTTGAAGGTCAACTTTTTGAGAGGCGAGAACATGGCCAAATCTTCGGGATGATGCCAACGCTAAAGGGACGACTGGTCCTTGGGAACAAATGAACAAATGACGTCCGCTGGCAGACGTATTGGTACTCACCGCTACGCACGGCAGATAAAACATTGAGGCTACGACGCGGAAGGGTCAGTAATGGGCAATGTGTGGCTCTCGAGGTCCTTGAGAGAGCAAGAATAGTGGTGGCCATCGACGTGGCTAATGAAGACCACTCTGGTAGTTTTCGTTCGCTTTTTTCCCTTTTTCCCACTAAGACGGGCCGACACGGGCCGACATTCCGTCGCTCGTTGATTCGTCGCTTGATTCGTCGCACTCTAAGCCGCACACACCCCACTCGTGCTAGGGAGCCGTCTTATAAAAAATTCCAGTACTTAATGGGACATAAAGCTTAGAGCTCATTGTCCTTTACCATTGCCCTTCATCTACTAGTACTCAGTTGTTATGTCTGATAAAGGCAAGGATAAGGGTAATGATAAGGCTTGTGATAAGGGTTATTTCTCGTTATTTCAGTAAAAACTGATTCCGCAATTCCAAGGTCGTCTAGGTCGTCTAGTAGGCGTTACCTGGGCGTTACAGGTCAATATACTGCCCAGTACTTGCGAATATACTTTCATCACACCATGAATGACCCCTTCAGGGTTCGACAACACTAATTTGGGAATCCCTCCAAGACTCCAACACCGACAACTACAAGTCAACGAACACCCTCCCGTCACTCAACCGCCCCAATCGCTTCAATGTACAACTAAGGTGGCTATCAACCCCAGACCGCTAAAGAGTACCGCCCCGACAAAGAAAAAACTCCTTCAGAGTCACGCACTCTACCCTAGGGTGGATGTGCCCACTTGGGTGATCGCTCTTCGCAATGTCGCGCGACAAGTCCGAGAGTCAGGCGAAAGTAGTAGCCTCTACTAGCACAAAACAGCCAAGCCGGTCCTCTTGTGGTGAAGGATGACTAGCAGAAGTGTCAACCCGCCACAACAGACACTCGGCAACCCGCCTTCAGCTTCAAAAAAAAAAAAAAAACCCCCGCCTTCAGCAGGTGGCCATGCTGAGATATCCCCTTGAGGGACGACAGAAAACATCAGGACACACCCACCGGGGAGCTCGGTTACCCAGTTCTAGCCAACCCCTTCAGGGTTTAACCAGGTAACAAATAAGTAAGCAACCACGAGATCGGCATCGATAGCAATCTTCTGAGTCACTTTATCGGACTCGTGTGCAACGACCACTGTCGCAAAACCAGAGAGCAGGACAAAGAAAAGCGCAAAGTGTAGCCCTTCAGGCAGAAAATCAAAAAGATAGAGAAGATGGAACACAAACAGAGGCAGAGTCCATAGAAGGACAAAGTGTACCCCATCCCGGTGGGGAACAATTGAGAAGGACGTACCACTGATAGTTCCCATGATGAGCTAGAGTGGATTGGTAATAGTAATATTAGCAGTGAAGGTCCATGATGGCGACAAAGTCGAAGATGGACGGTGAAAGGACACGTACTGAGCGCAAGGAACATGGTACAGATGTCGATTGGGTGCAGTGCGTGGTTGGCGCCGGCATGCAAAGATGGGGTCAGGTAAAAACCTGAGGGGAGAAAAGGCGGGATGGTGGTGGGTGGTGGTCAAAAGGGAGTGAGAAAGACAGAAACAAAGTGAGCGTCTTATATATCCCTACGTCGGGGTGTGTTTGGTCTCGGACAAATAAAGAGAGCCCGGGCTGACAGTCAGAGTCCAAGGATCTGGGGACAACGCTATTTGTCACGCCACACCACCAAGCTCGCGCTACGAGAGCGAACACGAGGAACACAGCTACACCTATTTCTTCCAGGCCACGACTGTCCTTGATTGCGCAGTCGGTAAGACGATCAGACCTACGTCCAGCGCGACGTGTTCCGATCACGTGCCGCTGCGCGTAGATGGTCAGTTACCGCCCAGTAGCAAATATCAGTCGTGGCATCATGCAATAAGCACCGTGCCTAGTGAGCTATTTGTGTTTGAGGGTGAAATATGCCGATAACGCAATTAAAACCGCAGCGTACACCCGCAGTCCGCCCAGGACGACCACATGCACGTCGGAGTGTTTGACAGAGGTACAGCACGGGAAGGCTCCAGAAGACTAAGACAGGAAGTTCGGTGGCGTACATATCTGTAGCCAAACCTAGAAGGATGAATCACTTCTAAGTATGTCCCAGATAGGGGTCCTCGTGTTGCGTATTAGCTTAACCAGTGAGAAAGGGTTGGGCTTTGTATTGCAAATTACGATTCTATTCCTCGATGCATCGGAAGCTAATCGAATTATGGCAACATAATACAGTACTTGCGGGAAGCAAACTAGGGTATGTTAGTCACCGGTGTGGAATGGTGTAGATCCGAACACTTACAAGCACAAGATTTGTCGGGGTATGGTATGTGAGTCTGGACTCGGAGAATACAAACACAGGAATTAGCCGTACCCTCGAGCAAGTCCGATCCTTGTTGCCAATTGCCGGGCGTGCACTGCGCTCATCCGCTTTGAGCGTAATATAACGAGAACCAGAGCAATGCAGACAAAGAGTAGATTGCATGCGACAAATTCCCAAAAGTCCGCACGCTCTTGTACGACTATGCGACCGCAAGACTCCCATGCAACTGTCTCGCCCTCCAGAAGTTCACCGTCTGCGTGACGATGTGGCTCGTTCGGATCCACAGCATTGGATCCAGGCGGGTGAGTTACTGCAGCGGGACGGTTGTCTGGATTCGAGTTGGCGAACGAGTGCTCCAGGTCAGAACCGGGTGCAGGTGGGGAACGTAAGCAGTGCAAACGACGGCGGTTAGCAAACGGTTGGCAGAAGGGCTCCCTTATCTAGAAGATGCGATCAAGTCCACTTTCACGATAAGGACGACGACCACGCACATATTCTTGTGGACAAGGCTCACATTCCCCGAACGGACGGCAGATTGACTCCGTGTCATTGGCGAAGCGAGGGAAAGCATGATGTCGTGCCGAAACGGAAGAAAGACATAGGGTGGCAAGACTGGGAGAAATAAGGGACGGATGCGAACAATGCAACGCTAACTCACAATAGAAGGGATGCGGTCGTCGTTGTGCAGAAAGCCGAGGGTCGCCGCATGTCAGTGGGCGTGGTGATCACGAAGAGCGTGGGAACCCGAGGACTATCGCAATCGGTGAAGTCCGTCGTGCTGAAAGCGTTCGCGACCGCACACTCGTACACACACGCCATTCTCAACATGTCTCGTCACGCTGCAATAGTCGAGGAATTCGATGACGATACCGATTTGCCGTTGCCCTCGCATTCTCTACCTGACACCGGATCGCGAGGCGCAATTATCGAAGAGATAGCGGATTCGGACGACGGTGGCGGTGACAGCGACGACGCTCCAGAACTACTCAATCACTCCGCTTCCGGCGGTCCTGCGCTGAAACCCGGCACGCGGGAAGGTATGGTGACGGACATCACACCGTATAAGAAGTGCGCAATTGTCTTTTCACCGACATGATACGCCCTCCGCATTGCCCCCGTCTGACATGACCACGTCGTTAGGTGGACATGCATTTATCCAATCTATATTGATGCTAAGCGACCGTACGGAACCGGTGCTCGGCGGATATCACGGTCCAAGAGTGTGTGGTGGCCTCTAAGCAAAGACATCGCGGATGCATGCTCCCGCCTGGGTCTAGGCACGCTACATGAAGTAAACAAGATGCACCCATCCGACTGGGATAACCCAGGTCGCGTACGCGTACAGTGGAAGAAGGATGGCCGCCCCGTCAACTCTAATATCAGGACCAGTATGTCTGGTGACTGAGCTGTCCCCTACCGACGGTGACATACTCTGTACAGAGAAGCAGCTGCTTGAGACCATCTCGATTCACATACAGCGGGTCAAGGTGGACAACGTCCCTCGTGAACCATTTACGTATCCTGCACCGGTAACTCCTCCCGCCGCAAAGCCCGCGAAGTCTAAGGCGGGTGCTGGGAAGTCAGCGGCAGGGGCGCAGGTGTCCAAAGCAAAAACAAAGCCTAAGCTCTCCACTGGACGCCTATTACCATCACCCCCATCACCCCAACCGGCGCTCAAGTCACGTGTATCAACGTACTCCCCAGCAGTACCATCGGGCGTGCTGATTGACACCGTCCGGGCTGGCATGAGTGCTACGGAAGGACAAAGCGCCATTGGGGGTATTCCGGGTGGAAAGGGAAAACGGAAGGTAGTTAGGGTAAGAGGGTGATATTGTATGTACAACTGAGGAAGTGAGTTACAACATGAGTTACAAAACCTTTGAATAAATTAACACAATGTTGTGCTTGTCAAATCGTCGATTACCTTCAGGCCTTAGCTTTTCGATCCTCAAAGGCCTCAACGTTCGAGTGGCCAGGCGCTTTGCACCAAGTGATTACGGGTTTCATAGTGGCGTTGAACAGGTTGCCAAAGCTGTTCATCATCCGAATTTTCTCTCAAATCTGCTGCGCCAAGAACACCACGAGAATAGTCTCAGCGTGTAGGAGCATCAGACACGTGCGGGACGACAAGCTGGCGGCAACACACAAGGCAACACGCAGCAGGCTCATCAACTGATGCCAAACACTCAGAGTCATCTGCGTGGCACAGCGGTGTTCGAGGTAGTGCACCGAGAGCGCATGTTGGTTTCGATGGCAGACCAGACGACAGTAACTTATCGTCGTCTACCATTGTTCGTGTGTTCCCACCCTTACCCAAAAGGGTACTCTACTCAAGACTCTCAGGCTCCGGATACTATGGAAGAAGATCGGGTGCACTTCAAGGGTGCACAAAAATGGAAGGAAAATAACACGTAGATAATCTTGGCTTGGGAGTATTTAAGCGAGATCAAGCATGAGACTCGCCTCATTCCGCATCACTCCGCCCTTTCTACGTCTTTCTACAAGCATGAGTTTCTGTAAAAATTGCATCAGCGGTATGAATTATTCTTGGATAGAGATATGAGCACCCATGACGTCGCCTTCTCCAGGCGTCCGCCATGAGGGCACAGCCGAGGGTAAGCCCGAGTAATCTTATCTGTCACAGCCACCGACATCACATAAATCTAAGGAACGTATGAGCAAATCAACGGCATCAAGACCTACGTAGCAACACCCAAGACTGATTACCCAAAGGACAAGGCCATTATCTACCTCACGGACGTCTTCGGTCTCGAGCTCAATAATAACCTCGTGAGCCTGTCCTGTCCCGGCGTCCTTTTCGAGCCCGTTCATTATTCTGTTCGATCCCTGTCAGCTTCTTGTCGACGACTTTGCTCGCAACGGCTTCAAGGTCTACGCGCCAGACCTCTTCGAGGGCGATCCGGTGACCCAAGATGCCTTCAACCCCGTACGTCCGCGTAGCACGACTCATCGCCACTCACCCATACCCGCCCACCCATACATACACATCCGTTTTCATAGACATTTCGACTGACGAAGTGCCAACTGTAGGGATCCAACTTCGATCTCAATACATGGTTCCCGAAACACACAGCCGGTCATACCGGGAAACGCGTGCGCACCGTCATCGAAGAGCTCAAGTCTAAGGGAATAACCGTCTTCGGTGCTACCGGTTACTGCTATGGCGGTATGATACGATTTCGTGTGGCTTGTGCGAGGCGCTAACTCTTTTTCTCTAGCTCGCCTCGTGTTCGACCTCGCTTTCGAGAACATTTTCCGCGTGTCCGTCGTTAGCCACCCGTCTTTACTCAAACCCGAGGACCTCGATGTGCGCCGGCGGTCGGAGATGCTGTTGTGTACTTACTGACGACTACGATGCAGACTTACCTCGCGAAGAGCAAAGCACCTCTACTCATCAACTCCTGCGAGACTGACGCTCAGTTCCCAAAGGAGTTTGCCGCGACTACGGATGAGAAGTTCGCGAAATTCGAGCCTGGGTACAAGCGCACGTACTGGGAGGGCGTTAGCCATGGATTCGCAGTTCGCGGTGACCCGGTTTGTTTTTGCGTGCCGTGCTTGATCACACCGAGACTTATTCTATGTCTTGTCATACAGAAAAATCCGGTCGTGGCCGCTGCCAAGGAAGGCGCATTCAAGGCTTCTGTTGAATGGTTTATCAATTATTTGAAGTGAAGAGCGGCGTGGTGTCTCAGGAGCGATAACGAGTGTGCAGATTCTCGCCGAAAGCTGACGTGTAAATACGCGACACTGTTGAAAATAGGTGTAGTCTTGACATGCACTTGTTCTTGCACCAGGAAAGCGTCTTCTCAGGCATTGTGGGCATCAGCAGTCACACCCAGCACCGAAAACTTGGTGGCCGTTACAGTGAAGCCTGTGCGTACTTCTTTGGTCTCTTGCCAAGTCTCTTGCACTTTACAGTGCGGGGACACAGAGTCTGGTTACTGGCTTTGTACTACCTGCTCACTGGCAATATTACCTCGTGGAAATGGAAATTCGCACCAAAGCACGCAATTAAATGTACAAGTACAATCATGGTAGTAAGTGGGAGTCAAGCGGCCAACGACAGTAATCAAGAGCAAAAATCAATGTGAAGGATGGGCGAATGTGGGCGATATCAATTTGCTCTTAGACTCGCAGAGCACTGGAGGAAATCATTTGGAAATACATTCGAACATTGGTAATACATTCGCCATGCGTTGCGGTTGAACGTTCAACGTACGTTCAACCCCCGAATAACGGTGATCATGTACGCGAGAGAGGGGAAACAGATTGATAATCATCGCATCGAGTACCAGGGGGTATTTACTAGGCCCGTGTGCCGCGTAGTAAACATCCTTTACTAGAGTCATCTCAGGCTCGTCCAACTCTTCCCTTTCCAGGTACTGTACACACGCGTCCGCGAACATGAGTTTCTGCAAACATTGCACTAGCGGTACGAACACTTCCCAGATGTAGATATGAGCGTTGACGACCTGTATAGGCGTCCGCCATGAGGGCACAGCCGAGGGTGAAGTGCATCAGTAATCTTATCTCAAATCCCTCGACTCACAGCCAATCTCTCCAAGGGATATATGAGGAAATCAACGGCATCGAAACGTACGTCGCAACTCCCAAGACCGATTACCCGAAGGATAAGGCCATTCTCTACCTCACGGATGCCTTCGGTCTCGAACTCGACAATAACCTCGTGAGCTAGTCCTGGCTTGGTATCATTTTCGCTCGCTCATTTTTTTGTTCGACACTTGTCAGCTTCTCATCGACGACTTTGCTCGCAACGGTTTCAAGGTCTACGCCCCAGACCTCTTTGAGGGCGATCCGGTGGACCAAAATGCATTCGACCCTGTACGTCGTAGAGCTCATCGCCACTTGTCCTCGGCCCCTCTCCTCCCGCACACATACACACCCGTTTGCGTAGACACTGATGAAGTGTCAACTGTAGGGATTCAATTTCGATGTCATTAAATGGCTCTCGAAACACACAGCCGAGCACACCGGGAAACGCGTGCGCACCGTCATTCAAGAGCTCAAGTCTAAGGGAATAACCGTCTTCGGTGCTACCGGCTATTGCTACGGTGGTATGATATTGATCTCATGTGGCCGTGTTGTGTGAAGCTCCAGTCCGTTTTTCTCTAGGACGCCTTGTGTTCGACCTCGCCTTCGAGAACATTATCCGCGTGTCTGTCGTTAGCCACCCGACTTTACTCGAGCCCGAGGACCTCGATGTGCGCCGGCGGTCGGAGATGCTGTTGTGTACCTACTGACCATTACGATGCAGACTTACCTTGCGAAGAGCAAAGCACCTCTGCTCATCAACTCCTGCGAGATTGACCAACAGTTCCCAAAGGAGTTGGCTGAAACTACGGACGAGAAGTTTGCAAAATTCGAGCCTGGGTACAAGCGCACGTACTGGGAGGGCGTTAGCCATGGATTCGCAGTTCGCGGAGACCTGGTTTGTTTTCTCGTGCTCGTGTCCGGTCACATTGATACTGATTCTACATCTTTGCTCATAGACAAATCCGACTGTGGCCGCTGCTAAGGAAGGCGCATTCAAGGCTACAGTCGAATGGTTTATCAATCATTTGCAGTGAAGAGGCGGCGTGGTGTCTCAGATCTCAGGAGCGATAACGAGTGTGTTGATTCTCGCCGAAGGTTGACGTGTAAATACGCGACAATGTTGAATACTATCACGTACGGGCTATTGCAACAAAAACACTAAATTGCTTCTGGAGTCTCAACAACTCATCGTAGCTACTAAAAATTGTACATACTCATAGCCAATGGTATTTTACATCCTCTGAAGAATGTTTTGTATTTATTTCTATTTTATTTGAGGGTTCGGAATACATCCGAGTTTGCACGCACATCTGCAACTTTTTGTCACGAATAGTCACACGATTGGCAGCATAAGGCAAGCGGGTAAGCGGTCGGCAAGAGCGCCTAAGCACAGAATGAGTGCAACGCACCGCTCCGGTAATCTTTCCGCTCTCGAGAATGCCGACCCGTCCATCACGTCTCTGTCACTCTCTGGGACGTTTTTCACGTTTTTCCCTTCCACAAGTTGATCGCATCAGCCTGGTGAGTCCAAAATCGTCATAGGAAGTCTTCTTTATATTCCCTAACACTCTGGCTTGGCAGATCTTAAATTTTTCTGGAAGATCGTTGGGATCTGCACGCACAGAAGCCTCTCAAAGACGACCCCCCTACATTTTTGTTTACTTTCCCTTCGCATTCACCAATTGATTCCCCTTTTTTTTGCTGATCCTGTATCTACACAACCAACTGTACATAGTGTAATATTTTTGGGCTCAAAGGATGTCGGGAAGGCAGCGATCTATCTCAATCTTTGAAAATTGCACAAGGTTGTGCAATTGCAATAGCCCGAGTATAGGTGTAGTATGCACTTAAGTTGTTCTTGGCATAAGCGTCTTCTCAGACTTTGTGGGCATCAGCAGTCACATATGCATGTCACACCCGGCACAAAAAACTTGGTGGCCGTGCTTCTTTGGTCTCTTGCCAACTCTCTTGCACTTTACAGTGCGGGGACACAGAGTCTGGCTACTGGCTTTGTAATACCTGCATCACTGGCAATATTACCTCGGGAAAATGGAAATTCGTACCAAAGTACGCGATCAAATGTACAAGTACAATCATTGAGTATTTGGTAGTAAGTGGATCACGCGGCCAACGACAGTAATCAAGAGCAAAAGTCAATGTGAAGGATGGGCGAGTGTGGGCGATATCAATTTGCTCTTCGACTCGCAGAGCGGCCTCACTGGAGGAAATCATTTGGACATACATTCGCCGTGCGTTGCGGTTCAGCGTTCGACGTTCAAGCCCCGAATAACGGTGATCATGTACGCGGAGAGAGAAAACAGATTGATAATCATCGCATCGAGTACCAGGGGGTATTTACTAGGCCCATCACGGTGTGCCACGTAGTAAACATCCTTTGCTAGACATCTCAGGCTCGTCCAAATCACTCTTCCCTTTCCAGGTACTGTACACACACGTCCGCGAACATGAGTTTCTGCAAACATTGCACTAGCGGTACGAACACTTCCCAAATGTGGATATGAGCGTTGACGACCTGTATAGGTGTCCGCCATGAGGGCACAGCCGAGGGTGAAGTTCATCAGTAATCTTATCTCAAATCCCTCGACTCACGGCCATCCAATCTTTGCAAGGGATATATGAGGAAATCAACGGCATCAAAACGTACGTCGCAACTCCCAAGACCGATTACCCGAAGGATAAGGCCATTCTCTACCTCACGGATGCCTTCGGTCTCGAACTCAACAATAACCTCGTGAGCCAGTCCTGGCTTGGTATCATTTTCGAGCTCGCTCAATTTTTTTTGGTTCGATACTTGTCAGCTTCTCATCGACGACTTTGCTCGCAACGGTTTCAAGGTCTACGCCCCAGATCTCTTTGAGGGCGATCCGGCAGACCAAAATGCTTTAGATCCTGTACGTCGCAGAGCTCATCGCCGCTCAGGCCCGTCCTCGGCCCCTCTCCTTCCACACACACACACCCGTTTGCGTAGACACTGATGAAGTGCCAACTGTAGGGATTCAATTTCGATGTCATTAAATGGCTCTCGAAACACAAATTCGAGCATACTGGGGAACGCGTGCGCACCGTCATTCAAGAGCTCAAGTCTAAGGGAATAACCGTCTTCGGTGCTACCGGCTATTGCTACGGTGGTATGATATTGATCTCATGTGGCCGTGCGTGTGAAGCTCCAGTCCTTTTTCTCTAGGACGCCTCGTGTTCAACCTCGCTTTCGAGAACATTGTCCGCGTGTCTGTCGTTAGCCACCCGTCTGCACTCAAGCCCGAGGACCTCGATGTGCGCCGGCGGTCGGAGATGCTGTTGTGTACCTACTGACCATTACGATGCAGACTTACCTTGCGAAGAGCAAAGCACCTCTGCTCATCAACTCCTGCGAGACTGACCAACAGTTCCCAAAGGAGTTGGCTGAAACTACGGACGAGAAGTTTGCAAAATTTGAGCCTGGGTACAAGCGCACGTACTGGGAGGGCGTTAGCCATGGATTCGCAGTTCGCGGAGACCTGGTTTGTTTTCTCGTGCTCGTGTCCGGTCACATTGATACTGATTCTACATCTTTGCTCATAGACAAATCCGACTGTGGCCGCTGCTAAGGAAGGCTCATTCAAGGCTACAGTCGAATGGTTTATCAATCATTTGCAGTGAAGAGGCGGCGTGGCGTCTCGGGCCTCGGGCCTCAGGACTGATAGCGAGTGTGCTGATTCTCGCTGAAAGCTGACGTGTAAAAATATGTGACGCTGTTGGAAATAGGTGTAGTCTTGACATGAAATTGTTTTTACATCAGGAAAGCGTGTTCCCGTACAAGTCATTAGGGAGGTCTTCCTCAAATGTACAAGTACAATCATTGAGCCTGATTTTTTGGGTAGTAAGTGGACATCACTCATCCAACGACAAGAGCAATAGTCAATGCAGGGGATGGAAGAGCGTGGGCGATACTAATTCGCTCTTAGGCAAATTTGGAAATACATTCGAGGATTGGTAAGACATTCGGGCACTCGGGCACAACATTGGTAAGTACACTGGCAGGCAATAAGTAAGCAAATCTAGGGACGTATGTTACGGGTTCGTGATAACGAATCAGCGGGGCGCGGTTGGTGCGCCAAACTCCAAGAATTTCATATGTATGAGTATTGATCTGCATAGTCATCTCGTCTAATTCAAAACAAAAAAAGGGCAGACATCTCATCCACCTTGTTCCGACCTTTCTACGTAAAGAATATCTCCTGAACGGTGATCATGTACGCGGAAGGGGGGAAAACAGATTGATAATCATCAAGTACCAGGGTATTTAACCTGCATGCTCAGGCTCGTAGACTCGGACTCGTCTAAATCGCTCTGCCCTCTCCACATACACGCACGTACATGAGTTTCTGCAAATATTGCACCAGTGGTACGAGTTATTCCCGGATATGGATATAAGCACTCAGGACGTCGCCCTGTATAGGTGTCCGCCATGAGGGCACAGCCGAGGGTGAGTTCATCCTTAATCTTATCTTGGATGCAGAGCCACCGATCTTTGTTGAACGCTCTAAGGGATATATGAGGAAATCAACGGCATCAAAACGTACATCGCAACTCCCAAGACCGATTACCCGCAGGACAAGGCCATTCTCTTCCTCACGGACGTCTTCGGTCTCGAACTCAACAATAACCTCGTGAGCCAGTCCTGGCTTGGTGCCCTGTTCGAGCTCGCTCATTTGTCTGTTCGACACTTGTCAGCTTCTCATCGACGACTTTGCTCGCAACGGTTTCAAGGTCTACGCGCCAGACCTCTTTGAGGGCGATCCGGTGGACCAAACTGCGTTCGAACCTGTACGTCGCAGGACAAATCGCAGGACACATCACTACTCGTCCTCGGCCCCTCTCCTCCTACATACACACACACTCGTTTGCATAGACGCTGATGAAGTGCCAACTGTAGGGATCCAACTTCGATCTCAATAAATGGCTCCCGAATCATACAACCGAGCATACCGGGAAACGCGTACGCACCGTCATCGAGGAGCTCGAGTCTAAGGGGATAACCCTCTTCGGTGCTACCGGTTACTGCTACGGCGGTATGATACGATTTCGTGTGGCTTGTGCGAGGCGCTAACTCTTTTTCTCTAGCCCGCCTCGTGTTCGACCTTGCTTTCGAGAACATTATCCGCGTGTCCGTCATTACTCACCCGTCCTTTCTTACGGCCAAGGACCTCGATGTGCGCCGCCCTTTGGAGACCCTTTTGTGTGCCCACTGACCAATGTACCGGCAGATCTACATAGAGAAGAGCAAAGCACCTCTGCTCGTCAATTCCTGCGAAGTCGACCCTCCGTTCCCAAAGGAGTTGGCTGAAACTACGGACGAGAAGTTTGCGAAATTTGAGCCTGGGTACAAGCGCACGTACTGGGAGGGCGTTAGCCATGGATTCGCAGTTCGCGGCGACCTGGTTTGTCTTCTGGTACTCGTGCCTGGTCACATTGATCTGATTCTACATCTTTGCGCACAGACAAATCCGGCTGTGGCCGCTGCTAAGGAAGGCTCATTCAAGGCTACTATCGAATGGTTTATCAATTATATGCAGTGAAGCATGGCCCGTCTCAGGACTCGTAAGGTCCAAACCATTTAGCTTGTGTCTACTCAAAGAGCACTGAGTAGATATTAAATGGTTTGAACGGTGTATAGGCAGTGCATTAGACAGTTTAGTGATTGATGCCAACCCGTTCTCAAAATTGGCAGGGTCCGAGTCCTGAAGGCATTTCTTCAGCAGCAAAAGGATTGTGACAGAGTCAGCCTCCGTTGTTGAGCCTAGATGCCATATGTTTATTCGGGTTCAGGGAGATGCAAAGCGTCGCGGCTGGTCGTGTGGCCCTCCACGCGGCGCAAAAATTCGTAAAGGTATCCACTTGTTCGGGTACGCATCTCTCAAGTAGCTAGGGCCATGCGCGGTGCGCGGTGCTCGGGGATACGAAAGGTGGGCCGGAGCGCTCTACAGTGATCGGCGACGCAATGGATCGCGCACGCCTCCGCGCGTCGCAAAACTTCGTAAACTCAATTTCCCCCTGTCAGGAATGCGTCTCTCTCTTGAGTCACTAAGGGGTGCGCTCAAGGGCGGCACGTCCAGGGGCGCATTAAACTGAGCCCTGATGAGATTCGAGACCCAGGGGAGTTCCTCTCTACTGTGAAAGTCGTGAATACAGCGACACCACGACAAGCAGAAACGCTGATCTAGGTCTAGGATGCACTTGTTAGAGGAGTGGGTACGAGATGGCGACTGCCGGTGAGCGAGTCACAAGAAAATATAGCGGGAAAGGCCAAAGTTGTCCAAAGTGAAATACAGCGGAAAGCGAGCCGCCTGAGCGGTGTGGAAAGGTAACAAACTACACAAAATAATGGCTTCAGGTTTGCCTGTCCAGCCTGAGGGCAGTGCGCAAAACGCGGGATCAAAGGTGCTGTATAATCACGTGTGGTGGACGCAATGCGAGGGAGGAAAGCGTGAGAGATGTCAATTCACTCTTGACACAGGAGGATGTTTGCGAACTGTCGCTTCAAGTTGAGGGCCGAGGGCTGAGCTAGAGCCCCCTGTTTATAGGCACAAGTACAAATGACCCGCACTCCAAAAATACACAGAGGAAGCCATTTGCAAATACCATTGAGCATTGGTAAGACATTCGGGCACTCGGGCATGGCATTGGTAAGAACTTGGGGAACACCACCACGGAAGCAATGGGCGCGATGCCAGTGGGCGCGATTGTGAGTGTGACTATACGGTGATGCACGGGGAGGGGAGGAGCAAGCACGGATTGATTACTACTAAAGGGAGTATTGATTTGCGTAGACGTCCCATATCAGCCTTTTCTACGTAAAGAATGCCGGTGATGTACGGGAAGGGAGGAAAATAGATTGATAATCATTGGGTACCATGGGAGTATTTAACCTGGGTAGACATTATCAGACGTCACGGTATAGTGTCGTCCGAACCACTACCCTTTCCACGTACACGCTCGTCTGCAAGCATGAGTTTCTGCAAAAATTGTACCAGCGGTATGAAATATCCTCGGATGTGTATATGAGCCCTTACGACGTCACCCTTTATAGGCGTTCGCCATGAGGGCACACCCGAGGGTGGGTTCATCTGTAATCTTATCTCAGATGCCTCGACTCACAGCCACCGACATCTAAGGGACATATGAGGAAATTAACGGCATCAAGACCTACGTCGCAACACCCAAGACCGATTACCCGAAGGATAAGGCCATTCTCTACCTTACGGACGTTTTTGGTCTCGAACTCAACAATAACCGCGTGAGCCGCCTGGCCTAGCGCCCTGTTCCAGACTCATTCTTGTGGTTGACACTTGTCAGCTTGTTATCGACGACTTTGCTCGCAACGGCTTTAAAGTCTATGCGCCAGACCTCTTCGAGGGCGATGCGGTGAACGAAACTGCTTTTGATCCTGTACGTCGCGGGACTCACCGCTACTCGTCCTCAGCCCCTCTTCTCCGCACGTAGATGCACTTTCGACTGACGAATTGCTAACCGCGTAGGGATCCGACTTCGATCTCTTCAAATGGCTCCCAAACCACACAGCCGAGCATACCGGGAAACGCGTGCGCACCGTCATCGAAGAACTCAAGTCTAAGGGAATAACCGTCTTCGGTGCTACCGGTTACTGCTACGGCGGTATGATGTTGATCTCATGTAGCTGTGTTGTGTGCAGCTCCAGCCCTTTTTTTTCTCTAGCCCGCCTCGTGTTCGACCTTGCTTTCGAGAACATTATTCGCGTGGCCGTCATCACTCACCCGTCCCTACTCACGACTAAGGATCTCGATGTGCGCCGTTCGGAGATCCTTGTGTGTGCCCAGTGACTAATGTGCCTGCAGATCTACGTCGAGAAGAGCAAAGCGCCTCTGCTCCTCAACTCCTGCGAGCATGACGAATTGTTCCCACCGGCACTGGCCCTTACTACGGACGAGAAGTTTTCGAACTTTGAGCCTGGGTACAAGCGCACATACTGGAAGGGGGTTCACCATGGATTCGCTACTCGCGGCGACCTGGTTTGTTTTCGTGCGCTCGTTTCTGGTGACATGAATAACTCTCTGCGCATAGACAAATCCGGTTGTGACCGCCGCCAAAGAAGGCGCATTCAAGGCTATTGTCGAATGGTTTATCAACCATATGCAATGAAGGGATGCGACTTGACCCAAGCTTGATAGTGATGACGAGTGTATTGGTCCTTGCCGAAAGTTAAAGTGTAAAATACGTTGTGGAGGATCAAATCGACCAAATGCAATCTTGACACGTGCTTGTTTATGTGCCACTGGTAAATCTAATTATGTGGGAGAGGCGTCGCCAGATCGTCAGCAACGCCCACGGAAATATATGGCAGTGTGCGCTTCGAAACAATGCGTGCAACGCTGAACTGGTTTTAATTCAATTTTGGAAACAAGATGTTCGAGTCCTTTCTGGATGCTTCAAAACACTATGTCCTTGGCCGTAATTGTGTAAGGGCCAGCTGTCGTGCACTGATTGGAACGAAACTAGAATGTTCGGGCACATTCCTCATTCCAAAAAGGAAGTCATCTAGCGGCGTCGCGAAACTACGAGAACGAGGCTGAAGCAAGGGCTGAAGGTAGTAGAATCTTCTGGCCTCTCGCCCAAAAGAGCACACGTAGAGGTATAAAACTCTGTACCAATGCGACATAGACAGAACAGCAATTCGCATCGAACACAAGCACCGGACTCCAACCCATCACCCAAATGTCGCTCACCAGCTACAATTTCAACGATGTCCTCAGCGATTTCGCTTCCCTTGACCGTTTCTTTGACGAGGCGTTCAACTCTAGACAAATCCGCCGTAACCAGGCCGTAGACACCTTCAGGCCGAGGTAAGTCTTCTCAGTAAGATCCCCACGTCGAATGTACGTATGCCGATCAACTTTCGTGTCTAGGATGGACGTCCACTACAAGAAGGACACGAATGACGTTGTCGCGTCTTTCGACCTTCCAGGCCTGCAGAAGGAAGACGTGTCAATCGACCTTCACGATAACGTTCTTACTGTCTCGGGTCAGAGTAATACGGCCGACAGAACGCAACGAAGATGGCTATCTCATCCGTGAACGTCGCCACGGAAAGTTCACGAGGGCGTTGTCGCTGCCACAGGGAGTCAAGGTGAGTTCCTCCGATGTACTGCTGGATTACCAGGACAGAGGTGCTGACAATCACCTTTGCAGAATGAGGATATCAAAGCGTCCATGGCTGAACGGCGTTTTGACTATCAGCTTCCCGAAGTCGACGCCCTGAAGCGGAGCCAAAGAAGATTGCGATTGATTGAATCACCACTATGTAGGATGTAGGAGTATGAAGAACGAGATAGTTGATTTGAGGCTTGCAGTCATGCAACTGCAACCCATGCGGGCTACTAATTTTTTTGTACCTTTGATTCGGATATATGTGTACCCTTCCTCTATTTAGCGTAGCTCACCGGTTCCAATAACGACGCGTCTTGACTGTTGACCGAGTTCATGAACCGCTTGAGGTAAAGACAAAGCAATAGCAACACCATAGCCATCGCGAGATACGGTGTCACAGGCGGGCCTGGGACCTTCAAATAATGAATGACCGTCCTAGCCACTGATTGTAAGTCCAGACACCGCGCCGGAAGCAATTGAATACGATTGACGTGCTCTTAGCTCGACACCTAGACCGTGTTCATAGTCGCAGACGTGCCGTTTCGATGTATAGAGAGCGGAATATGGGGAAATACAGCGCCCATATAGCGAGTCATACCGTCATGCCCATGTCGGCCAGCTATGAACATAGTAAACCAGAGAATTCTCCCTTCCGATTGTTCTGCATCTGTACCTATTCTTCAAAGCTGAAGAAACTCAGTAAGTAGGACACGTTCAATAGATACCGTCGGTGTCAATTCTCAGCGCTTACCATGAAAAAAACAATGACAGGCACGGACTCGGGATCGCATTCGGCTGGCACATTCTCAATGAAGCTCTGATCAGGGTCACCGGTCACCCAGGACATTCAAGCCAACTCCCAGGCACCGTCCGACCTTATATCATTCCCCGTGGACACAAGTGGGCATCCCGACTTGCTATGTCTTGACAACTCTGCGTGTCCGGGCTAATCCTCCAAGACGACGTACTCGCTACCGTCACGAAGAAAGCGGCCGACGATCAGGTCAGGTAGGGGTTTTTCGTGATGTTTGTCTTTGTACGGAATTAGGGCATGACAGCGTCTATCAAGGCCAATCGGCCGGTATTTTCATTGTTGTTCCACGTGTCCACGAAGCCAGAGTTAGACGAAATTGCTCCTGGTTTGTCTACCTGCTGCATGTTGGGCTGTGTTGTGGCTCAAGAACTGCCCGGGTTGACTGATTGAGACCGAAATACCTGTCTTGTGTATCAAGTGTGCCTGAGCACCATATGGACAAAGCGATCGTGGTAAGAGCGTGACCATCATCAACGATTGGGCAGATCTAGACAGGTTTCTGATGCAAAAATGCCACGAGATGCGTGCACAACTTGTTTTTTTAGGAAGAAAAAAAAAACTCAGCTCTTGTATTCTGGAAAGAGATGCATACACGGTATAGAACGCAAAATTGCGGGAAGTGGTCTTGGAAGTGGTATGAAATGAATGACAACGGTATGCCAGATCAGAAAGGTGAGTAAACATCAGCCGAAATTCCCGAGAAGCAGCCCGGAGCACAGAGCCGTCGCCGATATTGCGAACCGTAAGATCCGGTAAGCCCTGAAGCTTGAAGATTGGAGGTCCACGTCGCGGAGAGATGTTGACTTGGATGCTGAACCAGACCGTCATGGCGACGCATGTCAGCGAATGCCGGGGGGTGACATCCTTTGTGGGCTCTGCTCCATTGCGGTCGTTCGCCTTTATATCGAGGAGGGAAACTCACTGTGAAAAGGGCCGCATCATGAGGCATACAGCGCCCGCGTCCCTGAGTATGCCTTATTCAAGGTTTAGTCCGCTTCTTCCCCATGACGGGTATCAACTACATAAGTTCAAGCATGTGCAATTTCCGCCCTCTCGTACGTGAGGGACTTTTCTTCGTATCACAACGAGGCATAATCCTGCTGTATACCCTGTCCCTACCCCATCTCTCTGACGATGGTCGTCTTCACTTTTGCGAACAGCCAGAAGGGTGGTGGCTATTATATCGCGTCGACAAGGTCCTCAATGGGGTGGTGAGTCGAGCCACGTTTATCACTGTGCATGGACGTGAGAAGCGATATATAGGCAGGGGCTCCCCCACGACTTGGCCAATACGATCGAGGATGTGCGAAATAAGGGCGAGGCGGTTGAGGAGGTGTCCGTCGGACTCGACGGCGACTGGTTCCTTCGTTCCAACGCACGGCACGGTACGTACTCCTCCCACTGTTTACCATTTCCATCGATCTGGTCTGATGGTCCACAACGCCACAGCGTGCAAGACGCAGCACAACACAGCAGGAATGGTTTCCAACGTCGAGCTCTTCGCGCAGCTCGCAGCTCAAGGCGGATTGAATCTAGAGCAATACGCGATCCAGTGCTTCACGTTCGTGCCGGACTCATCGGGTTACGTCACCGTGCTGCACAAGGGTGACCAGTCGCTCACACGGTGCGCATGGCACAATGTCCCCGCGGGGCTCGATCAGCTCCTGGAGCGGGAGGCGGGTAAAGGCGTCCGCCACGTGACCGCCGGGATGGGCGGGTCATACGTCGTGATACTTAATAGCGGGATCGTCTGGTGGGAGGCCGTTCCTCTGCCGTTGAACCGGCTCTTGAGTGACGCCGAAACGAGGGGCCGTGGCGTGAAGGTGAGCGCCTGCGACTTTTGGTGGAATGGACCGGGATTGACCTGCATGTTATCTATCCTTCAGACCGTCGAGCTCTCCCTGGTCGCCCCGGACTGGTTTTTCATCGAATTCGCCGACGGGGCGACGCAGTTCGTGCTGCCTCCAAGTTGGCACACCACCCTCAATAAACACACCGCCCTAAGCGTGCGTAAGCCAGGGTCCGACTATGGTTTCCGCGTTCAATCGTCCCACCCCGTCGGCACCCCATCCTCCACTGCCTCCGCGAACTTCGTCGCACGGGTCGCACGGGTCATTCAGCCCGCTCAATTCGCCTAACCCCAGCCTCGGCCCCGTCCCTGGACCCCCACCTTACACGCCACACCAATACGTACCAATGTATGCCGGTCCGCCACAGTTCGCACCACAACCACCCCCACAGTTCGCACCACAACCACCCTCACAACCCACGTATCACATCACGAACGTATATAACAACATGCAACAACAACAGCAACCGCCAGCCCAAGAAAACAGCACGTTCCAATTATTAGGCGGAGCACTCAAGGTCGCGGGGGCCGTGTTACCCATGCTCACTGGCGGCGTAGGTTTGGGAACGGGCTTTGGCTCCTGATTCTGTGCCCTTCGGACGGCGTGGTTGTGGGTTTCGTTCCCAGTCCTGTTCCACACCAACATGTCGGCTATTCCACACATACCATATCTATCTCTCCGGAAAATTTTGTTCTACCTTTTTTTTTTTTGGTGTGGGCTCTGTGTCTAGATCGGTCGCTGTTCCGCTGTATTTATGTGCGATTTGGGCTGTTTTATAAGTCTGAAACAAAATGTAATGACTGACCCACCAACACTCCTGAAACGATGTCACAAATGGGACCCATTCCCACATTCTTGAGCACGTTTGACGTAACGTGGGCATAGCGGCAGGATTCAGACCTTACATCCTCATTTGACAGGTCATCACTCCTGCCATTCTATTTCGAATCATCAAAACATAATTATCGATATGGTCCATCAGTAGAACTTATACACTTTCTACAGTAACTTAAGTAAAGATGATCAATACAGCCGTCATCACAACTGTCAATGGTCCGATTGTTCGTTTCACACGGTCGCAGTAAGCAGGCACCCCAAATCACAGTTCGTGGGTGCGGCGGCGTTGACTGGGAACGGAGTTGGGGCGGGATTCGAGGTGGGCTCAGAACTGAAGGAAAAGTTGGTGCTCGTGGGTGTGGGTATCGCGGGTGTGTTGAGGTCGATGGTGCTGAGGCTGGATGTCGTGACAGTGGTCGAAATGACCGGGACCGGACCCTGGGCACTGACGCCGACCAAAGAAGGGAGGAGGGCTGACAGCAGGAGAGAGGACGGCGGCACATTGGACGAAACGACGGAAGATGTTGTTACGGAGAACGGCGGGGGGAAGCCGGGCGCTAGTCCGGAGCTGGGGACGGCGGGGGAAGATGAGCACGAAGGACCTGTAACGGTCACCGTGACAGGGGAGAGTATAAATACGGTCTCGATACCGTCTGCACCTGTAGTTGTGAAGGTGGGCGCGCCGCCTTGTACAGCCGGATTCGTGGTCGCGGATAACGGCGGAGTGGTAGTGCTACCAAAGCTGCCACTCGACGGTGTAGTGGTGGAAAGTGAAGGGGAGAATAACGCAGGAGTGCTCGAGGGTACAATCCCACCAATGTTGAATGAGCTCGTGGAAGTGGAGCTGAGCTGACGCCTATTCAGCTTGATGACGGGCGGGGAGCCTGCGGGTGCATTGAGCTTGATGATATCAGGGCCCACGGATGGCTGCACAGGTGCGGCATAGTCGCCATAATAGCCAGAAGCGACAGATGGCTTGACGGAGGGGCTATTTAAGAGGATGACAGTCGGAGATGGGCCAGGATTTGAGCTGGAAGTAACGACACCTGGGCGCAAGAGATGAGCTAGAACGAGGGGGGTGTTATTGCTAGTGCGTACTTGTGCATGAAACGTTGGACTCCAGCTTGATAATGGGTGGAGCAGCCGCGTCTCCCACAGCCGGTGCGGGTGCCGCGACAACCTGCAGACACAAGCAGAGAAACTAGAAGTGTCTTAGAGAACATTATGCGAGAAACTATAGTGCCAATGAAAACGAGGTACGTCGCAAGCAGTAAGGATCGTAGGGAAAAAAAGTCGAGCACCTGGCCCTAGTAGCGTCAAGCTGGTGAGGAAGAAGAAAATAAGGACTTGGGAACATCTTGGGAGGACGATCTTTTATAGAGAAAAGGTGACCAAAAGATAAGACAATAGCCAACAAGCCAGACACAAAGCAGCGACAGGTCATGAGAGCTCCGAGCTGTACAGGCTATTGTTGCCATTTTGGGAGAATTAAAACAAAAAAGCAATGTCCTGGTCTTCTTTACTTTGTTTAACATCGCTCAGGCCAGGTAACTTTTATAAGCTTCGAGCAGTCTTAGGTTAGCACTAGAGGGTAATCGAACAGACGATTTGTCAATTTCCGGTCATCTCCGACAGTTGCTGTAATCATCGACGGATGCACGAAAAGTTTATTCAAATACAAATATATCCATGTTTCGCGTTCTAACTCGTCCTCTTCGCCCTCTTGCGCTCTCTTCTTTTTCCCACAGAGCCATGTCGCAGTCCACAGCTGAATTCGTGAGTTCGTCGTTGTCGTTTGATTCGGGGTCTCGGGAACGTGCCACGTCTGTCGAATGATCTGGATGGAACTGCTGGCAATCCCTCAATAACCTAACCGTAGAAAAATCCACTCTAACGAGCCTTCACATGTAGAACAAGATTCTCTATGCTCCTCTGTCAGAGGTCGACCCAGAGGTTCAGAACATCATCGACAAGGAGACATGGCGACAGTACTCTGGTCTCGAGCTCATTGCATCAGAGGTGCGGATCCCGGTTTGGGCCACTCGTTTTGCCTGTTGTCTGACCCTGGTCTGTTAAGAACTTGACCTCCCGCGCAACGATGGAGGCGAACGGCTCCATCCTGACCAACAAGTACTCAGAGGGTCTCCCAAATGCGCGGTACTACGGCGGTAACGAGTGGATAGACGAGCTCGAAATCCTTTGTCGTGATCGAGCGCTCAAAGCATTCCACCTCGATCCTGCAATCTGGGGTGTCAACGTTCAACCCTATTCGGGTTCCACAGCCAAGTGTGTTTACTCACTGTTCTCAACCTTCCCATAAAAATTAACCACGACAGCTTCGCCGCTCTGACCGCCTTATTGCAACCTCAGGACCGATTGATGGGTCTCGGCCTGCCTGATGGTGGCCATCTTACACACGGTTACTACGTAATTCCATCAATGCTGTTTCTCTGACGTCTGCTAACTATCCATGCAGACGGCCAAGAAGAAAATGACCGCGTCGTCGATCTACTTTCAATCGTTCCCATATGGCCTAGACCCCTCGACGCAGCTCGTTGACTACTCCACCCTGGCCTCGCAGGCACGTATCTTCAAACCACGTCTCATCATTTGTGGCGCGTCGGCGTACCCCCGTGATTGGGATTATGAGGCGCTTCGAAAGGTCGCCGACGAGCACGGGGCATCTCTCATGGCAGATATCGCACATACATCTGGTCTCGTTGCCGCTCAAGAGCTCGCTGATCCCTTCAAATATTGCGACGTCGTGACGACAACGACGTAAGTGTTTTTTAGTCTGCGGTTTTTTGGGGGACAGACGCCTGAGCAAAGCCCCCCCACAGACACAAAACGCTTCGCGGCCCGCGAGCAGGTATCATCTTCTTCCGCAAAGACGGTGAGGCCCACAAGGACCTCGAGAAACGCGTGAACGATGCCGTGTTCCCCGCGTGCCAGGGAGGCCCGCACAACAACACCATCGCTGGTGTCGCAACGACGTTGCTGCAGGCGACGCAGCCATCCTGGAAGGTGTACGCGCAGCAGGTGATCAAGAATGCGCAGGCGCTTGCAGACGAGCTCGTAAAGCACGGGTACAAGCTCCAGACAGGCGGCACGGACAACCACCTCGTGCTCTGGGACCTCCGCCCCCTCAAACTGACAGGGTCCAAGGTCGAGAAGATCGGTGATCTCCTCGGGATCACTATTAACAGTACGTCCCCCCGATCCTCAAGGAGGTAGGAATTTGATGCACGTTCCGCCCTTCTCCAGAAAATGCCGTATCGGGCGACGCGTCCGCGCAAGTGCCAGGTGGCATACGGATCGGCACCGCCGCATTGACATCACGTGACATGCGTGAGGAAGACCTGCGCACGGTCGCGGGCTTCCTCCACCGTGCGGTGCAGCTCGCGCTGCTGGTGCAGAAGGAGTCCGGCAGCAAGCTGCTCAAGGACTTTGTGCGTTCCGCGACTGTGCCTGCAGAGGGCAAGGTCGGCGCGCAGCAGGTGACGGAGCTCCGTCGGGAAGTGCGCGCGTTTGCGAGGAGGTGGCCGGTGCCCGGGATCACGAGTCCGATCGTTCGGCCTGCTGGCATCGAGGAGGACGATTAGGAGGATGACACGATTTCTCAGACTGCTGCGAGGGTGGGAAGATTCAACGTCGAGATTCAAGAGGCCGGGGGGAGGCAGCGCGAGTGATCGGCCCCATTGTATATTGGCAAAAAAAATGGACTTCAACATCGTCCAAAACACATTGCAATTAAGTTACTATATTACGCCGCACACCGTGTGAAGATTTTGTGAAGATTCCAGATCAGAAACATTGTCCGTGTGAGGTTTCTCTCGGTTTTGGCTGCTCGATCTACTACACGGAGCAAGCGCCCGTCTTATTATAACTAGACTCGGGACAACAAATTGCATTGCAACAGGGTGGAACTCACGGTATCACAACAGTCATAAATATGCTACGTGTGGAGTGCGAGAGGAGGGATAGCACGGATACAATACGGGTGGAATGGTGTAATATGCATGTATGATGAAGCAAGTAATAATAGAGATACCAAGAGACCAAAGGAAATGAGAGATGAACCAATCAATAACCGGCACCAGCGGCGAAGTACCACTGGCCCTTTTTTGTCGTCCTTGAGAGGAAAAAAAAAGGAAGACGGCAAAGTGGGGCGCAGAGAACCAGAAGTGTGAATTCGGAAGGAAGGAAATGCAACCTATCAGTCCCACGCGTTTTGCGGGTTGTGCGTGTGTGCCGCAAACAGCTACGAACGTGCGCACGTGCATGTCTGGTTCGTGATCGATGATGAAGTTAGCTTCTCTAGGGCGGTGGGGAACGACATATGGGCGCAGGCGCTCCAGCGCAACCCTTGCCCACCACGACCCGTCGTCTCCTAGCTCACGACGCACGAAGCGCCCACAGGCAGGGGCCTATGACATGTGCTGCTGGTGCTGGTGATGCATGAGCTGGGCGCCCGAGGGGCCATTGCTGAGCTCTAGCCCGACTTTCTGCACGAGCGCACGACCGAGCGGCTCGAGGGCGGTGCGCCACGCAACGGTGCGACGGCGGCTCTCAAAGATGTTCGTCCCGCGCTCGCCGGCCTCGCCCTCGGGCCCAAAGACGAACACCTTGTCGCGCGACCACGGCGCCTGGCCGTACGCGAACGCGAGCCAGCGCGCCTGCAGCGCGTCGCGCACCGCGCCGTACTGGTACTGGTCGACCGAGGGCATGGGCTCGTCGTCGGAGCTCCCGTCGTCGAAGGTCGAGTCGAAGGCCGAGTTGTCGAACGGCATGTCGTCGTCATCATCGTCGTCGACGTCGAAGCGGTCCGGGAAGAACGTGTCTGGGTCCGGAGTCGCGAGGAGCAATTGCGCGGCAAAGGCCGGGCGCGCCGTGTCGAAGAGGTAGAGCAGGTCTGTCGCGTGGTGCGGGATGCCGCTGCCCGGCGCCTCCTGGTCAAAGACGTAGCGCCAGACGCTCCCGGAGTCCTTCTGAGACCTTGTGCTCCGGAACTTCTCGGCAACGAGATGTGTGGGCCACGCGAAACGCGCATCGTTGATGAGTTCGAGTAAACGTTCGGGGAACTCCTCATCCGGAGTGTGGGCGGAGATGTCATATGCACGCAGCAACGCATTTGCTTTTTTTACGCTCTGACAAATGGCACCGACGCGGCGGACCACGGCAGAGGGGGTCCAGGCACTCGCGGAAGGAGCATATCCGAATGACTCGAAGTTGCAGTCGCCGATGATCACCGACTGTTGACTCGCTGCGGGGACACGAGGACGGTGAACAAGAGCCAAGTTGTCGCGATGTAAGACTTGTAGGACTTTGGCTCCGATCCGTGAAGGATGCGTACCATGTGTGTCGACGATGTGTTGCTCAATTACGCACTGTGCAGTAAGCTTCTCAGGAACGTGTAGATGGTTCTGCGGGACCTCTTCGGCTGCACGATTTTCTACGGACGCATTCTTGAAAAAATACCCATCATCGACGGCCCGAGGGCCGGGGGTGAAACCGACCAATTTGTCGATGGGAACTTTGCGTAACTCCTGAATTGTCGAAACGCGAAGCGCAGACATGACTTTGGACAGGTGAACTCCCACGAGTGAAACGCTAGGCAAGTTGGGCTCGGTGATAGGGCTCTGGGCAATGGCGCGTGCAAATAGAGGATGCGACCCATTTGAGGTGGAGTTCAGATGGCTTAGAATGTCCGAGGCACCAGTTGATGCACCAAACAAGGTGACATTGGAGCCATCGCCGCCAAAATCAGCGATGAAATCATGGACCCACTCCAACGCGCGTCTTTGATCGCGGAGGCCGTAATTACCAACACCCTCTTCACCAGCAAGCTTGTTGTCTTCCAAAAGCTTCGGGCTGGCGGCACAACCCAAAAGGCCAAGACGATAACTAACGAGGAAAACGACTGAGTAAATGAAACTACCCGGGGCAGGTGTGGTGCTTACTTTATCGTCACGAGGACAATAGGCTTTCCTAACCGCATACTACTCTGGACTAAAGGACCTCCATCGTAAAGCCAATGTGATCCAGAGCCACGATCACCACCGCTGCGATGACATAATGTGGGTGGAGGTGAGACAACTTCACTACGTAAGAGATGATGCACGAACCCATGGACCCAGACCATGACAGGGAGGCGCGACTCGCGCGTAAGGCCACCAGGGCAGGTAATATTCAGGTTGAGACACTCGGACTCGATTTGCTTGAAATTCTGAGCTGAAGTCTCGGCACCGGTGAAGGCAAAGAGTTCCTCCTCATTTGTTTTGCCTTTTGGTTGCGGGCAGATAGGTCTGCGGAGCGACGGGCGCTCAATTTTTGACGCGTAAATAAACCGGGAAGAATAGACGTACCCGTAGCGAGTGGCATCGGTAGAGGAGCGATAGGAGGTGAAGAGCTTTGCCTGACGAAAGCGGGCAGGGATAGAAGCATATTTGAGGCCTCGGTATTGGTGTATTGGGAGTTCCGCCGTCGACAAAGTATGCTGAAGACCGGTGAAGGTGGTCTTGAGAAGCGTATGACGGACGACGGGTTGGTATGCGGGGGGGACGTGAATGCCCATGACGAAAGTGGTGGAGAGGAAGGGACGGAGGGAAGGAAGGAGTATGGAAGAAGATAAGGGGGTATTTGGGATGGTAGTTAAATGTCGAGACCTGATAGACTTGAAGGGGCTAAAATCTTTTCATTCCAAGTCAACACAGCGACTAGTCTCGTAAATCCACTGTGAAAAACTGCCTTCATCGTCCATATCGGGAAACTGCGCTCTAGATCCACGTGACGATCCCGACTTGGAGCCTCGACCCGAGTAGAACCCGCAGTCCCGTGGACCGCATTGCACAGGTCCGTAGGCAGTGGGACCGCTCGGAGAAACGATCCATAGAAAGACTATCGAGAAGATTCGGGTGGGCCCGGGAACAAGCTGCAGGGGTGAGGCCGACAAACAGAATAAAGTGATCTGGGTGACGACGTAATAGGATACCCCCTTTAGTCGGGTCAGCGGCGATGGACAACTTGCTGAATCATGCTTCCATAAATGCCAATCTTGGCTTAGCGCAACAAATGGGCAGCGCGTCGTGCAACGAAAGGTCAGAGTGGACCTACATTGCGGGTGGCACAACTACAGCTGCCGCCGTGACTCGTGTCGTCATTTCGCTTCTCTTTCCGCGCCGCACATATCTGCAGCTGCGCGAAATGGATTCTGGAAGACCGAACCCACAGTCAACCGCACGGCACGACTGGTGACACTTCATCCCCCCACTTCTAACCACCTACACGCCAACTTGAATATCTCGATCCGCTCATCGGACACTTCTGGAGGAAAAAGTAACAAGAGCACAAACGAGTTCTTATTCTTTTAGTTATGTACTCAAGTACACCGGATCAAGCACAGGTGGTGCACCTATAGCCAAATCACAGAAGTATACCCGAGCATGGTCTATTCTGGCGAACAAACGAATCTGTCAACACGTCTCCTCGCCCTCGGGTGATGTAAAAAAACCGAGGTACTCACTTTAAATGACATGCCACGCGAATGACCGTCCGGGAACGAAGCATAAGCGCTCCACGAAACGATCAGAAAGGAAGATGCGAAGCGGTAGAGAACCAAGACGACATACAGCAGTACTGGTTCCGCTGATCGTGCATGTAGGAGGTAAAAAAACATGGCTGTCATGAGTAGCCGAGTAATATCCGAGGGGCCGTGCAGCTCAAATTGTTCACCGACCCCTGAGACAATGCACCTTTGATGAAGAAAACGCAGTGGTTATGAGAGGGTATAAACGATGTTGAGGGAATGCGGGTGGGGAGAATAGTTGTTGACTTGACAGCGATGGCTGGTCGGGCAGATAAATGCACCATCGATATCGATTGGAAATGAGTCAACGCACGTGACTATCCGATAACGTAGCTCGATTCGATAACACGTAAATTACGTAACAAAAGGTCGTGAAAGGGTTTTCATTTTGATCACGCCCCACGTGAGCCATGGCTCATCGGTGTGTTTTATCTTATAAAAGATTGCGTGGCTCAGTGCTGCTTAGGCTTTACGAGCCCAAACAGCCGTCCTCGCTTGAGCTTCGCGGCATGAGCCGCGCGCACGTCGTGCTCGAGTTCCTCCTCGCTCAAGGCGCCGCCAATCGCGTACCACGCGACGGTGAGCATGCCGAGCACGGCCGTGAGTACGCACCCGGTCATCGCGAGTATGCCCTTCGTGTGCCACCCGTTATTCTGCGGGAAGGGCCCAGTCGTCAAGCCCGACAGATCCGTCGCGGACGCGTGGCCCGCCGCGTTGCCCGACGCGGGTAAGTTCAGCGTACGGCAGTGCTGCGCGAGCGCGGAGGGTGGCGCTTGCACGGTCTCTGCGCGCTGTTGCATCTCTAGCGGTGCCTCAATGAAAGTCACTGCGAGGCCGGCTTCAAGATGCCACTCGATGTGGCCTGGGGAGCCACGACTGTGAGCGCGTAAATCAAAGAGACTCGGATGAGTAAAAGCGCACAGTGGAGTAGCCATGCGCCTGGGTTGTCTGCCACTACACGCAGAGCAGCGGAACTTCCCGATGGAACCCCGACTGTATCGCGGCGGATAGGGTTCGCCTGACCTTCCACGATTGGTGGGTTCAGGGTTGGGTCGCTGGACGTATAGTCATCGGCGCGATTGACGATCTGTACCTTATGACCGTGAAGGTGGCTGCGGTAGAAAGTATTCAGCATCCGGTTGTACGACGTACATTGAAGGGGACGTACAACGGATGCTTGCCGGCATCACCATTCTTCAAAATAATTTGGACAGCGCTCAGGTGATCGAGGACGAAGCTTGTCGTTCCATAGGCCGTCACGTCCGTGGCGTTGGGTCCGAGAGTGAGAATACTCAGGGCTGTGGGTACAAGTGGCGAGTTATACGTGATCTGGTTGAACATGGCGCGGTTCGTGCCGTCACCCATCGTATCGAAGGTGATCTCGAGCTCGATTGTTTGGTCCGCAGGGAGCATCGGCCGGACAACAACCGGAACGAGCGCAGTGTCATTGACGTCGTGGTATGTGTCCACAAACCCCGAATCTGTGAGTGACGCCGATGAACTGTACGTGATAGATGAAGTTACGTCTGGAATTCAGGTGTTGTAATCCAGTGCTGCATAACTTCAATGATCGAACGTACTAGGCTGGAGCTCCGAGGGCACCTTATCGAACATGTCTGTATCCATGTTCGCGTGGATTGCCCAGTTTGAAGTAGTATCATTTCGTGCGGTGACCAGCACAGAATAACGTTGAGCGACAGTAATACTCAAAAGGTCAATAGGTGACTCCTCGACGTCCGTCTACCAAGTATTCCATGTTAAAATAGCCTCGAGGAGAATGGAAAGGAGGGACTGACACCGTCGACTTCGATGATGCGCATATCGTGACCGTCGATCCAAAAGAAGAAAGCGGAAAACGCGCTTGTATTAACGATGCGGAGCCGATAGGTCTTACCAGGTTCAAACGGCAGGGTCGCGTTCTCGTTGAAACCAACACGAGAGGTGACGGGGGAGGGGTTCGTCCCTGAGATTGGGCCTAGGTAGGTGCCATTCTGGGCAAAGTATATCAACGCTGAGTCTGCGGATGTGCGGATGGAGTGTGAGCCTTCAAAATTAAATAACGGTGTGTCATCAATCGGGCTGACCAGGAACAGGTTCGGCGCCACCAGGATTTGCTACGCTGATAAAGTGCTTGAGCAACACGGAATGCTCCTTGTGGTACCAGTCACTCAGGACAACGGTGAATTCGGCGTCGTAGGAGTGGACCTCCTTTGACGGGTGGATAACAAAGGGCGCGCGAAGGCCGTCAACATAGTGACCCTGTCGCGTAAAGGATGATGAGTCGCGGTGGAATTTCCCAGGATGACTTAGCATACCGACGAATGTCCATGTACCCAGTAGGTTCCCCACTGACCGGAGGAATTTACAGGGATAACGTAGTCGAATGACTGGCCTGGAGGAATTCCACTGTAATATTTCTTAACAGCAGTCGCGCTCAAAGAGTTTTGGGCTTACCATTGTGATACGCCTTGGGCGCCATCGAACCAGGTGGAGTAGTTGAAGAACATGCCATGGTGATGAAGCGTCGTTGGCTCTGAGAGAGAGTTGAGTGCATGGACAATGAGCGTGTCGTTGGTGGAAACGTCATGAGGAGGTGGCCTTAAAATTCATAGAATGAATATTCCCAATCTCATCGTGATTGACAATAATTGACGCTCACGGCCAGGTGCCGTTCACACCAATAACACGGCGGTCAAAGAGGCCATCTGGGTTGGCATCCTCGACGTAAGTTATGTTCCACCAGACTTCTGTGACCCCGGCGAAGGCAGGAGAAGCCACAACATAGAGTAAAGCAAGCCAGTGGAGCCACATAGCAAGGATCAACGCTGAGAACACCAGGAAAGGAGAAAATGGGGGGAGAGGGCGAGGCTAGGTGGGGGCAGACTCTTCCTTTTGAAAGCTGGGTATTCTCGACCCTCTTGAGTGGCGGTAGCTCAGGCCGAACCCAGACAAGTTTTGGGGGGACAGACGGGCCCTGAGCGTAATTGTTATCTGATAACGACATTTGATTCCCATGGTCACACGCGATCAGGTCGGTTGACATCCGTGGACTCGGATGGAAGTATTTGAATTGCTTGTAACGAGATGTGAACATGTGAACCTATTTGTGTTGTCTGTATGGATGATGGATCTCCAAAAATTCAGCATTCAAAGTGCAAGCGTGAATCTTAACGGCATATTTAGAAGCGCTGGAATGTGGTGCCATCTGAGCGGGCACACAACTCCGTTAATTACGGCAGGAGAAGAACAAATGGCAACGCTGGCTCTGACAGGCAGGGGAAAAAAATCTTATCAGATGAAATAAGCAACGCCCCAATATCGGATAAGATGAGATGCCCCCTTTGATACCTGGTTTCAGGTTCGTTCGCCCAACGGTGCTTTTATATTGCTCCCCACAAGATGCCTTCCCAAGACACCGCCCTTCCCTTCGACTTCGCCTCCCATGGCGCGTAATGTCTTTTCCGTCCCCATTTTCTTCATTGTCTTTCGTGAGACTCTCGAGGCTGTCATTATCGTCTCCGTCCTCCTTGGTCTCGTCGAACAGATTGTGCATACGGACCCGGGTCGCCTTCCAGGGGAGACTACAACCCCTTCGGTTCCTCTTGTAGATGATAAAAAAGAAAAGGGCGTCGTCTCGTCCCAAGAATCTTCAGAAAGCGATGATGATCCCCTGAGGAAACGAAGACTCATCCGCAAAATGCGCTTCCAGGTACATTACGGTTATTCCACTGGACGTGCAGTACTTTCGATGGAGTTGACACCGCCTGGTAGATCTTCGCTGGTTCGGCGCTTGGCTTTCTCGTTGCTGCCGCCATTGGTGCTACGTTCATTGCCATATGGTTCACCAAGGCTTCCGATCTCTGGAAAAAATCTGAAGAACTCTGGGAGGGTGAGTTTCTTGTAGGAATGATTTCACCACATTTTTGACGAGTGAGGGTTGTAGGCACATTCTCGCTTATCGCCTCCCTCTTGATCTTCGTTATGGGTGTCGGTATGCTCAAGTTGAACCGGGCCAAGGCTAAGTGGCGTATCAAGCTCCAGCACGCATTCGAAGGACAAGGTAGTAACTTATCTTAGCTTGCTATCGTCACTGCTTGTTAACCTGTTTGTAAGACCATGGCGGGGGTCGCACGGGAAAATGGGCACTCTTCCTGTTGCCTTTTGTCACCATATTGCGCGAGGGCATGGAGGCCATCGTTTTTGTCGGAGGCGTTTCCCTGGGCCAGTCAGCAACATCCATCCCAATAGCCGCTATTGTTGGCATTATGTGCGGCCTCATCTGCGGCTTCATTATCTACGCCTTCGCTAGCCGCGCCAGTAAGTATCGTTCCCGGTTCCGATGCTGCCTCGCTGAGTGCCCAATTCCGCCCAGCGCTTTCGGTCTTCCTCGTTGTAATGACGAACTTCCTTTTGCTCATCGGCGCTGGCCTTTTCAGCAAGGCTGTCGGGCATTACCAAGGAAATGCGTTCAACCATCTGTGCGCCCTTTCGTCTGCTGATTCTACCATGCTGGAGGCTGATATTCAAGTAGCCTTGGTGCAGATGCAGACGATGCGAGAGGGGACGGCCCAGGCTCGTTCAACGTGCGAGGGAGTGTTTGGCACCTCGACTGCTGCAACCCCGAGAACAAGCTAGACGACAAGGGCTGGTTGATTTTCGGCGCTATCTTCGGCTGGACGAACAGGGCGACGCGTGCGTCACTCATTTTGACTACCTTTTCCTGCTCTGCACTTACCCCTGTCGCAAATTCCACATAGTCGGCACCGTTCTATCGTACGTTTTTTACTGGATAGTGACTATTGTCACGCTCGTGGTCCTCAAGTGGCGCGAGGGCCGCGTAAAGGTATTGGGACTAGAGAGTTCAGCCGGTAGAGCAAGACGCCTTCGTCAGGAGACCGACGAAAGCATTGTGGACGAAAAAGTATCTCCCGGGGAAATATCTGAACTTCCAAAGTGATTTGACTTGTAACGAGAAAGTTGGGCCCGTGAAAAATTATTCTGCTTTGCAATTCCGGTGTGAAGGAGTGAAAAAAAATTTGGGGAAGTTATCTCCGTATTCACAGGACAGGGTACGCCGATTCTCACATCTTTGCGTGGATGACGTGTAAGCACTGCACGGCGTGATACTAGAACTACTGGCATGGCGGGAGTAACAAAGATGAGCCGGATGACCCCATAAAGGGCCCGCTGCCGACTCAGATCTATTGTTCTACCATTGGGTTGTACAACCCGGTGCACATACACTTGCGCGTAAGAATACCGTGCGGTAAGGAACTGGAAGCAGAAAGTATCCTTCTGGCACCAGTGCACCACACACTAAGTTAGTAGAAGCGGTTGGCAACTTCTGCGCCGCGGCTCTGCACAGGCTTCGCACAAAAGATTCCCGAGACAAGGCCGAGGGTATGGCACAGATACCGTTACATGGGAAGGAAACCGGTGTGTAAAGCCTGCCAGTGAGAGCAGAACGCTGGCCAGAGCCTGTGTACGACGTGTCAACGCGGCGTTAGAGCGTGACTTACGGAGACCGTGACAGGCAGTGGGACAAGTCCGACAAGATCGAGGGTAATATCTGATAAGATGATGAAAAACCACCACATGGAAAAACGGTGGACGATCCCCCGTCGCGAGAGTGTCGCGCTTTATGCATTAGGAACTCGGACTCCTGCCCGACAGCTCAGGTGCGCCGAAAAATAAGAATGCTGGCGCTCACTCTAGCGAGTCTAGCCCTTTGTGACCTAAGTTTTTTTTTTTTTTTTAGAGAAACGGTAAGAACTAAAGTGAGAAGGACACTGGCAGGTAAATGCCGATTCATGGTCATGGGATACTTGTCACTCGGCCCTTGGTTTATCCACTGTACTTTAACACACGCTATATCAAGATTCAAGAACCACCAATCCGGTTATCACCTTGCGATAATGCCCAGTGGATTCACCTTTCGTCTAAGACCGCCCTGCCCAAACCCTCGTCGCAAGATCTCTGTTGCGATGCTCGTGCTTCCCGCGCTGATCGGCGGCAAGAGACTTCCCCCTGTTGGCGGTGTTCTTGGCAGCGTCCGCTCCTTCATTTCGATCAAGGGCGCTTCCGTCAACGCTTGGCGTCCGCAGTTTTTTGTTGGATACAGTAAGTACGAGATGTCTACAACAGCTGTACGCCGGCGGCAGTCGACGTCAGAATTATACCTAGTGTCTGGACATCTGGGTACAGATCAAGTAAGTTTCAAACTTGAAGTTGTATCATACGAAAACAGGAACGACAACGCGAGTGTGCGAGTCTCAATCCCCCTGTACTTCATAATGACGACTCAGGAATACACGGTCGAGCTTCTACCCTCATGTCCCTAGCTCGGTTATTTCTGGGGCCGGCGGCTTTCGGATCCCGCTATTACTGTAAAACCATTTGTAATTTTCGCGACCACGCCCTTTCGTTCTTTGTTTTGGCGTTCTTGAAGCTTGAAGCTTGAAGACCCGCTTGTAGTACGGTATGTCCCCAACTTGTCTCCGAGTCGGGCTGCCAGTGGCGGCCTTCTACCACAGATAGATGACTTCTAATTACCTCAACGGACCAAACCAAGACCAATCCGAGAGAGCAGCCGACTGACATGCCATGTTTAGTCCCACAGGCGGTGGTTGGGGGTGCCTTGCTTATCGCCTGGACGCGTAAAGTAGTAGCCAGGCCGCATGACTACGGCTAGGAATGTCGGACATGCCAATTAGACTCCTGTGAGGCGTGCTGCAAGTCGTTCTCTGCCCGCGCCAAGACTGACGTAAGTTATGTTTGGGGTGCAGCTGCACTGCCGCGGCAGCAGAGTCCACTCCTTGCTCCTAGTATTCGCCGCCTTGCACTTCTCTTGCGATTCGGCCCCAGATGATTCTACCAAAGGCGCGAAATTGGAGGCGTTTCTCCACAGTACCCGCCTTTCTGTCTTCGGCGTGCCCATGAACGCATCCAAGATAACCAACAGTGGTTTCTATGTATTTCATGGAGAAAGATCCAGTCAAGGGCCCGGATGCAGGCATCGTTCCCATGTTCTGGATCGAGGGCAAAATGTGATGTGGTCTGTTCAGAAACGCTATCAACTATTTATGTACTCTTTATTTTGTAAGCTGGGCCATTACGACCCCTGTGACGAGGAGTTGGGTGATGGTGATATGACAGAGATAAGATAAAAACGATATTTATCTGATTACGCTACTGGCCAGTTTCTATCGGACGAAAGCTATCGGACGATTTTACAATGTCCGAGTCACTCCCTTGCCTCATTTCACTCGTACCATTAGAGGAGGCGTAGCATCACTTTCTCTTGCGATGCCCATTATCGGTTTGGCACCCTCGTCGACTCCAACTCGACCAGCACACTTTAACATTGAACATGTGATTCGACCAAATATCCTGGCTCTGCACCCATATCGGTGTGCGAGGGACGACTACTCCTCGGGAGTGTTGCTGGATGCAAACGAAAATGCCCACGGTCATTCCATCTCTCCTCCCGAAGGTGTTTCTCCTTCCAAAAAGCCTCAGCTCAATGGGGACTCTCACATCGACACGGATCTTGACCCGATCCTCAGTCTCGACCTCCATCGCTACCCAGATCCGTCCCACCCAAAAATAAAGAGCCTTATAGCCGAAATGCGTGGACTGCCCTCTCCAGAACATGTCTTCCTTGGTGTTGGTTCAGACGAGGTCATAGATCTTCTTGTGCGCATCTGCGTCGCGCCTGGCCGCGAAAAGATTCTAATCACACCACCCACATATGGGATGTACTCGGTATGCGCGCAAGTCAATGATGTTGGTATCACCAGGGTAAACCTCGAACTCTCTGCTGATAACGGCGAGGGAGGAGACAAGGGACGTTTCAGCCTGCGCGTAGACGAAGTACGCCTCGTTCTTGTGTTCTTTAGACGTTCTTTAACAGAAGCGCCGATTAGGTGAAAAGGGCAATCGACGCGGATTCATCTATCAAACTAATCTTCTTGTGTTCACCGGGAAACCCCACTGGAACCCTAATCTCTCTGGAATCCATCCGAGCCATTCTCGACTACGTACCATTCAAAGGCATTGTAGTCGTAGATGAGGCATATATCGACTTCTCCGAACCTGGGAGCAGCGCCGCAACGCTCGTCACTGATTACGCGAACCTCTGTGTCATGCAGACGCTGAGCAAGAGCTTTGGGCTTGCGGCGATTCGGTACATACCACTCTACCCTCTCTCTCCCCGACCATTTCTCATCCGCCCCCACACAGACTTGGTATAGCGCTAGCACAGCCGCCCCTCATCCAGGTCCTGTCGAATACCAAGGCGCCATACAACATCTCCACGCCAACGGCACACCTCGCGTTGCGCGCTTTGTCTCCTGCATCGCTCCGCACAATGAAAGCAAACATAGAAAGGATCAAAGTATCGCGTACGGCACTACTCTCCGACTTGCACGACCTGGGGTATTTGGGCCTAGGACGTGCTATCGGTGTGCAAGACGCAAACTTTATCTTGATTCCTGTGCTTTCGAGGGGGAGTTCGGTGGCAGATAGCACGCGCGCACAGCGCGTGTACAAAGCCCTTGCGGAGGAAGACGGCGTGGTGGTACGTTACCGAGGAAGTGAAGCTGGTTGCCCAGGGTGTCTGCGAATCACCGTGGGGACCGAAGAGGACAATAAAATAGCCTTGGAGAAGTTGAAGAAGACATTAGAGAGGCTATGAGAGGCTACAAATTGGTTAGCGTATGCTTATTGACTGCCGTCATTTATCACAGGCAGCGGTGGCTGACCGTTGAATGGCCTGATAGGCAAACAAGTGGTTCTAATATCGTCGGACGTACGCAACACAGATAGACTCTATGATTTTTAATCCTAGATAAGACCCTCAGCTCGTATAAGAACAGAACGAACTGAGGGGACCCAATGTTCGTATTCCAAGACACGTAAACCTCGTCTGCACGCGACCGTGACGCGCGTGACCCGGCGCAGATAATCACATGACGAGCGCGTCTTGGCGCATCACGAGACTATGTATCAAACATAACTTATAACTTAACATATCTATTCAACTACTCCCGGGTCACTGTTCCAGTCAACGTTATCGTATTACCACCGGTGGTCATGTCGTTTTGGGGCCGAACCGAAGCTTTCAGACGATATTCTTATCCAGCATCATAGATATATATATGTGGGTTTTCATTTGTCTTTATCGACTTTGCTAAACCTTGCTCACCAGCATGAAAGTCTTACTTACAAGTGCTTCCGGCGTTGATCAATTTCCAACCTTTTTAGTTACTGTAAGACACTCACAACGTGCTCGTACGGCACAGCTGGCCTCGGAATCTTGCTCGTCCTTCTTTCTGACAATGGCGTTAGCCACGTCACCTATCTCGGCCGTCGCCCTCTCTCTCCATGGGTTGTTCTCCCCGGCGGCACCTCCGCTACCGATAAATCCCCCACGCACCCCAAGCTTTCCACCATCGAGCATAAGGACTTCCTAACCTAACCCCCCGCATTGAAGGAGAAGCTTGCAGAGCATGACGCTTGTATCTGGGCTTTTGGCGTCACATCCATAGGCATGTCTGAACAAGAATATGCAGATCACGGTGGGCTACTCCGACGCGTTGCTCGATGCCCTGGAGACGGGCGTTGGTATTGCTGAGGATCCGTTCCGAGTTGTGTTCATCAGCGGAATGTTCGTTGATCTGAAGGAGACCATTCGTGTACTATTTATACGCGTCAAGGTGCGGAACTGCCATGAAAATAACCCTGGCGTCTTTCTAAGGGTCGTGTGTTTCAGGGCGTGCCGAAAACAACCTGATAAAGGCCGCAAAAAAGTCCGGAGGCTGTCTTGAGGCGACCATTATGCGACCTGGCTACTTCTTCCCGTCCAAGGCGTATCCCCAGGACGCGTTCAACCAACGCAGTTTCACGCTGCGTGTCGCCGGCAAGTTCTTCTTCATGCCTCTCCTTATTTTGGCCAGCTGCTATGATATCTGTGGAACAACTTGGGCAATTTTCGCTCGAGGCGGCACGGGGCAGGTGGGTGGGAAACAGAGGTTTGATCTTTGAGAATAATGAGATGAAGGAACTCCTGAAGGTACTAAACGTGTCCAATTGTTCTCAGGAGGAGCTGTAATTCTGGCTTGTATTCCTTTCGCTTGTCCGGCGCTCGTATAACACCGCTCCGTCGTTCTGTCACGACAATTATTTCCCTCAAGCCCTCATTGTGTGCTGGCCTTATGGAACCGTGACACCGCATTACCCGCAACCGCTCAGATGATGCCGTGACAACCCGAGGGCAGGTCATGTCCTCCATTCCTCAGCACTCTGTCCACAAAGAAATGTGAACTAGACAAAGGCCCTTGTGCCCTCGTCATTTCCGAGTCTTCCCAGTACTAGTTGGTCACAGTTTTGGTAAGCACGAACGGCGCATCTTGCGATCAACGGCAAAGCCCTATAATCCTTTGTTCCCGTGATATATCTTCCTTACCCCCGTTCCCATACTCGGTTCCCGTCCGATCCCAAAAGGCCCGGCATCAGCTAAGGAACCATCATTGGGCGGTGTGATCGCACCTCAGGCCTCAAGACCTTGGTAGAGCACGTGGTGAATGTGCGCGATCTTGAACAAAGTCGTTGAGAAATGACTGAACAACATGATTTTGCAGGAATATAGGCCCCTGGGCTGCCGCCAATCCACTATGCCACGATACGGACGGCCGTCATAGCCACCTTCCAACATACACAGGTTTCGAGTTTGAGAGCATTAAAAGGCGAAGGTCTGGGAAGAGACTCTGGCAGAAAACCCTGACAATAATATGCCAGTGGCAAAGGGAGTGTTGTGGCTCAACATCATATTGGAGATATTCAGCAGCGGTTTCAATGTAAAGGAACAGTGGGAAGGGTGGATTTCGCAAGGGATTTCGCGTAATGAGTGCCCTTATGATGAAGCCTTGAAAATACCGTGACTGAATAAAGGATGCCTTTTGTCATAGAATATTCCTACAGCAATGGTAAAAGGCCGTTTCCAAGTGAATAAAATCATCCCACGTCTTACAATAAAATGTCCACTGTGAATGGAGATCAAAATTAATTACAATAATTTTCTACTGTAATTATGGATTGTGATCGTGAAGTAGTATCACGTCAATTGACACCCGTAATCCAATTCAAATTGCGCCGCTTGCCATGCCAGAGTGATTCGTGCCTCGGCGGCCAAAAATTAACATACTGTGTGTTCTCCTTTGCCTTCGTCGTTTTTTCCAATCCTCGCTCATCAACATGAAAGTCTTACTCACAGGTGCTACCGGCGCTGGTCAGTTCTCAACTGTTTTTTTAGCTACTTAACGTAAAACACTCACAACGAGCTCGTACGGCACAGCTGGTCTCGGGGCCTTGCGCGTCCTTCTCTCTGACAATAGTGTTAGCCAGGTCACCTATCTCGGCCGTCGCCCTCTCCCTCCATGGGTTGTTCTCCCCGGCGGCACCTCCGCTACTGATAAAGCCCCCTCGCACCCCAAGCTTTTCACCATCGAGCACAAGGACTTCTTAACCTATCCTCCCGCGTTGAAGGAGAAGCTTGCAGAGCATGACGCTTGTATCTGGGCTTTGGGCACCTCGTCCGCAGGCATGTCTGAAGAGAAATACACAGAGATCACGGTGGGCTACTTCGATGCATTGCTCGATGCCCTCAAGGTGATGGGCGTCGGTACCGCCGAGAGTCCGTTCCGAGTTGTGTTCGTCAGCGGAATGGGCGCAGACTCGAAAGAGACAAGCCGTGTGCTATTCGAACGTGTCAAGGTGCGGAACTGCCATGGCACCGGCCCTGGCGTCTTTCTAATGGTCGTGTGTTCCAGGGACGTGCCGAAAACAACCTGATAAAGGCCGCAAAGGAGTCCGGAGGCCGTCTTGAGGCGACCATTATGCGACCTGGCTACTTCTTCCCGTCCAAGGCGTATCCCCAGGACGCGCTCAACCAACGCGATTTTAAGCTGCGTGTCGCCGACAAGTTCCTCGGCGCACCCCTTTCCTTATTTTGGCCAGCTGGCATAATATCTGTGGAGCAAATCGGGCAATTTTCACTCGAGGCGGCACGGGGCAGGTGGGTGGGAAAGGGTGGCCCGGTCTTTGAGAATAAGGAGATGAAGACTCTTTTGAAGACCCTAGACGAGCCCAATCGTTCTCATGAGGAGCTGTAATCCTGTCTTGTCTTCAAGTTGTGTTACACCGCCCTGTCGTTCTATCACAACAGTTGTTTCCCTCAAGCCCTCAGTGTGTGCTGGCCTCTATGGAACCGTGACACTGCACTATCCAAGGCACTGCGGTCGAAATTGTCATAACGCATAATGAGTTACTGTAGAGCCGTTTTGTCAAGGAGCCCATCAATATGAAAATGGCTGGGTCCAAAAAAATAAAAAAAGACCCTAACTCATTATGCACTATGCGTTATGACAATTTCGACGGTACCCGCAATCGCCCCGACAGTGCTATGACAAATATTGCTCCCCTTCCCACTCTATCCCGCAAAGAAGATCCTTATTCGTCATTTCCGAGTCCCTCCTGGTAGTTGGTCGCGGTTTTGGCAAGCACGAACGGCGCATCTTGCAATTAACCCTAACCATTTGTTTCCATATATCCTCCGTTCCCCGGGACATTTCACCCTCCGATTCCACAATGAAATGAATGGCCCAGCACCAGTCAAGGGACTATCATAACGGTGCGATCGGCATCAAACCTTAGTAAGTCACACTGGCAGAGCGCAGTGAATGTGCGCGATCTTGAGCAAAGTCGTTTTCGATCGTGGGGAAGCCACTGAGCAACATACAAGAATTTGTGATCCCTGGGCTGCCACCAATTCACTATACCACGATGCAGACGGCCATCACGGCCATCTTCCAACGTGTGATAGGTTCGTTTCGAGCGTGTTTATGTTGCGGGCGGGCTACGATGATGAGACACGCGCTGACCCATGGATGAGTGGATCAAAAGTGAGGCCTAGTGAGGCACCACAAGACGTGCTTGGGTATTTCACTCGGGCTAGTAGAGCTCTGGCACGCACTACATAGACCATTGCGTGCGCAGCGGAGGTGGCGGGTGTCCGCTGTTGTCACCAAGCCATGCCGCAAGGGACCTATCATTGGAAACCGCATGGTGTGTGGTGCGTTTGTCGGGCTTTTTCCAACCCGGCATCTATTTTTTTTTTTTTTTTTTTTTTTTTTTTTTTTTTTTTTTTTTTTTTGGAAGGGCGCTTTTATTCCTGTATCTAGCTTCTTTTGTGTCTACGGGTAGACGTCTAGATACTACGGAACAAGTGCTAAGTAGCAGGAGATTTACCATCAGCCCTACTTAGCGCGCGTGTTGCCGGGCCGGGAGGGGACCGGTTGTGAGGGAAAATGCATTTGCGCACACCCCCTGGTATGGGGGATAGTGTGGGACTCAGACACATGGCGCCGCAGGCGCGGTGTGGTCTCCTACCCACTAAAACCTCACGGGTATAGAGCCAGTTGGGGGGTGGGGCTCCGGGCGGATGATGTCCGAGTCTTTCTAGGTGGTTACGACTCTAGGTTTTGGTGGCGGTCTGGTTGGCTCAGTAAAAACTTACGGCTGTTGGGGGCGTGCTTCTCATAGGTTATGCTTGGTGGGCTGTTGGCTCCTCGGGCCATGTGGTAGATTATACAGGCGTATTAGTCTTAGGAGGGCTGGTGGTGTCTGGTTATTATACATGTTTTCTTTTTCTTTTTCGTTCCAGGCTTCCCTTCCCGGGCTTTGTGTTGGTGAGCTGACGTGTCCATTTGTTTTTGTTTGGCTATTGTATGTTCATGTTTAGTGGCGGTTGGGTTGTTCGTCTGGTCGCTTTCCGGTGTTGTCTGTGCCATTGTGTCCGTTGTGGGGGTTGCGCTCAGTCTATAGTATTGAATTCACGTTTGAAGGGTCTGTGTGCGTTCACTTTACAGGCTCTGGTTCAGTCAGTGTTCATTCTTGGGGGGCATTTGCAGCTGTTGGGGGGGTGCGTCGGGGTGCTTCACGCAGGTTACGCTCAGTGGGCGTTGGCCTCTCGGGCCTCATGGGTAATAATAAGGGTGTCTATTGTCTCAAGGGGGCCGATGGTGCTCGGGGACTGGGATAGGGCTCATCTGCCATTGCAGCTTGCTCTTGGTCCTAGTCCGTCCTTGCCCCGGTTTTACCGTGGGAATTCCGTCCCCTGGTGGTGGTTACGGTTCAAGGAGCCCATCACCCGGCATCTATTGAATCATCGCGCGGCAGAGTCCGGGCTCCGGGCGTTGTTGAAACCGCCGGCGAATGACCCTACCGTCGTATCACTGCTCCGACTGCAGCGTGCGTTGGGGTGTAGCCTGAGGCAGCGGGAAGTCTCCTACCTCCATTCAGATTTCGAGGACTGACCATCGTGGATTATGTGCAGATTACAGCTGAGTTTCATTTGGGAATTCGCTCTGCACAACTGGCAGTAGTCTGGCAGTGCATGTTCATTGTACGCCACTCGGCCGAAGCAGTCCGAGTCCCATGGATATTTCTAGAGTATTAGAGTACTTCAGAGGTCACTGCACGCTTTGATGCAATACTCGGCCTGGTGGCTCTCAAATGTAGCGCTTCCGGTGTCTTTGACTCGCATATTTCGAGTCGGTACACACAGTACTACACGTTCTCTAAGCTTCCGAACTCGGGCAACTCCAGCACAACCATGACGCTAACAACCACCTGGGAGCTCGGGTTCTGTGTGCGTGGAGTACTCAATATGCCCCGCAGGTTTCGGAGATGATGTTGTTCTTGAAAGCCAACCCAACTTTGCTTACGGACCTTGTTTACCGACTCATGCCAGGTGCAACACCATCCCGTGTTATGGCAACACGCCATATTTTTGCGTTGCCGAAACTTCGGGCAACATACAGCCACCTGTGGGGAATGTCGGCTTGCTTGTCTATCCGTCAAGGTACTGGTCATATACGTCATTCGCATCCACAAGATGACTTTGCCACATCAGAGAGCCCCAATCGTATGTAGGATGCTGCTGCTGCGACAAGCTTGCTATGTGGAGCCGATGAACGTATATATACGGGAACTGTCACAGGCTCTCAGCGAAGGCTCTCATCGTTGACCTGTCTGCTGAATATGATCAAAATTCTCCGACTCTTCGCCCCGATTGAAGCTCATTGATCACCTGTTGTAATTCTTCCTGCTGCATATAAGTTCTGAGGCGTTAGTGAGCATCCAGAGGAAGTCGTAGCCCGAGTCGATGTTCCTGATATAAGGCCTTTCAACCAGCTTATCTTTGAAAGTCCCGCAGCTCTTCCAATTCACTGGCCCCAAGGAAAATTCCGCGTCAGTGGCACTCAATGGAGTCCTCCCTTGTCAAGTCCTCCCTTGTCACTCTGCATGTCGTACTCCGTTTGACCCCCAACCGTAACGGACTTCTCGAAGGACGGAGTTTTTTTTCGCTGATGAGCACGATGGATGCCCACCACTAGCTGTTCTGAGCCCGCCATCATCAGAGCACATCATTCCGTATAGTACTATTTGCACAGGTTCTACGTTCGATTCAGCATGATTTCTTTTTATCGATTCACGCAACTAGTACTTGAGTGAGCCTCTGAAGAGCCGGCGTCAGATTGTGATGCACGTGTGGATGGGCCTGTAATTAGAATTGACCGGGTTCCAACCAAGAACATTACGCATTCGGAGCAAGACCTCATTGTAAGAAGTCTTCCCCAAATAAAATACATCCCCGTGGTCACCGGGGCGAGCTTGAGCCTACCCTATCGCTTCCTTTCTTTGTCCGGAATAGATAGTGATGGAGAAGAATACACATCATCTAAACGACTGCCCTCGTAAACTTTTACACTGACGCAACCTTCCATACCTTTGCCACGCCATCGTCGCCAACAGTTGCTATTAAGTCCTCATATCCCTTTCTCGGACACCACGCAATGGAATTCACGTCGTTGACGCCATGAGCATTTTCAAGACGTGCAATTAGTCTGGATTTGGGAGGTCGTTTATTTGTGGATTCCGGTGATTCCTGGGGCCGTGCTGGTCAAAACTAGCCACGTGCGTAGCGCGATGCACAGGTGGGCTCACCTCGAACGCCCAAACGTTGATTCTACCGTCACCCCCTGTCGAAGCAAGCCAACCGAGTGACTCGCTGCCCCTGTCTGTCTTCCCCGGCTTTCCGGCTCCCCACGTCACCGAGTAGACAGTGCGGCCATGCTCCTCCAACACTAGTACACTTTCCCATTCGTGTTCCGTGATACGCTTCCAGATTCGGACAGTACGGTCGTCTGATGCCGACGCGAGGTACTGACCGTTCGGTGCCCACGCAAGGGACCATACGGTCGACGCGTGCCCTGTTAACGTAGTAAAACAGAACCAATCCTCGCTCGGGTCGTCAAGGTAGAGCTTGATTGTGTCATCGTACGAGGCAGACGCTAAGATCTATGATACGGGGACGGGTGTCAGCGGCGTGCTGCAGAGAGGGAGAACAATCGACCTCCTCTCTCGGATGCCACGCCACGCATTTCACATCCTGGGTATGTTCCATGAGTACACCCATGCATTCGAAGTCAGCGTCAGGTTGGGCTAGCGTTTTGATGAGCGATGATTGATGCCCGTAACTTGGGGCGACACACCTTCCCACACCCAGACAGTCTTGTCGCGACTGCAGCTTGCGAGGAAAGTCCCAGTTGGGGACCAAGCAACACTCTTACACTCGGTCTCATGGCCTTCGAGGATGGTAACGCACTCCCATTCGCCGCCTACCGCTTCACCTGCGTCGTCATGGTCCTCGCGTTGCCAAATTCCTATGTTTGCATCAAAAGATGCAGTGGCAAGCGTATGACCAGACGGCGACCACGCAATCCCACGCACGGTCTTGGTGTGACCAGTGGGGATAGATGTGTGGAGCACAAAATTTGGCGAGGGGTCTGGGGTGTAAGCATAAAGGCGAACAGACTTGTCCGCGGAGCAAGTCGCGAGCAGAGGCTTTGCAGGATTCCAGGCGACATGCCAGGCGCGGTCATCGTGTCCTATATATTAACATAGAATAGAAGCTGGATTGAAAGCAAGTTGATCTCACCAGAGAGGTCGGCTACCGACACAACTCTGTAAGGGAGGTCGACATCCATCTTACTGGTCGGCCAACTGACGCTGAGAGGAGTTGAGTGTAATCGGCCCGGCTCGGACCGTGATTACCTGCAACGCGTTGAACGTCAAACGCGCCTTGTCACTTGTACAGTTGTCTCTCGCTACGCTATGCAAACCAGTCTAATACAAAACGCACACGGAGATCTCGTAACCGATGCTGCATACGACTTCTACGGTGTCCGTCTCGCGACCTGCTCCCTCGACCACCGCATAAAGATCTGGCAGCTCGATGAGTCTGACGGCACGTGGACGGCCGTAGCAGACTGGAAGGTGCGTGGTCATTTCACAGCCTCATGGGGGTTCGCGTGACAAAGTGTGTCGCCAGGCTCACGGTGCGGCGGTAACGAAGCTGTCGTGGGCGCATCCGGAATTTGGCTCTGTTCTTGCAAGCTCGTCATTCGACCGGACGGTGAAGGTCTGGGAAGAGATTCCGGCAGAAAATACCGACCAACCGCAGACGAACGGGGCTTCCACGGCGGCCAATGGGCCCGGAACGCGCTGGTTAGAGCGTGCGGTACTAGCGGATGCAAAGGGTACCGTGCGCGCGGTAGAGTTTGCGCCCCACCAACTTGGGCTGAAGCTCGTGCGCGCCCTCCGTCGTTCCCCGCCCTGCGCCCTACTCACCAGCTGCCGACAGGCTACGATCGCTTCAGACAACCATCTGCGCGTGTACGAATGTCCCGAAGTGCCCGCGCTCACGAATTGGACACTGGCGCAAGAAGCAGATGTTCCCGCGCTACCGTCGACGTCGACGTCGCGCCCCCATACCTATGCGGCGCCTACCCCTACTCATGTTTCCGGAACTCCCGCCGCGGATGCATCGCTCGTTGCGAACGCGCTGCAACAGCAACAGCAACAGCCCCCACTGCAGCGAGGTGCTGGCGGCCGCGAGGCGGATGGCGGCTGGTCGGTCTCTTGGTGTAAGGAGCAATACTGGGGCGAGGTGCTTGCGACCTGCAGCGGCGTGTCTGGTGTTGTGAAGGTTTCCTTTTTCACCTTTTTTTTTTTGTCACAAACGACTCAAGGCACTGCGGTAGATCGTACAATTGTCCCCGTCGCGCCGTCCAATCACTCTTCTTTCGCTCGATCCCTCCCCGCCTGTTGACTCTGGACCAATCTCTGAAGACGGAATAGCACCATATGCCGTAACTTCTGTTGCGTGGGCACCGTCGTGCGGACGTTCATATCACCTCGTCGCGACAGGTAGTCGTGACGGGCATGTGCGCATCTGGAAACTGCGTCCCAGCTCACTCGATGAGGAACGTATAGAGAATTCGGACGACGCAAAGTGGACGGGGAGCGTCGTGGCGGATTTCGATCATCACAAGTGTGTGCATGTCCGCTTGTCAACGTTCTGTAATTTACGTGTTCGTGTTTTGCATGCAGGTCCTCTGTAGGCAGGGTTGAGTGGAACATCACAGGGTATGTGCTTCTCGCCCACTCTCTCAAAGTCCGCACTAAGAGTCAACTAGAACTATTTTGTCTTCTGCCGGAAATGACGGTCGCATACGCCTTTGGAAGCCAACGACTGGGAACATTTGGAGGCCAGCGGGGCACATAACCGTCGAACAAGCTGAGGAGCAACAGAAAGAGGGTGATGTCGAAATGGATGATGGTAATCCCGCGGAATGAAAATGTTCGCCGTGCTGCCTTTCCCCCACTTGGGATGAAGTGCTATCCCCGTGTCGGGCGCCGCATGTTTACATTTTCTCCTGTCACACCCACTTCCAGATGCTAGGTTGCGAAATGGGCGTCTTGGCAAAGGTGTTTGCGCAGCTTGGAAAATTCGTGGAAGATTAACTGGAGAGAACGCGGGCCGCTATTAGTACTGGATTCGTTGACTTATCATCGGCTGGGGATGCTGTTGGGCAGGTAATGGATAATGTACTTTTGATCAGCTTCCAGAATCCAGCTGTTGATTTTTTTGCCATGCCTCGATCCACTGTACGATGCGGGACACGTTCGATTCTAAATCCTCTGTGGACTCGCTCTGGAGAGGAATGACTATCTCCTCAGCGTATGCCTCGCGAGCTTCCTCCAGAACAACGTTCATAATTTCTGCTTCATTGTTCTCCTGTATTTTTTTCAATGGGTAACCCCTGTAGTGGGAGGTCAACTCTCGAGATCCGTGAAAGATCAGGGGGATGATGGCCCACCGATCTTCGAGACGGTCCCATAATTGCGTGTGGTTGCATTGCAATACGACGACAAGGTCAACCCATCGCTCTGGAAAGGCATCGCACGTATGCCAGTCAAGGATGAGTCCCCCAGCTTCAACCAGTGGTTCTAATTCGTCGACAACCTGATCCTCGCATGTCAAGTCGTATTGTTGGGCGAGATGACCACTAGCGCACCTTGTCCTCGTCAACCACATAACTCTGCCATTCCTCGTCGAATCCGTCGTGCAACGCCTTCTCCTTTACGAGCTCACTGATATTGATGTGCCGTAGCGGGACGGGTGAATGCTCTGCGAGAAGTTGTGCGTGTGTCGTTTTGCCTGTTCCAGGAGTGCCGGTGATTACGATGATGGGCGACGAACGAGGGGCGGCTTCCTGCATTTTCTCTGAGGCGTCAGCGTGGTGAAGGCCTGGTCAGCGTCCGGGTAAATTGTTCATTAGCCCGAATCCGGTTTCTCGAAGGCGGCCCGAGAAACAGTGTTGCCTTCACTGTGACAGTGCGCTTCAGTCACCACCATCCCATCTTACTGTACTCGGAAAATACTCAGGCCCGGCTCAAACTCAAGAACTGTCCTCTTGTGCTACTTTTCCGCGTACTGCATGTCCTCACGACGCCCACCTTTGCCCTGGACGATCGCATGTTCTCTGACATACCCCTGTCCTCCATGCGTTGCGTAGTCCTCGGCCCTCCTTTTGGCTCGTGCTTACGCAGGGTCGAGGTTCAGGAAGCAAAGTAACTCCTCAATTCTGCACAATGCAATGGGCACACGTGTAGAAAACGAGGTCTCCATCAACTTGCTGTGCTATACCACCTCATGGAAGGGGGCTGGAACGAATCTCATGCTCGCCTCCGATTTCCATGGCACATCATCTGAGGAAGAACCGATGGTCCCCATTTTTCGTTGCACTTGTACTGCCGGCACCGGCGTCTATACCTATTTCTGACCTTAAGAGCTACTCTTCACGCTATGTTGTCATGTGGTCCGGACTGGCTTCTTGGTATATAATGCCTTGTCGTACGCTCCGAAAAAAAACGCAGCGCTCGTCCACCGTCACCTACATCTACTCCAATGTTCCCCGTATTTTACTTTTTTCTTCTCGCCCAGCTAATTTTAGCCGCTCCAACCTGTAGTCTGGTCACCCCACCCCTCTATGCTCCCTCTAACAGCTCGAATAGCACTTCTAGTAGCTCTTCGAAGGTCGTGGCCGCATCGTGGTATGCCGCATGGCATAGCAGCGAGTTCACCCTGCAAGATGTCAGCTGGTCCAAATACAGCTCGGTCATTTACGCCTTCGCGTAAGCGTTAGGCAGCACCTCACACAAGACACTGTGTTAACACTTTCTCAGTGTCACAACGCCAGTTGCCAACATTATCGGTCTTGAAGATTCTGATAAAACGTTGCTACCTCAGTTCGTACAGACTGCCCATGCAAATGTTGGCTTTTCAATATTTCTCCCCTTTCGCAACTCACAATATCTCAGAACGTACACGCTCTCTTGTCCATCGGAGGTTGGACTGGCTCGCGGTACTTTTCCTCTTCCGTAGCTACCGATACGAACCGGACGGCCTTCGCTCAAGCGGTCATGAAACTCGTTTCAACGTACAACCTTGATGGGATCGAATTCGAGTGCGTTTATCTTGATCTGTTTCAATGTTTCGAAATCTGATTTTATCCATCTGTGTTCTGAAGCTGGGAATACCCCAATAAGCAAGGAATCGGTTGCAACATCATATCTACCGATGACAGCGCCAATTTCCTCACCTTCTTGCAAACACTTCGCAGCCAAGACGGTGCACAGAACTTGATCATCTCTGCTGCGGTGTCCGTCAAGCCATTTGTTGGTTCTGACGGGAATCCCATGACGGACGTCTCCGAGTTTGCGAAGGTTCTCAGCTACATCGGTTCGCCATTCATCACTTTAACTCTGTGCTCGTTTGACCGGTAACACTGTAGAGGTCATGAACTATGATGTTTGGGGCTCTTGGTCCAACAGTGTTGGTCCCAACGCACCATTGGACGACTCTTGTGCCCCTTCCAGTGATCAGGATGGCTCTGCTATTTCGGCCGTCAAGGCTTGGAGTACCGCAGGTTTCCCGGCTAACCAGATTATCTTGGGTGTCGCATCGTACGGACACTCTTTCCACGTGAGCAACGACAGTGCAGTCGTTGCATCAGGCAATATCGAGCTGTACGCGCCATTCGACAAATCTCAGCAACCCGCGGGGGACAAATGGGACGGCACCGCGGACGGCGTTGATGAGTGTGGGAATCCGAACGTTGTTGGTGGCATCTTTGACTTCTGGGGTTTGATCGATGGTGGGTTCCTCACGACCAACGGGACCGCCGCCAGCGGCGTGGACTATACTTTCGACAATTGTAGCCAGACGGTGTGTGCTCCACAAAGGCCCCAGCAACTACTGATCGAACAACTGATGCCTCTTCAACTTAGCCTTTTGTGTACAATCCCACATCGCAGGTGATGGTGTCCTACGATGACGCTACCTCATTTGGTACGCCGCTGTTGGAAAATTTCCTGTTAGGTGAGTAGTAACTAACCCGCCTTCTCTTTGGATAGCCGCCAAAGGTAAATATATCAGCGATGCGGGTCTCGCTGGGTTCGCAATGTGGGAGGCCGGCGGCGACTCGGACGATATCCTCCTCGACGCCATCAGCTCCGCGATCGGTGTCGGTTGCTAAGAACTTCGATTTCTCCATTGTTTAATTTATGTCCGACGTTACTTTTTTATAATATATGTATTATAGGTAATGATTATACTCCCCGCAATCTGTTTGCATTGAGTACTACATGTCACCGTCGACGAGGTGACCGACCTTCTGTCCGCGGCCCCAATTTTTTCCGAAACTTTTGCCGTCGTTGGCGGCACAGAAGGCACAGAGGTTGCAACTGGGATACATCTCGAAACCCGTACTGAATGCGTCCCGACGACGCCGGATAGTAAAAATACCCTTGAATGAGTGTCCCGAGGACACAGTCATAAGCTGCCGAGGTGAGATCGCATCACCCCCGCCAAGCTCGCGTTCCACCGTGGCTTACCTTTTATTTTTATTTTTTAAAGAACCATTTGTATCCCGGGGGCCGGGACGTACATAATACAAGACTGGGCGCAATGCCGTCACATGCCATCCAGTACCCTACGTCCTTCCCTCGCCCCACTCATCTCTAGTAATACCATATTGGATGAGCAAAATTAGACACGAGCCCAGAGCGGACTAACGCGACTCGATCGCGAGACTTGGAGACGTAAGCAAGTTGGTCCCAGAAATTCGTTGGATTGCTCCAAGAATTGCTCAGGACGCTAGTCACGCTATCTCAGGCTCTGTCCTCCTGCTGGGCTTGCTGCTGGGATTCAATCACCTCGATTCATAGCTGCCAGCGGCCATGCTGGGTGGGCTGCCTTGAGAAGGAGCATCAAGAGGGACATGGCTGGAGGACTAATTCGAGGAAAGCACCGTATTTGGCATTCTCCGACTAGTTTATGTCATCACGACTCAGACCAGTACAGTATCTATCAGTGACCACCAGACGACCACTGTGCGAGGCCCTACCCGCACACTCAGGCTAAATCAGGCAAACTCCCGTCGTCGCAGTCTACGAGTGATATGCAGGGCATTACTCGGGTTCGGTTACTCTTCGGCTCGGCACGAGGCTGCGGGCACAAAGAGGTCATCGTCAACTTGAACGCCCCCATCCCGGTCAACCGTGACCACCCCGTCCTTTTGTCCTACTACTTTATGGCCGCGGTCGAGTGAGCTACTAGTAATTTATTTCCGCGGCCATACGCTCCAAATATCTGCACAGCGTCGGCACCTCACTAACTCATAGTTTCACAAGACCCGATGAACGGCTCAATACATCCCGCTTGCTTCCGATTTCTTTTACACAGTCACCTCAGAAACAGAATGTTTCCGTTTTGCGTTGTCGGATGTTACTCCGCGTGGTTGGGCACCGCCTTTATTTTCACGTTATGCCATCACGTCGATTATTCTCTCAGTATATAAAGTCTAGTTGCGTGGCGAAACAAGGCATCACCGTTCCACCTCTCACCCAAACCTACTGCAATGTTCACTCGTTTTGGCTGTTTTCTGCTCGCCCACTTGCTTTGGGCCCTTCCGACCTGCAGTCTGCTTACCCCAGGCCACCATTCTCCCTCTCGCCGCTTGTCCACCACGTCTGGCGGTAGCTCGAACCCCGTGGCCGCAACGTGGTATGCTTCGTGGCATAGCAGCGAATTTACCTTGCAAAACGTTAGTTGGCCCAAATATTCCAACGTCATCTACGCCTTCGCGTGAGTGCTGTCAAAGACTTTACCTGACACATCTCATTTATCCTTCCTCAGGTCGACAACCCCAGACGTCAACGTACTCGGTCTTGCAGATTCTGATAAAGCGTTGCTACCCCAGTTCGTGCAGGCTGCCCATGGAAATGTATTGCATTCCGTATTCCTTCACCCCCATCCCTCACTATATCCCAGAATGTCAAAGCCATCGTGGCCATAGGAGGTTGGACCGGCTCGCAGTACTTTTCTTCTGCCGTAGCCACCGATGCAAACCGGACGGCCTTCTCTCAAGCGGTCATGAAACTAGTTTCAACGTACAATCTGGATGGCGTCGAATTTGAGTGCGTTTATCTTGATCTGTTTCAATGTTTCGAAATCTGATTTTATCCATCTGTTCTGAAGCTGGGAATACCCCAATAGGCAAGGGATCGGTTGCAACGTCATATCTACCAATGACACCGCCAATTTCCTCTCCTTCTTGCAGACACTTCGCAGCCAAGACGGTGCACAGAACTTGATCATCTCTGCTGCCGTGTCCGTCAAACCATTTGTTGGTTCTGACGGGAATCCCATGACGGACGTCTCCGAGTTTGCGAAGGTTCTCAACTACATCGGTTCGTTATTCATCACCCTTCCCTTTGTTGCCCATTTGACCGGTATCACTGCAGAGCTTATGAACTATGATGTTTGGGGCTCTTGGTCCAGCAGCGTTGGTCCCAACGCACCATTGGACGACTCTTGTGCCCCTACCAGTGAACAGGAAGGCTCCGCTGTTTCTGCGGTCAAGGCTTGGAGTACCGCAGGTTTCCCGGCTAATCAGATTATTTTGGGTGTCGCATCGTATGGGCATTCTTTCCACGTCAACAAAAGTAGTGCCCTCGATGCGTCGGGCAATATCCAGCTATACGCGCCATTCGACAAGTCTCAGCAACCTGCGGGGGACAAATGGGACAGCACCGCGGACGGCGTTGATGTGTGTGGGAATCCGAACGTTGTTGGTGGCATCTTCGACTTCTGGGGTTTAATCGAAGCCGGATTCCTCAGGTGCGATGGGACCGTCGCCAACGGCATCGAGTATGTGTTCGATAAGTGCAGCAAGACGGTGCGTGCCACGTGGAGCCTTGGCCGCAACCCATTGATTTGCTGATGGCTCTTTCCACTCAGCCTTATGTCTACAATTCCACTTCGCAGGTGATGGTGTCCTATGATGACGCCGCCTCATTTGGTACGCCGCATTTTCAACTCTTGTTAGGAGGACAATCGTTAATACGCCTCTTTTTTTGGACAGCCGCCAAAGGCCGTTACATCAAAGACGCGGGCCTCGCCGGGTTTGTGTTGTGGCAGGCCGGCGGTGACTCGAGGGACATCCTGCTTGATGCTATCAAGTTGGTTGATTCCTCAGACTAAGACTTTAGGTTTCTCCGTCCGTTTGACCGATGTGCCGTCACGTTTACTTACTAATAGCTGGACATCGCACACTCCTTTCATTAAATGGTGATTTGTTGCCACCAGTTGCATTTTAATCGGTTTCCAATCGTATCGGTATCACGTCCTTCCTAAGGTCCTGCCCGCTTGGACAAAATACGCTGTAAGGATAGTGGTGGCGGATTCGTTCCACCGGAAGTCCGAGCGGCGGTGGCGTCCGCGCGTACCACGCTCGGCCTTGGGCTTGTTTTGTACTTGCCCCTTGCATTCTCACGTATACGCCGCAGCCCTCGAGATACCACATCACGCTTTGGCTACACCTATGACAAATGCCCAGCTACCCGACGTCCTGCTGGCTATCGGTTTTCTGTATTTGTGGATTCGGTTGAGTGCGGTTTTTTTTTCCACGACGTTTTCTGCTGACTTCATTGTCTATCCATACACATACGCACTCCCATGTCGCAATTGACATCAGATCGCGATGCACGCCGCCGATAGATGGCTCGTGGGCCACTCGTTCCGAGGCATTGCCCCCACTGGTCCTTACATGACAACGTAATGACGATGGCGGCGGCGACGACAACGCAATAACATGAGGCGATGGAGCGACGACAACGGCGACGGTGACGAGGCGACCACGACGGCAACGGGGCGACCATGACGGCGACGGCGACGGGGCGACCACATTGAAGGCGATGACGACGCCAGGCGGTGACGGCGACGAGGTGCCACGAGGCCATGACGACGGTAGTCCTATTAGTCTACTAATATAAAGCCAGTACTAGTAGAAATATCCAGAAATATATTGGGTGACCCCCCATAAGCCTACATCCTACGTGTTCCTATCCTACATGTATTCGGAGTTATTTAGGATCTGCCTAGGTTAGGATAGGATTGGTTGCTAACCATAAGACCCTCGAACCAACGTTATGCCTGACTCCCGATGCGATCATCGCCAGCTGCACCTAGATACGGAAATCGCGATGGCTCTTTCGGTGAGAATCAAGACAAGACCACCCTTGCTGTCTTGCTGTCGTACATGGGTCTCAAGGTAAAGTGAGCCCAGGATGCCGGATAAGTCAAACAATATTTACGCTGCCTACTCGATCCCACCTGCGAATGTCACGAAAAATCATGTTATCGAAGTTATACCACATCTCCTCGTCTTGGTCCACCCGGACCCTTGTAAACTCTGCTTATCGCGGTCACAGCGATGGACACAGCGCGGCTTTGTCTGTCTCCTTGTCTCTCGGTGGCAGTGCTTGGTGCTGGATGTACATATGATGACGAGTTGCATGTATGGGTGACAAGATGGGTGAGGAAAACTGGTAGTGCAAGTGCAAATGCTAAACGACCAACATAACACTCGGTACATGAAGGTGTGACTCAGAGAGAGGGTATAAACCGTTGTCCGTCGTCGTACATGATGCGCTGTAGGCGGGTTTATGATGCAGGATCCCTCTCTACACCGTCCTCGTTCTCGTGCTCGTGCTCGTACTTGATCTCCGCTTCGAGCGCCTCCCTCCCGGCTTGCGTAAGTGTCGGTACACCGCTCTGAATATCCCTCTCAAAATACCTTGGCACGAACCTTGTCAAAACTCAGGAATGGAAAACAGAAAGAAGGGGACTCGACGCCGCGTCGTTTCCGGTCGGCCGCCTCGTCCCGCTGGCACTGTTCGATGACCTACTTCGCGCGCGTCGCCTCGCCGTACTCCTTGCTCAGTAACTTGCTCGTCGCGCTCTCCCACAGCTGACGGCTATTGTTTGGGAGCTGCCGCGAGATGGGCTGCACAAATTTTGGCACAGCCTGCAGCGGCGTGGGGTCGGTCACCGTCGTCCATTCCATCGGGTGAGCCGCCTTGCCGCCTGATGATGGTGTGAACCTGTCGGATCCATCGGACGCTGGGACCGTGGAATGCCGGCGCACGACGTTGCGCCAGCAGCCCTCGAAGTACGCCACGCCACGACACGGGCCAGAGAGACGTGTTCAAGTTTCACTTTGGTCCATTCTTCGTGCTCGTGCTCGGATGGGTCATAGTGGTGCACGACGCCCTCGGCCAAATGGTGCTGTGTTATTTTTTCAATCGCATCAGTAATTCGTATGTGTGGGAAAAGACACGCACCTCTTCCTTGTACTTGAAATCAACCTGCATACCACATATACCACTACACTTTCATGGCCACTGGCAGCACAAGGCCGAAACCCGAGCCCAAGACTTTCGCGAAATTGCTGTCCGAGATTTTTGCCTCGATTTGGCATTAATGTTGTACTCCGACGTGGTGTAGGATTTAGAAAGGCTCCCGGGCTCCCCCTTTCTAAACACCAGTCGTCTAGATCCTTGTTGTTGAGGTCGGAGCACAAATTATTGAGATTAATCCCCCAATTTCAGGAACAATGGTTTAGGATAGGAAAATGTAGGATGTACACTTATGGGAAGCCACCCATTAGTTATATCTGAGAGTGGGAGCTCCGAGAACCCACTGAAGGGTACGGGTATCCGTCAAACCCGCCAGCACCCGCCAGACCCGCCAATACCGATACCCGTACGCGCGTAACCCGTAGCCGTGACCACCCGTAGCCGGTACCCGTGGTCACGGCTACGGTTACCCGCGTACGGGTAAGGTAGCCCCGAAGTGACACGGGGGTTACGACGGGATTCCCTCATCCCACACCCTGCGCAAAATTAGACAGCCCAGAGCGGACTAACGCGTACGAACGGCCCGATCACGAGACTTGGAAACTAGCTGGTCCCAGAAATTCGTTGGATCCAAGGGGGGGCCGGGCCGTGGTTCCGTGACCCGAGGCCGGGGGGGGGGGGGGGTCTGCCGAAAGTCCGTAAAAAAATTTACTTTTTGGGCGTCTGGAACGCCGGCCCGTTGATCCGGAAAGGGGAGTCTGGTTGGGTTCGTTTTGAACTCATTCAATATCTCGTCACTCGCTAAGTGTCTATTTTTTGTTGTCGACATTTTCTACTGACTGCATGATAGAGACCTTCGACTGGACCGTCACCGCATCACTGCCCACTGCCCCGACGGGTCCATGTTGAGCGCGGCCCAGTGTGATGCCCTGCAGGCATCCCTGGGCATCCCCTATCCGATGATGTTCGGAAACATTTGTTACAGATCAAGCACCATCCGAGCGGATGGACGTACGCATTTCGCTCGGAAGACACGCTCAGCGGGGTGAAGAGCGGTCCGCTTGAGGACGGGGACAGGGGCGTCGAAGTGGGCTATGCCGATGCTTGGCTCAAGAGTTGGTGAGTATCGCACTCGCACCGGCCTATATGCTCACATGTATCTCTCTCGCAGGACCAGAGCTGACTCGCAGATCCCTCTGCTGCAGATGGTCGCGACGAAACCTTATGACTGGACCTACTCGACGACTTACGCTGGCACGACGCGGGGTTGAGGAATGCATAGTGGACACCTGCCGACCCTCCAACGCGCACTACTCGATTCCCATTGCCAAGCTCTCATGTCCGGATCGGATCTGAACCTGTTCTACGCGGAGATCCTCTTTTCGACAACGAGCTACACGATGACGGCGCATCGCATCTACTCGTCTGTGTGGTGCGTCACTCTTCCTCTTTCCAAACATGACGTTGACCTACGACACGACCAACACGGCGCCAACGACTGCGACGACTGCCAGTGGGCGATCACGACAATAGCTGCGGTGACGACACCGACGATGGCAGCGGCAACAATGGCGGCAATCTCAGACTACAACCACGACCAATACAACCCACAACGACGGAACTGTGATAACCGACCACAGCAACAACCGCAACGATGGCAAGGCTGCAAGACAACCGCGACGACAAAGACCTCAACAACGATGACAATCCCGACAGCAACAACGACGCGAGGGAAACACAAGTGGGCCGTCACCACCCGCATCACCCGCTTCGTCCGTCCCCGCGCCAACTCTGATGAACCCCACCTCCTTACTCTCACCGGCATCGCTCGCGTCCGCCTTACCGAACCCCCACAAGTCGTCAACGACCTCTTACCCCTACCCCGTTTGGACGTCTCCTACCCTCCGCAAGATGCCGACTCGCCCCCGGCCGCAGACATCGTCCAGGACTTCAAGGCCGCCGCCATCCGCCTGTTAGAGCGCTTCTCGCAGGATACCTCGCAGTCCGCCTGCAAGCGCGAGAGCTGGACCCGCATCCGCATCGCCCATCTCGTCGAGGAATGCGAGTCACACAAGGCCGCCGCTCTGGCTGTGGCAACAGCGACTGACGACGACCGCAACGGCAACAACGACCGCGACGACGACGACGACGACTGCAAGCGGTCCTCGACCATGGCGAGAGAGTTAGATACTGTAGTAATAGTGTAGCCTTCATTTATATTATTACATTGTTACGGTTGTTGCGGCTCCTGCTGTATGGGCAGGTCAAATATAATTTTATCTGCACCCTGGAATTGAGAGCCATTCGACATGCCTCTGCGCGATGTACAACTTTGTACGGACATTCCCCTGGTTCTATATTTGGATAAACTTTCCTTTTTCGGCGGTTCCGGGGGGGGGGTGAGGCTCGGCCCCTTAAAAAAATTTACCGGCCCCGTGCAATTTTAAGAATCCCGCCCCCCCCTTGGTTGGATCAAGCGTTGGATTGCTCCAAGGATTGCTCAGGACGCTATCTCAGGCTCTATCCTCCTGCTGGGCTTGCTGCTGGGATTCAATCACCTCGATTCATAGCTTCCAGCTGCCGTGCTGGGTGGACTGCCTTGAGAAGGAGCATCGAGAGGGACATGGCTGGAGGACTAACTTGATGATTCGAGGAAAGCACCATAGTATTCTCCGACTAGTTTATATCATCACGACTCAGACCAGTACAGTATCTACGACAACCAGACGACCACTGTACGAGGTCATATGTGGTACCCGCACACTCAGGCTAAATCTGGCAAACTCCCGTCGTCGCAGTCTACGAGTGATATGCAGTGCATTACTCGGGTTCGGTTACTCTTCGGCTCGGCACGAAGCAACGGGCACAAAGAGGTCATCGTCAACTTGAACATCCCCATCCCGGTCAACCGTGACCACCCCGTCCTTTTGTCCTACTACGGTCGAGTGAGCTACTAGTAATTTATTTCCGTGGCCGAGTGATATACGCTCCAAATATCTGCACAGCGTCGGCACCTCACTAACTCATAATTTCACAAGACCCGATGAACGGCTCAATACACCCCGCTTGCTTCCGATTTCTTTTACACAGTCACCTCAGAAACATAATATTTCCGTTTTTCGTTGTCGGATGTTACTCCGCGTGGTTGGGCACCGCCTTTATTTTCACTTTATGCCATCTATTCTCTCAGAATATAAAGTCTAGTTGCGTGGCGAAACAAGGCATCACCGTCCCACCTCTCCCTCAAACCTACTGCAATGTTCACTCATTTTGGCTTTTTTCTACTCGCCCAGTTGCTTTGGGCCCTTCCGACCTGCAGTCTGGTTACCCCAAGCCACCATTCTCCCTCTCGCCGCTTGTCCACCACGTCGGGCGGTGGCTCGAACCCCGTGGCCGCAACGTGGTATGCTTCGTGGCATAGCAACGAATTTACCTTGCAAAACGTTAGTTGGCCCAAATATTCCAACGTCATCTACGCCTTCGCGTGAGTGCTGTCAAAGACTTTACCTGACACATCTCATTTATCCTTCCTCAGGTCGACAACCCCAGACGTCAACGTACTCGGTCTTGCAGATTCTGATAAAGCGTTGCTACCCCAGTTCGTGCAGGCTGCCCATGGAAATGTATTGCATTCCGTATTCCTTCACCCCCATCCCTCACTATATCCCAGAATGTCAAAGCCATCGTGGCCATAGGAGGTTGGACCGGCTCGCAGTACTTTTCTTCTGCCGTAGCCAACGACACAAACCGGATGGCCTTCGCTCAAGCGGTCATGAAACTAGTTTCAACGTACAATCTGGACGGCGTCGAATTTGCGTGCGTTTATCTTGATCTGCTTCAATGTTTCGAAATCTGATTTTATCCATCTGTTCTGAAGCTGGGAATACCCCAATAAGCAAGGGATCGGTTGCAACGTCATATCTACCAATGACACCGCCAATTACCTCTCCTTCTTGCAAACACTTCGCAGCCAAGACGGTGCACAGAACTTGATCATCTCTGCTGCCGTGTCCGTCAAACCATTTGTTGGTTCTGACGGGAATCCCATGACGGACGTCTCCGAGTTTGCGAAGGTTCTCAACTACATCGGTTCGTTATTCATCACCTTTCCCTTTGTGCCCATTTGACCGGTAACACTGCAGAGCTTATGAACTATGATGTTTGGGGCTCTTGGTCCGTCAGTGTTGGTCCCAACGCACCATTGGACGACTCTTGTGCCCCTACCAGTGATGATCAGGAAGGCTCCGCTGTTTCTGCGGTCAAGGCTTGGAGTACCGCAGGTTTCCCAGCTAACCAGATTATCTTGGGTGTCGCATCGTATGGGCACTCCTTCCACGTCGACAAAAGTAATGCCCTCGATGCGTCGGGCAATATCCAGCTATACGCGCCATTCGACGGGTCTCAGCAACCTGCGGGGGACAAATGGGACAGCACCGCGGACGGCGTTGATGTGTGTGGGAATCCGAACGTTGTTGGTGGCATCTTCGACTTCTGGGGTTTAATCGAAGCCGGATTCCTCAGGTGCGATGGGACCGTCGCCAACGGCATCGAGTATGTGTTCGATAACTGCAGCAAGACGGTGGGTGCCCCGTGGAGCCTTGGCCGCAACCCATTGATTTGCTGATGGCTCTTTCCACTCAGCCTTATGTCTACAATTCCACTTCGCAGGTGATGGTGTCCTATGATGACGCCGCCTCATTTGGTACGCCGCATTTTCAATTCTTGTTAGGAGGACAATCGTTAATACGCCTCTTTTTTGGGACAGCCGCCAAAGGCCATTACATCAAAGACGCGGGCCTCGCCGGGTTTGCGTTGTGGGAGGCCGGTGGTGACTCGAAAGACATCCTGCTTGATGCTATCAAGTTAGCAGTTTGCTCAGACTAAGACTTTAGGTTTCTCCGTCCGTTTGACCGATGTTACACGTTACTTACTAATAGCTGAACATCGCACACACTCCTTTTATTAAATGATGATTTGTTGCCACCAGTTGCATTCTAATCGGTTTCCAATCGTATCGGTATCACGTCCTTCCTAAGGTCTAGCCAGCTTGGACCAAACACGCTGTAAGGACCATGGTGGCTCGGAACAATACTATTCCACTTGTTAGTCTTCGATTATTAATCACGTATATACCCTATGGACGTTGATGATGGAAAATAAACATTGTGTCTTGCTTCTGCGTTAACGAACTCCGTCTCCGCCTGCGTCCGTGCGTCCGTCTGCGTTTCCGTGTTTCCTTATTTCTCTTTTATCCCTTCTATCTACTCTTCCCCTTGGGTCGACATCTATTACTCGCTACAACGTCATTTACCTGCTTACTCTAGAAAACCGAGTTTGACAGCTAATGAGGTGACGAATCCCATCCCTCAGACACCACCTGAGGCTGTACCCCGAGGCACAAGTCTTATTTTCGAGTGGGCCCAACTCCGGTATCACTACTTGAACCCCGTCTCAAATCGGTTACTATCCGTTACCAGCCATGCGAAGAGATCAACTTGGTACTGCATTGTTCTGTTGTTGTGCTGTTGCCGACGGTTAGTGTTTACCCCCTCTCGTTGCACGTTAGTGCTATGTTGGGGGTTCGCATCACTCTTCCCCATATGTTGCTACCCGGGGCATCCTGTCATCACTATATGGGATTATCGTCACCGTGACGGTGTAGGCTCGCAAAAACATCTTTTTTGACGTCATCAGCGCATCAGCACAATTCTGGGTGATACCCGTTCGGAGGTGTTCAATAGATCGCTTACAAGGTTTGGTGTATATCCTTCCTTCGCGACTGGTGATGAAAGGCAACCTGGCGGTGACAGAGCGAAGTACTTTGGGGGGGGGGGGGTTCAGATATCACTTGTAGCCTTCCACTGCGATAGGTCCTCTCTGCAACATTTGGTTTCGGAAACGACAGCCCATACACATTGTTGTACTCAAAGGAAAGACGAGAGGCGTGGTCTTGTTGAATGCTGGGAACAGCGGCCCCAGATAAATATGGTTACCTGGCAGTCACGGACGCGTCGCAGGTAGCTGACGCGAGATTGGTAAGTTGTCGCCTAAGTAAGACTGCGTAGTAAGTAAGCCACTAACGTAGCTCGCTGGAAAAAATTCGGGGCCTCAAGCTACAGCAAGTTGCTGCTGCGGCCATCAACAATATAGATAACAACAGATACAATTAAACAGTTCCAAAAATCAACAGATATACTGTAATACTCGCACAGGCTAAAGTGATCATAAAGTGATGAGATGAGATATCCGACTTGGGCCACTGACAATGATTGGTTTGAGGAAGTGGTCACCCTCTACGTCTTTTGTGATCTCTGCTCGCCTCAAGCGCCTGGTTTTTGCGATCATCGACACGCTGCAAAAATTCGACCCTTTCCAGATACCCGCCACCGCGCCTGTGTGCCTCAAGTTCAGCCGCCAGCTCTGGTTCACCAGGTACGTTGACGTGTGCGTTCCAATCCAGCGTAGACTTTTCCAGCGTCGTGAGTTTTTTCCCCTTCCGTGAGTCTGCAGATGGGAGCTCAGCCAACTGCACCCTCGGCTTGCGGCGGCCAGGTCTTCGGTTCACAACTTGTTGGGTCGTAGTAGCGGAAGACGACGACGACGCTGTGGGCAACCCCGCCGCAAGTGGCGTGGACGCGCTGGAGCTATCATTATTGAAAGTAGCCACCTCTCCTACGGTCTCTGAGGGTTCCCAAAGTGGCCAATTCTTGGCATCTTTCGAGTCCTCAGGAACCTCCACTATCTCACTGTCAATGCGGCTCACAGAAATAAATCAGGAGAGTGGACGGGGCACAGGAACGCTCACACCACATCCTCTCCAGCGAATCGGTATCGCTTTTCCATTTTCACCATCCGCTTGGGTCCACTCTCCGCTGCTGTAGGCGTAGGCGTGCCGACTGATGCTTGGAACTTAGCCCACAGTGCCTGTCGTTCGCTACGCCCGTCAGCAAAATATTTCATAGAAAAAATTATGCCACACCTCTGGGCTATGGCCAGTTCCTCTTGTGTTTGCGGCGGGTTTCCAAGTCCAACACGGGGACGCTTGGTATTACGCTCATGATCATCCGAATTGTCAGAGTCAGAGTCTGAGTGCGTGGCTGAATACTATACCCTAGAAAAACATTCGGAACAAGCCATACCGTGATCTTCACCTTCCGGAACGTAGTCGAGGTCTTCGGAGTCAGACTCATGTTGAGCAATGGTAGGCGGCATGACCGTCACAAGCAAGATGTTTACATAATATAGGTTTATTGCACAGACAACCACAAAACCACAAGCAAAGGCCCGACACTAACTTGAACCAAGTACAAGGAAGTGGTACATCGCTACTCGTGTCATACCGTTACTCAAGCAAGGTGCAACTTGAAAATGGAGTATAACAACGTCGGTGCCTCGCATACAGGGCATCGAGATGTCTTGACAACTTCCGATGAAATGCACCTAATCGCCCACAGTTAGATATGTATATATCAATTTAAGCAGACAACAGGAACGCACTGGTGGCAGAATATGTGTCCGCACATTGTTGCTGCCGGCTGACGACAAGGGTCGCGTCGACACATCCTACAATACACATGGGAAACAAATCTCTCCTGTGGTGGAAGAGTAGGCTGAGTAGCCGCGGGCTGCAGGCTCGTATTCGGTGCCTCAGGTCCGACGGCGGTACCAGGAGCAAGCGAAGAGGGACGTCTTTCGGTCAGCTTAGGTTCTCTGGTAGCCTCGGACAAATCTTCGATAACCGACAGCTGGCGTGGTGGTTCTTGAAGCTGTCGCTCAGGGAATGTACGGCACAGTCGAGTATGTTTACTTACCTGGCTTTGGCAGGTGGAACCGCTCGAAACTGTTGGACTTGGTCGGAGAGTTAGCACGAGAGGTGCTGTTGGCAAGTGCTCTTGAGGGGAATTTAAGAAACCCAACCCTCGGCCAGAGAAGACGACCACCTACATTCTGAAGCGCTCACGCCGACCAGGGGACGGGGATACAACGTGGCTTGGTGGTGGTGATACTGTCTGGGCTGAAGCGCGTGAAACTGTGCGAGGACCGTGTTCCGGGCCGCCCTTTGGGAAATCAGAAGAAATAGATTGTCGAGATGAGCTGCGGCCACGAGCACTTCCAGCCAGGCTCCCCTTTCTCGAGGAAACTTCTCCAGGCCCAACTGGCTGCGTAAGAGTGATGTCAGAATGTGGCACTGTAGTCGTAGTTTGCTCCCTCGAGATGGAGGTTATAGATGCAGCCCTCCCGAAGATACTCTGTGCAGACGATACAGGCGAGACAGTGTCGGATCTATAAGAGGCACTGTTGAGCTGTTAACGAGATATAAGATAGGACAGGAATCGACATACGCAGCAACGATGGAGCGTGTCGAGATGGAGGCAGGGGGTGACAAAGGTGTCGAACGCTGAGAAGATGCAGCGACGACACCTATAAGAGCTGACTCAGGATTGGGGCCCATATTGAAGATCGGCTCTGCCCCCACGCATTCAATGATTTTGTCCGAAACAGTGGCGCTTCTTGAAATGAAGGACGGTGTGCGGGTGCTGATACTTGACGGAGACAGCTGGGAAGTCACAGAAGGAGGCCTTTCTGGGATACTGCTCTATATCACAGTTAGACCCAGATATATATACTACGGTCAGACACCTACATCCGAAGCAGCAGCTGTGTTGACTATCGTTAGCGCCGAAAACCGCCTCTGTACACTGGGTACAGGAGATGCAACCGATCGGGTCGGAGTCACGGCCCTGGTCGATGGTTCCCGGAAGGAGCACAGAGACGGGCTTCTGCTCGAGCGAGTAATGATGCTTGCATCGGAGAATGCGTCGTGCAGGCTCATCTGCGAAGTCTTCAGAATCAGCCTTCCAGAATCTTTTATGAGAGGGTTGAATATCGCAATCACATGCTGTAACGCTGAGCTCAAGGGGTATCAAAACCGATTATGCAAATAGGTATACCTTAACTAATGCCAAGTTGTCCTCAAAGGACAACTGGCACTCGGGACAACGAGGGTGTCTCGGCGACTCTCGGTAGTGGGTATCCAATAGGGCAGCCGAACCAAAAGGAATATTGCAGATTTTGCATCTGAACTGGGGGTGCCTCGTATTGTGGTGCTGCGTCCCGCCGAGCGGGGTACGACACCAGCTTCAGCCCAGGAACTGTACGCGACAAGATGTGGCGTCTGGCGCACCTCGTCAAAAGCCTCTTTATTCTCGAACCCAATGTCACAAATCGTACAAGATGGGTGATTCGGGGATATCTTGTAATGACGGGCTACGTCCTCTCCATAGACTTGCAGGCCATTACAGACGTTGCAGGTTATTGGGCGATGAGTTGAGATCACGTGCTTTGTTTGGCGTCAACAGACGTGAGGGGACATGAACATGGGAGAGCTCACAGCCTGTATCGCAGCATTATCCGCGAACCCGATATCACAACGCGTGCATTTTGGGTGCACGGGGGTATCGCGGTAGTGCTGCTCAAGTGCATTTACGGTGGAGTATACCCTGCTGCAGATGCGGCATGTGCGAGGGCCCAAGAGCGCCTGGCTTTGCTGGGATGGAACAGCCTTGGGGACAGCAGCAAAGCCTGTTTTATGAACCTTCTGCTTATGCTGCAGCGCCATACTCAGTGCGAGGGATAATAAAAGTTGAGGGGAAGGTACTGACAAGAATGAGGACCGATTCACTCTTGCACACACATCGACAAATTCCGCAGAAGTATAGGGCAGCCCATGGGGAAGACTCGACATGACTGATGAGAACCTCAGCCGGGACAGTCTTGTGGCCACAAGGGCATTGGGGGTGGGGGCAGACGGGCATAGTACCGAGGCTGATGTTGGGAGGAGCTGGAAGGCAACTGAAATGTACCCTCGTGCCACAACTGTAGTATACCAACCTCGAGGCAACTAGGCGCCCACGGGGAGATGTGACGGATTCAACGTTCCGGGCAAGCCGTTCGATGAAACGCTCTCCCCACTCCTGTGTGACTTACCCCCCTTATACTAAGAGCCAGGGCAATCTCAGTCAGCATGCTTTGCACGAGTGCGTAGGCCGAAAGCGGCCTTAAGGATACTGCGTGTTAAGCATGCGGCACGTAAACGTGTCTACCGTGCGCAACGAGGCACGGTAGCATTGGTGGGCCAGGGGCGGAACTAGTAGGACCGTCGATTTCACTGATATGCGTCAACGGTTCAGCTACGGTGGATATCGTTATTATTGCCCGAGGATGTAATATGGCTTCTGTGAATAGGAATGTTGGGATATGGATCGACTGGGACCTATTAGCTCGTTCATTGCGATCCGCAGTCTCCTGGTACGTACGACCTTAACCGGTTTAGCCCGAGATCTGTGCGGATCGGTGGGCGTGAAATCCCTCGAAGAAAGTTCGTTTCACTGAGTCCTACGAGCCCATTCGACCTGCAGGGCATGTTGGCGCTACCAGCGGAAGCAGCGGAGCGACTCGGGTCCAGCCTATGTCGTCACGCGACGCTACTATAGTTCTGCCTCCGGCTTGGCCTCCGGTTCAAGCAAGTTTGGTTACAAGGCGAGCTGCTGAGCGCCCCTCGTCCATAGGATTGCCGCAAGTGGTCTTGGTGGAGAAAATCCCGGATCGTGCGAGCGACTGCGTTCTTCGAGCTGATGTCTTTAACCTATACCAGTTTGCGGCGGAAGGCCTAAGACCCTTGCTTAGACCTAGCACTTTCAGATTTTGGAGCACAGCACAGTTGGTTGTCGTGAGTAGGACCAAAGCCTTGTCCAAAAAAGAGATTTTCTGGTACGGCTTGGGGTGAATGCACGACCGAGGAAGTGAACCGGTACAGCAACATTTTTCGATCGTTTTTTTTTATGATGCAGGGATTGGTACTGAAATATTACCCACATACACCCGTCGTGCCATTGTCGGCTGTTCGTAACAAATCTCAGACAGACAACGAGGACGCGATGGTGACACAGAACCCAGGCACTACGACTCGGAGACGTAAGTACGCGTAAATAGTCACGACCTGGCGCGCTGGATGAAGCTAGAAAATCCGGTATACGGGCCAATATTGAATCCTGATGGAATAGTGCCGTCTGTGACAAATAATTGGAGAATGAAATACTTCAAATAGGCACATGCATCCTTTTTGTTACACTTCTGGTGGTGTATTGTAGAAGTCAGAGAACAAGGAACCACAGGAGTCGCTAGTCTCATGAAGAAATCCCATTGAGGAGTCTGTTAACCGGGAGGAGAGAAGTCGGCCATATTGCACGTTAGCGCTGCAATCAACCAATTTGATGCGACAGTTATTATAGCATGCAGGTGCGTTGGTGTTGCGCCATACAGACAAGACGCCAGAACTCAATCGGCTTCTGCCTGACACATGGAGAATACGGTCCGGCTCTTCCCTTCTCAGGACAGAAGTCCCTGATCGTAAAGTTATGCAGAAGACGGGCGCCTTGTTCCTTGTTTATAGATAATCTTTTCTATTTCGGGCTAGCCAGGGTCCAAGGAATGCCTGCTCTCTTGATATTTGTTGCTAGTGCTTCTAGAGGACGCTGCGGCGACGTTGTGTATAGCTTTGCGCCGGTTGACCCTGGTATACAGGCGTATGCGGCACATCTCTCGATGACCTGTAGGGCTTTACATCGCAGGAGTTGCGGGTACGACAAGCTGACATGACGACGGACGACAGAGGGCAGACCACCTTCCTAGAAGGGGGTACGCCACCCAGCAAGCACTGCACGTAGATCCGAACAACAAACAGCTCTATCACTGATATGGTCACTGGTTGGGAGAGTGCGGATGACACAAAGCGCCACGGAAACGATATGGGTCTTACGTCTACGACAAGACCAATCATTACTTCGGAATTAATTTCGGATTCGCAAGTCTATATGCGTGATGGCTGCCGATTTGAGTTGAAGTGACACACTGTCCTACAACGCGGGGAAAAGTAAATGAATGAATGAAGCCCCTGACGGCGGTAAAATGTATGTAATGGCTGTGATGACTCGGACGAAATACTGACGCAACGATAGCTTCAGTGTCAATATTGCCTACATTCCAAAAGACGGCCCAACTTACCACGTATCCCATGTGAACAAAGAGCGAAGGGCTAGCATAAAAATAGCCAGTGTCTGGCGCCGCAGCGTCGTGGTATCTCAAGCGCTTGCGAACGGTGACACTTCGAATAGCGAACTCGACACGGTATTATCGGATATGACATGGCGTATTCGGTATTCCTGAATTGAAAGCAAGTATTGCGGCGAGTGGTGACCTAAGGGGGAGGCGGAGATCCTGCGGGTGCCTGGGCGTCGTGCCCCGATCATGGCATCCATATCTTCAATGTCTGCGACGAAGCTCGAGTCATGGTGATACATCCATTGTAACGTCACAGACCTGGTCAGAACTCGCCGAGGCGATGACGTTCATGAGTAATGGCCCAGAAGAGCCGCCTGCTTTCCCGTTCGTGTCCGAGCTGATCATCTGTCGGCCCCAGGCGAGGGACGAGACAAATCGCTCATGAGCCTCGATCTTGCGGATGCATCGTCCAGTTTTAAGTTCCCAAATGCGTATCGTGTGGTCGTCCGCAGCGGAGAGGAGATACTTGCCATTGGGGTGAAATACGAGGGCACGGACCCAGTCGTCGTGACCGACCTACCCAGGGTAAGGGAGGCATTATATGATGAGGAATTGCCATGAACTCACGAGAGTATGCAAACACTGGCCTCGCAGTGCGTCCCAGATTTTAATGGTTTTGTCCCTCGAGGTCGTGGCAGCATACGAGATATTTGCATTGTCGGGCGCGCCAGCTGGTGCCGCAGTCGGCTATTTACCAATTAATCGAACAGCTCTCAGAAATGAAAGAAATGTGGAACCTTTTGACCTAACAATTCACGTATTGCCGGGATGCACGAGACTGGCACAAATACAGCAGCTTCAACAACGTTGTCGTGACCCCGTAGCTCTGATTTCGTAGTTCCCGAATCGAGCTCGACGACGTGTGCGGTCTAGGGACGAATCGGTGTGAAGCTCGCAAGGACAAGTAGGAGAAACCAAACATGATCCATAGAGCAAGTCAAAAAAAATTTGCCATCAACGTTGGGGATAGCACAGCGGATCCAGTCGCTGTGTGGGCGAATGACCTTGATACAGTGGCTGAAAGAAAGGCGTCACAATACATTCAACATGCAATGACGTGGCCAACATACGTTGTGGCGATCTCCCAGATTCGAACTGTCTGGTCTCGACTTGAGCTGATGATCCTGTCGTCTCCTGGCAAGAACTTGCTTGACGACACCGAATGTTCATGCCCTCGCAGAGTTGCAAAGTTTTGGTAATCGTTCTCAACATTCCACAACTTAATGAAGAGATCGTATGCGCACGATACTGTCAGAAACCGTGAGTATGTGGGACTGTATGCGGAGTTGGAGAACGTACCAAGGTTCTTGCCTTTGGAATCATACTCACAGTCTGTGATGCGCTTCGTGTGGCCCTTGAGAGTACGTTCCATCTCTCCAGTCTCCCAATCCCACACCTTCATCGTGCTATCATCGCTTGCTGACACTAAGACGGAATATACGGGATGGAAAGCGACAGCGTTGACGGCATCCCGGTGACCGGTAAGTGTGTGTTTGGATGAACCCGCCGTTGGGAGCCAATCAGGGTTGTTCCTCCTGCTGAAACCAGGTGGGAGTGCGGCCATGTTCGAGTTGTCGTGCAATGCTTCCTGCAATCGGGCTTCTAAATCCAGAATCTTCAACGATAACTTTTAGTAAGCGAGGTCGATTGGTGAGTGAGAAGAGAGGTAACTTGCCTTCTTCTGCATCCGGATAACGCTCGTCCACTTCTTGACGAGGAGTCCATTGCTCTTCTGCCCAAGATCTGGCTGGAAGTCGGTCTGCAAAATGTTTAGAAGGTCCGTGCGTCCTATCCTAGACTTACTAGTTTTGCATCTTCCTTAAACTGCTCGAAGGATTTCGTGAAACCAGCGCTGTGAAGATAGTCGAGGATTGCTTTGTGTCTAGTGAAGGCCGACCGAAAACTGTCAAAAGTAGGTGGAGGCGATGTGTGAAACGGGACGCACAAATCATCTGTTTGGCGTTCAGATAATAAAATCGACATGGTGAAAACAAGACTCGAGGGTAAAAGAAAGTAGTAATGGACGGATAAGTGTGATCCGAGATGAGATAGTCAACTCGCGGTTGGTTGGAATCAACACACGCCCACAGCCACCCGAGTCTGCGCTGGGCTTTTACAGGTCTCACATTCGTGGCAACGCATCTCAATACATTGTTTCGAAACTCGCTTGGATGTATCTGATAGTAGCCTCGGCGATTGGGGCATCTCACGGAAACGGACTTAGTGTCTTCCCTTTCGTCCCCTTGGCGGTCTGTCTGAGTCACGGTATTCCGTGGGGCATTCTTTGCGTTATTATCCCCACTATCGTGAGTCTCGATTTGAGGCCTTTTTTTTTAATAGGTGACGAGCCATCTGTCATCACCGTTATAAATCTGGATGCCTCTGCAATTTCAGTACTCTTGGTTCCGAGCGCTGTAGTTGTTGCTCAACTCAGGGGTTCACCTTGTTTAGAAGGACTCAAAAAACGGACACAGCCTGAATTCCACAACTGCCAGATCTTTCTGCGCGCCGTACTCAGGCTGGACACGTTATCACCTGACAGTGTTATACGGCCGAGAAGAGGGATAGTCGCATATCACAAAGCCGTCTGTCGGACGCCAATCGCGATTTCTACGAAGGTAACAAGAAGGGCGGCGAATATCTGGGTCCACCCAGGCTTTGCGCAAGGGGAAAGCAATTCTCTGTTCTCAGCCCTCAAGGCTTCAAGGTTCAGACGACCGTCCGAGAAGGGGGTGACATCTTGCCGCGTCAGTACACCCACATGAGGTGAGATACACAGTGGGGCGACATCCTGCTATGGTAGTTCACCCGACCCATACCTGCGGTGCGGGCGCTGGTTTACTTCCTGCATTAGTTTCTGGTACGGCGCTACGAGCTGGCCAATACGGAATATAGGAACATAACCTCCCAGGGAGCGAATCACATCGCACCTTGTGCAAGGTCTTGTGACTGCAACGAGTTTGGTTTTCTGATTGTGATTACCTGAGGGACTTGATAACCGTCAAGCCCTTCCAAGTCCTTTGCTGCATTAGGCCTGTTGCACTGAGGTGCCATCTTTAGTTCACAGTAGCCCGCAAAATAAGAATGAACCAAGCAGTATTGGCGATCAACAGGGCTGAACAAGGAAACCATCGGCTGGATTGAGGTACCTAACACACGGGTTCAATTACTTATCGGTATTGTGTCTCACCGATCAGTTTGTCTCAAACTCTCATCGATCTCATACTCTATCTTCATATCTTCACAGCGAGCTAACTAGCGTCATTTGTACATCTCCGATTATGTGCCACATACCACATTACAGTACGTAAGCCCGACAAATCCGCTTTACGTATCTACCGGGCTGTTGGAAATTACTGTAATCGGGTTCTGTTGTTCGTTCAATCTCCGACTCAGGACGCCAACCCAGATTGGTGAACCAAATTTCCTCAATTGTCCTTGGATGTTCGAATGTTTTGTTTCGTAGTTACAGTAGGCGCACTACGCCAATCTCTTATCAATAGCGCGCGCTTACTTTATCTTGCCTTGCGCCCGAGTTTAGTATCGTCCCCGTTCCAACTTGAAGCTTGACTGTCTGGAAATAAATAAGGAAATAATCGATATGACCAACACGGCTAGATCTGTCTGCCCCTGAAGCACATTCCCACCATCAGACTAATCCGTTGGGTTTGCTGGCGAAACAACGTCACCAAATGCTATAAAAAGGCGTTCATTCTCGTCGCATATCCATTAGTTTCTGTCGTGAACCTCAGCCTCGCCTAATGTCAGACGTCGTTGTTGTCGATTTGTTGGTCGTTGCGCTTGCTCTCCTAGCCTTCTCTACCCTTTATTCCCGCGGGAAACAGAAGAAACTCCCATTCCCACCGGGGCCCAAACGCCTCCCTGTGGTTGGCAATCTCTTCGACATGCCCGCTGGCTCAGATTGGATCACATATACGCGATGGGGTAAACTATACGGTACGCCGGCCTATTAGAGAGACTGCAGCGGCCCCTTACCCATGCATTGTTTTGACACGTAGGCTCAGACGTGCTGCACGTAGATGTTGTTGGCATGCACATTGTGGTGCTAAACTCTGTGAAAGCTGCTAATGAGCTTCTCGAAAAGCGATCGTCTGTGTATTCGGACAGGTAAGATAGCTCGGCTCATGTTAGACTACATCCCGGTTAACATATACATTTTTCTAGGCCGGAAATGAAAGCTTTTACTACGCTGTAATGTCGACACGGCGTCTGAGTTTCGCTCCCTTCACTAACTGATTGCTTCAGCATCTCAATCGATTGGAGCACCGCCTTGGAGCCTTATGGGACAAGATGGCGAGGATGGCGTAAAGCCTTCCACGAGAACCTACACCCGGCTGCAGCAAGTGAATATCGCCCACTTGAAGTGAAGGCCGCACGGGTACTCCTCCGAAATTTGCTTGAAGCCCCAGAAGGTTTCTATGAACACTTGCGTCAGTAAGTCGAGCTTTTTTAACTCCCTTTAATCCCCCTCAATGAATTTTCGCCAGCATGACAGGCCGGATTATCCTGTCTGTTGCGTACGGAATCGATGCTAAGGAGAGCGACGATTATTTCATCTCGCTCGCTAAACAGGCACTTGATATTGTTGCGACGGCAACCGAGAAGGGTCGTTTGCTTAACTTGATTCCCGCCCGTATGTCAGTGTCAGGATTTACCAACCTGTCACTCACACGCGAACGACAGTGATTCATTTCCCGTCGTGGTTCCCTGGGGTGGGTTTCAAAAAAGAGGCGGCGTCGTGGGCACGCAGCATGAAGGCAATCGTGGACGAACCTTATGCAGCTGCCAGGAAATTGATGGTACATCAAACTGCTTCTACTGTCAGTTGCATACTGACGGGACCTCCAGAACAATGACGATGCTACACCGTGTGTCGCCTCAACGATGATTTCCAAACTTGACGGCGTGACCCCCGAGGGAGAAGACCATGTAAAGGCCGTGACCGCGGAAATATGTCTCGGTAAGGACCAGGTACTCCCCCCCGTGCGATAGCTAATACTGCCACAACAGCTGGAACAGACACGGTGAGTCTGTAAAGTTTGCCAGTGCCCCAGAAGTGTTCATCTTGCTACCTTCTCTAGACCGCATCTGCCCTACAGTCGTTTGTGCTCGCCATGGTACTCTATCCCGAAGCACAGCAGAAGGCTCAGGAAGAGATTGATGCTGTTGTGGGAACGGGGAGGCTTCCTGACTTCGATGACGAGGCATCTTTGCCTTACCTTTCTGCCTTGTGTCAGGAGGTGCTGAGATGGCATCCGGTCGCGCCTATTGGTAAGTAAGCTTATGCAATCGTCTTTGGTATGAAGAATGAAGTGCGATGCACTATCCAGGGATTCCCCACCGACTTACTTCCGACGACATCTATGATGGTTACTTCTTGCCTGCAGGAAGCACGGTTATCGCGAATGCTTGGTGCGTGGAACTGCGCTTAACTTGCTTTGACCGCTTAAGCCTTACAGGGCGATGCTTCATGACGAGACCTTGTTCCCTGAACCGGAGAAGTTCAAACCGGAGCGATTCCTTGGCCCCATGACGAAATGTCCCGATGCCGCTTTCGGTTTCGGGCGTCGCACATGCCCCGGACGATTCATGGCGCGATCGTCGTTGTGGATCGGTGTTGCTTCCATTCTTGCCACATTCAAAATTTCCCCAAAGCTTGATGAGCAAGGAAAGCCCATCTTACCGGAGGAGAAATATGACACCGGGTTGATAGCGTACGTGTTTTCATTGTAGGTGTTGTAGCGAAAGAGCATGACTGACCGATGAGACCCGTAGTTTCCCTGCACCTTTTCCATGTGACATCCACCCCAGGACCAGGAACACCGGAAAACTGATCCGGGATTCGCTTATCTGATTCCGCAACGTATGGAAGAGTGCCTGACCTCGGACGTGTCAGCCTGATAATTTTGATGATATACGCTCTCTATTACATACACAGTTTCAGTTTTTGTAATGTGTACGGTACCGAATTCTAGCTGCTACGAATATGAATTACTTGGCTCTCTGACAGTCTTTGCCCGGGGCGGTCGCGTCCTGTCTTTACTCGGGGGACAGGCATACAGTTGGTAGGTCTCAGAGCCTCTCTGCTGGGTCGGTTGCGGACCAACGTACCCAGCCCAGAAATTCTTCGATCGTCTCTTCGCCTGGGCCAGTAATAACCCGCGGATTAATATCAGCTGAATCTGTGTCTGGGCTCCTGTGCAGCTCCAATCAGTCGGCAGTGGCGGAGTAGGCATTGGAGTACAACAACGTCAAGTGAGATCGTGTAGAGGACTCCAGTCGCAAGCAGATATCGCGATGTTATCGCAGCGCGCATATACCCACAACAAGCTCCGTTGGTGCAATTCGTTATTCGCCCCTCTCTTGGGGAACTCGTATCGATAATGTCAAGAATGACTAGGCTAGCAAATTCACCAAAACCAAAAGACCGCAGCGGCCTGTAGCGCCAATCGATGATCGTTTCGAAAGTAGCTAGTAGATAGATGGGGGGACTAGTCCAGCACATATCGTCTTGTTCCAGTAGTCCGTAACACCCATGTTCATGTGGGAGTATGGGCTCAATGCATTCATTTGCACTAAGAAAGGCATAGTCTCTGCATGGGATGAACGAAGGTCCGATAAGCCCAAAATGGAATACTTGGTGTTGTCGGTGGTTGCGAAGTATCGGTCCCAAGTTCATGCTTCCATCAGTTTTGAGTCATAACGCCTGCCAATTACCCTCCGCCTTCCATAACACACCTCCTGACGTTAAATTGAGAAGACAAGGTACCTGATGAGATCCGAGCATGAGCGCCGACGTGGCCACGAGTATGCCTGTAGACTCCCAGGACCCACGAGCTAAGACCGTGACGCTAGATCAGCTGGATGAGGGGGGCTCGAGTAGGGCCGACGATAATCGGCGTCTCGTGGGGCTGGCCGTAAATTTGGAGGAGCTGGTTCAACCATTAGCACACCCAATCCTGCTTCGTGAACATACTGTATCATTGAAGGTCCCATGTCGAATAGATACCTCTCGTCGGACGGAACTGGGTAGCTCAAACACTAGCACTCCACTCCGTTTTCAGCAGCACCTCGGATACATCTAGACAGGTCCACGAAAAGACGCTAGATCCGCCTAAGCACCGACCGAAACCTCCTCATTCCCCTTGCTCAAGGAGTCAAATACTAACAGGTCAGTTTTACTCACGCGATACACCGCTGGGAGGAAGTGGCGCGCGAACTTAAAAGCCAGCGCCATTGCGAGCGTCTGTTGTTTTCGATTTTTGTTTGCTGGCGTAGATATAATCGATGACACAAAGATCGGTCTTATCATGATAAATCCGAGAAAATATTGAAGAATTCCACATGAATTTACGTACAATACCGTCCCATTGTTTTTCCACCAATTCGAACAGTTGCTTTTTCTTTTTGGAATTTTAACCCATGAGCGCCTCCCACGATCATGTGACCTTTGTATTACATAATAAAGATGGGCGTGGGAAATTGTGGTTGTGGTTGGACAACCGTGTTCGAGTTTTGGCCGGCGACGGTTGGTTTCAGTTGTTTATTCCTCAGCCTTGGCCTCTTCTCACTCTCACTCTCGTCGTTTTTTCTTAATCGTCTTATTGAACGCGCTATTTTTACTCTCTTATCATGGCTGATCATGCAGAGCTAGACTCTCACCTGTCGCGAGCAGGGCCACCCAGTAAATCGCTAAAACGGAGTGCCTCCGTTGCATCTCTTCCCACTCCCCCGCGTACTGTCAGAAAACGATCGCGTTCACGCGGTTCCGCCTACCACTCCTCAGACGATGAGGCTGACGAAGCTCTCCCGGTCGTATCACCTCACTTGTCACCATCGCAGAGCCACCACGTGCCGGAGGAACTGAGCATCCCCAGTCACAAGCGACGCAGGATCGATGCAGTCGTTGCTGAGCTCAATGCCGAGGAACGCGAGGATACCTTTTGGCTTTCAGGCGCGCCTGAGCAGCGACAGGATCCCCAGCCAGAGCCAAAAACCGCGCGACTTTCCCGTCCCCTGTCTAAGGGTAAGCCCCCGTCGTCCTCCCGTCGCGGGCCTCCTACTTCTGCGCGGAGGTTATCGCAATCGCGCGCGGTACCTGCTTCGGCTGTCCCTCCGACGTGGTCGCTCCTTTCTCCCCCACCAACCCGGCCTCGTCCGCCAGTGACGCCGCCACGCAAGCGCCCGGCGAAGCCTATGCCCGTGCGGGACTCACCAAACAACCCATTCCTCGTCGATACCTCTGACTCTCCCGGGTCTTTACCGAGTTCTCCTATTGGCCCTCGTACTCCTGTGCCCGACAAAGAAACAATTCACTATGTGTTGTATGTTGTTCTCCTTCGTGTCGATTTTGCGGCTCTGAGCCCTTTTCTTCGTCTCTTTAGCCGTGGCAAGCGTCTAGCTTTCCAAAATCCACATTTTGGTGTCCCAAGAAACTCTCGCTCGAAGCTCCAACCCGAGCACCCTGACTTTTCTCCGTCAGAAGACTGTACCCCACGCCGCCTCTTCGAACCCCTACGCAAGGGCAAGGGGAAGATTAGAGCACAGGCATCGGCTGCTCCGAAGCGTTCACCATCGCCAGAGGATGATGGTGACGATGATGACGTTATTGTCCCACCCCGTGCGTCGCTGGCGCAGGAATTCGAGAAAATTGGCAAGGCGGAGGGGAAAAGGCCTGTTTCTCCTGTGGAAGAAGAAACGGCTGGAGTAACTGAAGAGCGCAAGGAAAGCACAAAAGTGATAACATGGGCCAAAAAGAGCCGAGTCACTGAGTAGAATTCTAGTGCGTTGGTGCCGCCGCGTGCACAACTTTTCATCTTTTGGTCCTTGCATTCCTTGTTACTGGTCTGCTGATACACTGCTTGGATTTGTCCCCTATCTCTTCTCCCGCGATACCTATTTCTCGCCCATCCCGTTACCTATTCTCGCGATACATCTATCCCCACCATCACAAGTCTGAACCTGTCACTCCTCTCTTTTTACCATGTGTATGGGCTACTCTCCTGCGCATGTGTCCATGACACATCTAGGTAGTTCGATGTACTGCAATCGTAATGATATGCTATGAGTAACACTGCCAACGTGCCAGAAATTTACGGCAATCATAAAAGGTTTTACTCGGAAACGTGTATGCCCTCGTGGGGGCAGTTCTTTCCTGTACGTTGCGGGTTGCGGATCAATACTGTAACTGTAATCACTCCACCTTCTTCCCACTAACACGACTCCGAGTATACCTAGAAGGATGACCTCGCCGCTGCATTCGCGTTATGACTACGGCATTCCACTTGTTCCTTCAACTGGTGGCCGTGCTGATGCCGATGGAGCTGCGTCCGATGGTGGATATTCGTCTGATGGGGACATATCCTCAATATACGGTGCATACTCGCGGTACAAAACGCTGAGGCACAAACGGTGGACACCGGTCCTTCTACCGCCTGCTCGCAGGAGTACCCGGACTAGGACACAGAGTAAGCGCCCTCTGTTCCTCTCACGAGCGACGGTGAGACCGATATTTATTCTGAGCAGTCCCCAACGGTTCTCCACTGCCTAATATACATAAGCTCCCCAACGACGTGCTTTTAGAAATCTTCACTTTTTATGGTGCAGACGTCTTCTCCGAACCTGGAGGCCACAAATACTGGTGGCAGACCCTGGCGCTTGTCTGTAGCAAATGGGATGGCGTCATCCGCTCTTCGCCGTCCTACTTCTTCGGCGAGCTCCGTTTCGGGAATCACGACTCCACGTTGTTTTTGAAGAACATTTCGCATCAACGAGGTGATTCCGTCACGCGCTCGCTCGAGCGCTCGCCGCTCTTGCCGCTCAATCTCCTCTATGACTTGATTTGCCCTCTTTCCCAAAGCTCCAAGGGCGACGACGAAGACGACATTGTTGCCCTTCTTCGACACTTGGAGCGCGTCTACTCCCTGCAACTGCGTTTGTCGCTTTCCACCTGGCGCAAGATCGTAGCTGCGACGTCGGACGTGCCGGTCAGTTGCACCTGCATAGAACACATTTACCTCGACACTGGAGACAGAGCGACAGGGTTCGTGCTCCCCGACGTGTTCCTCAAGGGCCACTCGCCGAGGTTGCGTACGCTCATGATGATCGGGGTCTTCCTCCCTTCATTATCGTCCCTCCTGCTTTCCCCCACTCGTCTCAGCTGCCTCGTCCTCGACGGCATCCCAGATTTGTCACATCTCCCTCCAAGAGAACTCCTCGTGCACCTTAACAACATGCCCCAATTGCAGTACCTCAACATTGGGTTTTTGTCAACAAACCATCATCGGCGCCTCACGGGAGATGTAAATCCGACGCTCAGCCGCGTAGCGCTTCCTCGTCTCAAGAGGTTTCACTTTCGCGGTGCATGTACATACCTGGAATCACTCGTGACTAGCCTCGACGCCGTGGCCGTCTACGAGCTCGTGTTTACCCTCTTTCATCAGCTCAAGTACGCCATTCCCCAGGTTTCCGCGTTTCTGAGAAGGACAAAGCGATTCGGATTCGATGGAATCCGCATAAATTTCTGGCCAGAGGGCCTCGTCGTCTCCGCGTCACCCGTGATTTCGCCTTCACCCAAAGACGTCCTGTGCCTCCGCATTCCGTGTGCCCGCCTCGATTTTCAGATTGCGTCGGCGGCCCAGATTTGTCGTGCACTGAGGCCGAATTCCACTAACATGGAGGACCTCTTCGTGGAATATCACCAAAATCAGTTGCCGACGCAGTGGCATGACGGGGAGGTTGACCCCACCCTGTGGAAGGAACTGCTCTCGCAGTTTCCTGGCATGAAAACGCTCTGGATATCAAGTGCTCTCGTTTCGGAGGTGACTGCTTCGATGACTCACGATACTCTACAATTGTTCGAAGAGTTACCTATCTTGGCCTGGATCGTTGTCGAAACCCACGGGGACGATACCAGCACCGCCGCCGCACGTTCCTTGTCGGAATTATTAGCCAGTGTTCGTAGTATGGGTGGACCCGTTATCGACGTCTATCGACTATTTTCAGATAAATGGAAGACAGGCACCCTCCCCAGAAGATGAGGAGTCCGGTTGACTGGCAACTTTCCTACGCGAAGCACCCCCAAATTTCGAACCGATGTGACGCGGTATCTCATCGGTTACAGTCAACGAACGCCACCTCTGTCCCCGGACACCGTAGGGTTTCCACGCGGGCCACCTCGAGGAATAGCCAAGAGTAGGCGTGAGGGAGGGGCAGTGTTCAGGTACTCTACAATTGAGTCGATAATATCTTACTTGTGCCATAGAATGCACAAAACCCATGATTTATTACACAGTTGAAAACCGAGCATAAGCCAACCATCTAATTCTCGCTCGGTGGTCCATGCCAGACAAGAATCCCAATCTCCGTCGCGCCGCTCCCGTTGACATACACTGCGCCGCAGCTAGGCAGTCCCAGCGCGTCCCACGCCGCCGCAGACGCACGGCGACGCTACTGCCCCGACACCGTTGTCAGCCTGGCCTGCCACTGTGCGCGCTTCGTCCGAGACAAGAGCCCGGGTGCAGAATATGAGGGGTACGCACCTTGCGCATGGCACTGCGCACGCAGGCGTATCGGCCCTCGAGACCAGCGAGGTCTATTGCAGCCGTGCGCGGCGGGGGGTGATACAGCGTGATTCGAGGACGCTTCCCCGCTTCCACCTCGTGAGACTCTGTCGGCGACGGTGCACGCGTTCGAGTGGGCAGGAGGAACTTTGCCGAGGAGGTAATCGGGCTCTTCGACGGAGCAGACGGGGGCCGATGATTGCGCTTTGGCAGCGTTGACCATTCGGCGTCATCGTCGACGGACGAGCGCAACGCTGGGTGGTTGTACGCAGATTCCCCTGCGTGCGGGAGGGCAAGACAGGAGGCGCCTACGATTTCTGCCCCGGGCGCGGGGAGGCCTGTGGTCGGTCCTCGCTTGTGAACGGAGGTAAATCTAAGTGGCTTGTCCGTTTCGAGCTGGGTTCGCGACATTGCCGGTAGACATTCTAACGCCGGTGCGGAGCTAAGTGCTGGAATAACAATTACCATGCAAGCGAGAGCGCAGTATAAATGGCATTTATACGTCGGTGTGTCAATACTGGAAAGTCGGGCTTCGATTGGGAAGCCGGAACAGCTACAGCTGACTGGCTACGGGGTCTAGACTCTACGTTGGGGAGAACACCCTCCTGTGGCTGTGGCGCACGAGCTTCAGAGAGCTTCGTTTGCGCACCTTGTCGATTCTTGATTGGAAACGCATTCTGCTCATCCACAATATTATGACGAGTACTTGGAATATCTATTACCGATGGTTCTTGCGCATACATGTGGGTTGAAGCATGTGGAGGTGCGAATGGGGTCGAAGATGAGTGCGTTGAGCTTGCAGGTGATGTCCAGGAAGTCGGTGCCGTACTTGGCGTCATACTTGGCTTTGTGGCCTTTTTTATGGAGACCCGGTTTTGGCTTGACAGGTGGGCTGGGCTCTCGTTTGCGTTTGCGTTGGCTAGGGTGGCCTTCTGAGTTTGCAATTCCAAGGGTAAGCACGTGCGTAATGGGGCACCAGAGTCGTCATGGATAGAGGTCGAGGTTTGATTAATGAGCGAGCTCGAGACATCCGGTCCTCTGTAGGGAGGGCCCGAGGCCGGAAGAGCTTGATGCTGGGGAGGAGTGACTGCCCTGGGAAGCACACCCGGGGAGTGTTCCGATGCCACGATACATGGTCCTAATAGGGATTGACCGATAGAGGCCCAGGTCGATGACTCCTGTACTGACTGAAACAGGCTACCAGACCGAGATGCACCAGAGCTTTGAGTAGCACAGTTGCCTGAGATTGAGAGCCTTGACTCAGCCCTAGCATTAGAAGAGAAGGCCGTCTTCGTGTGAATGGCGCGTCGACCCGTTGACAAAGGATCTGCGTCACAGGGAGCATTGCGTAGCCGACGGGTGCTGTCGACCGCTTTTGTGTAGTCACACTTTCCTAGATGATGCCGATTGCCCGGGACAGCAGGGAAAGAATCAGAAAGCGTAGAACTTTTAGAAAGATATTCGGGTTTCCTTGTATATAAAGGTGCGTCAAGAGGCCTGAGTCCCGAACCTTTACTCGCGGACGGCTGTTGAGCCTGCTTCTTCAAGTAATCGACAATTCTTCCCTGAGGCTGCTTCTTCTCGTATGCTTTATTAATCTCGCTTATTTCGCGTACATCGTAACTTTCCTGTGATCTGGGGTTGAGCGTCAGGAATGCGAAAGTCAACCGGAGCTCGAGAGCGCTTATATGCGCATTAGGCGCAGCTAGCCGGGAGTGTTCAAAGACATGAGCGCGTACTTCTGAGCCGAATGTGACGCAAGACGTGACGCCGCATTGATTTTCGCTATAGACCAGGGATTTGGTTTGAATACTGCTGTATCGTTATCTTCACTCAAAGGTTGATCGACGAGGGTGGAACCGTCTGAGCATAAATTATCTGGGAGAGCATCGTCAGATTCGGAGTCTGTGAGGTCATTCGGGTTGTAAGAGCGAAGGTCGAAGGACCAGACAGAGCCCTCTGTCTTGGGCATCACAGAGACTCTGAAGAGAAGGCTGATGCGCGATGACTGTTATATTCGCATCACGTGACCGCGTGTACGGATTGGTAGATAACGAAGAATGATCAATAATGATCTATCTACTGTTAAAGACTTCGGGTTTGGCGTGCGTGAACATGTTCGGTTGATATATCAAATTTTATTATACCATAGCATACAAGTGGTGGGTCGGGTGTAAACGGGATACCGGGCCTGGCCAAAGGGCCTGGTACCACTAATAGACACTGTCACCAGACCCGTCATCACCTCCTATATAAGTAAGGGAAGCTGAGCAACGTGTGACGTTCGAATCCCACCAATTATACTTAATCGTTCATCATGTCTGGAAAGCTCGCCTCCGGTAGGACACTCATCGCACTCGATAGCCCCCCTTTCTGACGAGGCGAGTCTCTAGAATATCCCTCCTGGAAGAAACTCCAGCAGCTGTATGACAGCGAACACACAAACCTCGTCCTGAGGGACCTCTTTGCTTCTGATCCTGCCCGCTTTTCAAAATTCTCCAAAGAATATGTCGCCTCGTCCAACCCTTCTAATACATTTCTCCTCGACTACTCCAAGAACTTGATTACGAAGCCCATCCTCGGGACCCTTCTCGATCTGGTTCGCGAAGCAGCGTGTGGAGGAGTACCGCGACAAGATGTTCGCCGGGGAGCACATCAACACCTCCGAAGATCGTGCTGTTCTTCATGTCGCGCTGCGTGGTTTTGGCGAGTATAAGATCTCCGAGCCAGGAGTCGATGAAGTCGTTCCAGTCTTGGAACACATTAAGGAGTTCAGTGATGCGGTACGCAGCGGCGCCTGGAAGGGGTACACTGGGAAGTCCATCACCGCCATCGTCAATATTGGCATCGGGGGCTCCGATCTTGGTCCCGTGATGGTTACCGAAGCACTCAAACATTATGCCAAGCGTGACCTCACCCCGTACTTCGTATCCAACATCGATGGGACGCATCTCGCCGAAACGTTGCGCGAGCTTGATCCCGAGACCACGCTCTTCATCATCGCGAGCAAGACGTTCACAACCCAGGAGACGATCACCAATGCCGAGTCTGCACGCGAATGGTTCCTTACCTCCGCGAAGGATAAGTCCCATATCGCAAAGCACTTCGTCGCTCTCTCTACGAACGAGAAGGCAGTCACCGCTTTCGGCATTTCCAAGGAAAACATGTTTGGTTTCTGGGACTGGGTCGGCGGACGCTACTCTCTCTGGAGCGCCATAGGCTTGTCTATCGCACTGGTCATTGGCTCCGATAAGTTCGAAGAACTCCTTCGCGGCGCGAACGACATGGACAAGCACTTCAGAGAAACACCGCTAGAGAACAACCTTCCTGTACTCTTGGCCGTCGTCGGGATCTGGTATAACGACTTTTACGGTACTTCACTCGTTCTTAATGTAATTAGAGTGATGTTGATATCCGCCCCAGGTTCGCAGACCCATGCCCTACTTCCTTATGACCAGTATTTGCACAAATTTGCGGATTACTTCCAACAGGCAAGCCCCTATCACCTGAGGTTATTGGCTTTCTTTGACCCCTTCGAATAGGGAGACATGGAATCAAACGGCAAGTTTGTGACCAAGGGGGGTCAACGCGTCAATTACCAAACTGGCGTACGAATCCTTTCTATCTATGCATGAGATCATCGACTTATACGTGGATCCGTAGCCGATCATCTGGGGTGCTGCCGGGACTAATGGCCAGCACTCATTCTACCAGCTCGTCCATCAAGGCACGAAGCTTATTCCGGCAGACTTCCTTGCACCCGCCACGTCGCATAACCCTCTGCGGGGCTCATTGCACCACCGCATCCTGCTATCTAACTTCTTTGCGCAGCCCGAAGCCCTCGCATTTGGTAAAACCGAGGAACAGGTCCGCGCGGAAGTTGGCCCCAACGCAAGTGAGGCGCTGATCAAGAGCAAAGTCTTCGAGGGCAATCGCCCTAGTAACAGCATCATCTTCCCTCTCCTCACACCTGCAACGCTCGGGTCTCTGATTGCTCTGTACGAGCACAAGATCTTCACTCAGGGGGTCATTTGGGGCATCAACTCCTATGGTATAGTTGCCCCGCCATCCTCCCAGTGCTCGTGCTGACCACTCGTCTAGATCAAATGGGTGTTGAGCTTGGAAAGGTACTCGCGAAGAACATTCTCGCGCAGCTCGACAAGCCGGAAGATGTCAAGGGCCATGACAGTTCGGTGAGTAATATAGACTCGTAATCGGGGGTCCGATTCTCAAGTGCGACGTGTTACGTATAGACAACTGGCATCATCCACTACTACCAGAAATTTAGGAAGGAATAATCGACTGCTCGCATGCGTAATGGTGTGCACGTGAAAGAAAAAGGGAGGGAGACCTTGTACGAGCGCAGTTTTTCTGAATAGACGTTGTAGTACATGTGCGTATGTTATCTCTCAAGGAATACGTACGCTATTTTCTGGAGCGGGCCCAGAGATATCTTTGCCTTCGTGATATCGACCCTTGCGCTGTTCCACGGGCGAGGAAATCTCGGAAGTATTTCCGACGCCGTTGACGTGCATTTGTCCCATTGGACAGCATCACGCTTGCTAGACCGTGACTAGACTGATCCGTTATCAAAACAATTTGCTGACAGCGGTCACTCCACCACCCCCCGCACAGTACCCGTCTTAGGGCCTTCTCGCGCCACATGGTCTCCGCCGCTCTCCGTCTAACTTACTGTAGCGACGTGGGTCAGGCATCTGTCGGGGAATACCGTGTCGCTATCCGGCTCGAAAAGGACTGACCCGACATAGGCATGCGGGTACGAGTTCCGCACGATGGAACATCTCCTCTAGCGCCGGTGGCCAGCCCGAGTCTGAACTAGAAAAGCGCGACGCGACCGCATTGATCGCATCACACCCACCTCTTCACCGACCGTAACAAACACCAGACCGAGAAGCTACTCGGCCTCGGCCTCCTTCCTTCGAGACTCCAAAGGCGCCTATATACCAGCCCGCTCTAGAGGGGGCCGTGACCACGATTTCTCCTTCTGCGCTCTGGCACCCTCGACACAGCCCATATAGAATCCATTCTGTCCATCGACCATGGTAAACTGTGATCGCTAGCCAGATCCTTTGAGGTCATAGTGCGTTCGCGGAGACCCTTCAAGTCCAGATAGTTGAGCGAACATGAGACACCTACTTACTTGCATATTAGGCTACGCCTTTTAAGTACTGTACTGTACAGGCCACGGTACAGCCTGCCAGTAAGCACAGAAGGAATGGTTGCAAAATACATCCACGTGTCATAACCCAAATCTACTCGTGTCTGGTAGCGTGTATGAGTAGCCTTCCTAGCCAGACCAGGACTGTCGATATCAACAAAAGAGACCTCAACTTGGACCACTTATACTAAGGAGGAAGAAAGTATTATTAGTAGCGGCGAAGAGAATCAGAATACAGTAAGCAACGCGCCGAGAAGGATCGGATCATATGGTAAAGCGGTTTGCAGCGGCGTACATGTGAAGATGCTCGGTCCATTTTCTCGTCAACATCAACCCCGAGTAGCGCGCATGTATGCCGTACCCCCTATCCTGTCACGAAATCCGGCGCGGGGTCGAACTTGCTCGGCCGCCCGGGACTGAATGCTCTGCCGCGCGACGGGGTCCACAACCCCTTTGCCCTTCCGGCCCTATCGCTGGCGACAGGGTGCTGCTCGGCTGCCGCACTTGAACGGCGTGACGCGGGCTGAATCGTCGCCGCACTCGTGGCTCCAGTGACCGGCATCGACGCCGTTTCTTGCCCACCGCCTGGCGTCGCAGTGCAGGACACCAACGACTGCTTCGGTGATGGCACTCTCCCTTCGGGTACGCTCACCGTCGACCTGACGGTGCTTGTTGGCGAGAAGCCCGAGCTGCGCGTGGATGTTGACGACGTGGTGCTGGTGCTCCCCGAGTACTCCTCGCGCGTCTGTTTCAGCTTGACCGCGCGCTTCTTCCCGAGAGAACGTAACTTTCCACCAAGATCGGTGGGAACCTCCATCGCGCGAGCGACCCCGCGCCCGCGCCCTCCGTCGACCGCCATGAACGAGCGGGTGCGCACGACGCCCCCAACGCTGACCGTACTTGTCGTCACTCCGGAGCTATGGAACGGCAGCACGCTTGGGGCTGTGAGGAGTGCTGGAGAGTCGACGGAAAGGAGGTCCATGTTTGCAGAGGACAGGAGCTCGTGGCGTACGGTGGGCGGGGCGGGCGCAACTTTCACAGACAGGCTTGCATTGGAGGTTGACCGCGCGAGACTGAAGCGCTCATGGGGTTGGAGAGCATGCGCAGACTGTGGTTCAGGGGTGACTGCAATATGCTTGTCCATACCGCTGCGTGCTTGCCGCGCGAGGTCCATTGGCCAGCAGTCCCACTCGAGCTCATAATCGCCATCGTCGCCGTCCGCGTCAAGGTCGGGGACTGTATCCGGATTTTCTGTTTGCAAGGATGAGCCTTTCTTGCGCAGCTCTGGGTCACTGGGCTTCGGAGCGGGAGGCTCCTCGGGTAATCCTCCCCACAAAATCCAACCCATAGCTTCGCTTACATCCCCTAGCCCTGCTTTCTGTGCACGTTGGGAAACCTCGATCCGCCATTCAGGGTAGGGGTATGGTGGTCGTTGTGGAGTACCAGAGATGGGTGAAGAGGGTGAAGAAGGAAGGGAAGAGTCCGGAAGAAGGTACTTTGGGATCAAGGTAGAGCTGACGGTGTTTGGGCAGAATCGGTGTAGTACTCGTAGAAGGTGTGAGAGCGCTGGCAAAAGAGGAAGAGGTCAGACACCGACTGGTCGAAGGCCCAGACGACGTACCAAATTCGTTCAGCGTGTCCAGAATGAGCCAGATCCCCTGTGTACCATCACCAGCGTTGATTTCATCCCAAAGACTCTCATTCCTCTGTTCCGGCGTTCTGTGTTCGTGCTGATCATCCCTTGGGACGCTGCTTGCCCTTGGCTTTTCCTCCTCTATACTCCCGGGACATTGCTTGATGCTCTCTTTGGAGTCACGCCTTCCGCAGACCTCGCCATCATTTTCGCGCGGTAGTGACCCGCCGGACCAAGGTTCACACCATTGTTCAGCGGTCGGCGAAGACGAGACTTGTGAATCAGGGACGTTGGGGGTGGACACCTCTACACGAAACTTGGCGCAGACGATGTGCGGACTTGGAAGAGCAGCCGTAGCGGTTTGTACGATATCGTCTTCTTGCCCACGCAAGGTCGTGAGCGACGAAAGCAGGCACGTGTGTACCGGGGTAAGATCCTACGCAGCATACCCCTTCGTCAATATATAAAACTCAAAACAAACGAATACACCGGTAGCCACGGCTCACGGATCTCGATTTGAATAGGCTCAGCATGCCTTGGCGGATGACCAGATACCGGTCTCGCCACTCCAACTTCATCTTTCTGCGCTTGCGAATTGACGGCGGCGCACCTGGGCCACCCGCACCACCAGACGGGCCGCGTGACTCGCTCGAAAGGTCCTTTGGTTTCCTGATCTTATTTGGGGACATGTCCTGCAGGTGAGAAGTACCTTGTGCGTCCTTGGAATTGACAACGACGCGCAGCGCGCGCAAGTCAAGTTCGAGATAAGGTTGGATGTATTCGAGCATGATCTCCCGTGGGAGCCGCACCATGGTATCGGGCGGGTGCAGCTCTAGCAACTCGTGCGGGCGTAAGCCGTACCAGGCAAGCGAGTAATCGTCCTCGAGAAGCTGGCCCGTCGAAAACGCGAGCATCTGATAGTGGTGTGGGGGCAGCATTGCGGTGCGCGACACTGGCTCCACCGGCTCTTCAGTGACGGTGGGGGAGGCAATACGCTGGTTCGGTGCCTGGAGCCCGTGTGGCTGACGGGTGGCCTCTGAAAGGCGGAATTCAGAGTCTGCATAGCGGTCATCTTCATGTGAGCCCTCTGTGCTGTTGTCGAAGGAGTTGGGCGTAGGAAGTGAGGAGGCGAAGGTTAATGGGCGATACGGGGCGGTCCCGTGAGAGTAGATAATCCTTGGTTGTGCCACCGGTGTTATATACTTTCGTGAGTAGGTATCGTTTAACCTCCGAAATCTTCAAGCTGGCGTCAATTTGAGTCGCAAGCCATTGGTCAGACGCAACTACTCGATGGGATCAGGAACTTGGCAGGCTTGGAACAAGGTACAAAATCGTTGCGCACCAAAACGACAGGCAATAGGAAGCAATATTTGGGACCGCCTTTCGCTATCCATAGCAACGAGACAACGATCAAGACCCAACTTTCCTTTTCGAGCGATGTTCAAGCTTGCGCTCACTGGCGACAGGCGGGGGGCAGCGATGGCCGACTCACTAGAAGGTCAGCATCATGAGCGACGCATTCAACTGGCGGGCCACTCTTTCCGGAACGCAGGCTATAAATATAATATTCTGCCACTCGTAACTTGAACAACAAGTATGATCGACAAAGTTCGCTAAATAACTATGACACATTGACACCTTTCAAAGAACCCCCTCCAAGCTTCTGTTCCTATACCAGCGTTCATGCGGCAGCCGACTTCCTTGTGGCACGGGCATCGGGACTAGAAAATCGTTAGTGACTTCCAAGTCGCACATGCGGGTCAAGATGTCATAACAACGAGGCAAAGAACGTACCCTTCCTGGAAACGGAACACGTCCTCATTGCCGATCATCTCGTGGACAAGTGTGAGACGCCTTAAATTGGCCAAGAAGTCTTCGTGCTTCTCGTTCTTCTTTCCACGCTGCGAACGCGAACTTTATCAGCTAAAATCTCCATCACAACACCTACACAATCGCACCATCATCTTGCCGAGCCTGTCAAGGAACTGTGCCACGTTCCCCGGTCAGATAGATCATAACATCGATAGAGAATAGACAGCGAACCGAAATCTTGTTGAGCAAAGAATAGACCAGTGCAAGGATGATGGTGACGCCAAATGAAAATGCCCATACTGTGATGACTGTGACAATATCGGTATGGCTATCAGGCCGTCATCAGCGTCATGTAATCCACACAAGAACCGACACATGTATCTCTGTACCAACCCATTGTGAGGTTCTGGCCCAGAAATCCACCCGAATAGAGCGAAAATACTGGCAAGTATGTCAATCCCGAGGATGGCCCCTACGAGTTGCCACGACGGCCAAGATCCCGTTCCGCGGGTCACGAAGATCAACCAATTCTGTTACGCCAGAACGTATCAGTCTACCGACCTATAACACGACAGTCGGTGTATGACGCGCCGAGACTTACTTCCGTAAGGGCAACTTCAAGGAAGAGAATCTCCTGAACGCTTCCCCATTTCTGGATGATCCCCCCGTTGTCCAGAAATAGGGTGCCACGCAATACCCACGTAGCTGCGGCTAGCAGCGCCCCAAGGATAGTAGAGATAAGCCAGATCTTTGGCAGCTGCCACTCAACGGGGTTGCGATCATATGGAGCATTATCGTAAGCTATCGCAATAGTGCCAAGATCTGCGAATAGGGCAATGAACACGATGAGGTCCGCCCGGATCGTTTCGTTCAGAATAATTATGGATAACGTCAAGTAGATCTCGAGATGCAAGCAGAGTGCGATGCGGTACACAATATAAGCTGCGACCGCGCATACTTAATTCCACGGGAGCGAGTGGAAGACAAAGCTCGTACCTTTCATGCGGTGGAAGATCTGCCTTGCGACCTTGATTGCTGTGATGATTGTGGAAAGGCCCTCGTCAAGGAATACGACATCCTAGACCCAATTACGCCGTTGGGAATCGTCACTCTGATTATATGATACGATGCTTACCGCAGCACTACGAGCAGCGTCCGATGCACCCTGGACAGCTATACCACAGTCGGCCTATTCTGACGTCAGAATGGGAACGCGGCAGGAAAGAGACAAGACCGCACCCGCTTAAGAGATGGCGCGTCGTTGACACCTAGAAACTGACGGATCTATGCGAGCCTCGGCCATTCAAAAGGCACTCACCATCGCCTGTCATAGCGGTCAGATGCCCGCGATTCTGCAGCATCTCCACCACCTGGTATTTCTATCCGGTACAACGTCCCAACAACAATCGGTCTATGAGCGGATATGTAATATAAGACTTACATGCTCCGGGGTGACTTCTGCAAACCCATCCGCGCTTTCCACAAAATCGTGTATCTATCCGCCCTAAATCAGCGGTGCTTTGCCTATGGGGTCAGTATACGTACATCCGATCCGGACATGTCCCTGCCCGTGATAAGCCGCTCAGAATCGTACACGTTGGTCCCAAGCGAGAGTTGTCGGCAAGTTTCCTTCGCAATTGCAACCGCATCACCAGTGAGCATCTTGACGCGCACTCCGAGATCGCCAGCCTCGGCGATCGTCTGGGCCGTGTCTAAGCGAGGAGGGTCGAACCTGCGCGGTTGTCTCACTCAGGTGGGAGCGGAGCAGGGAAGGAAAGGAAGTCACATTGGGAGAAGGCCAAGACATTTCCAGTCACCATCATCCTCCTTGCAAGCTACGCCTGGCGGGGTAAAGTATGTCTTTCGATGGACAAGCTAGTAGACCTCAGGGACGACTTACCGAGCGTGCGGAAACCGCGTCTGGCAAACTCCTGTATCGTATGTTTGTACAACTCTTGGACTTCTGCGGGTGGGTTTGTCAAGCGAAGAATTCTAGAGGAAAAGTCTGACAAAGTCGACGCGAACGGAGAAGAGCATACGCGTTTGGTGCACCTTTGGCAGCGGTATAGCGCTTGCCATCTTTTTCCACCTCGGCAGTAATGCGCTTTGAGACAGGGTCGAATGGTGCGAACTTGTGCGTGACCCAACCACCCTATACGAGAGTCGTAAGCATTGCGTAGCCATGCTGGCATCACCTGGTATACCCTCAGGTTTTCCTTAGCTTTAGGATAGTCCTTTAAAGGAGCGTGTCATGATCTAATGGTACCGTAGAAAAGATGCGGTAGTCGTACCTTGAGAGTAACGACGGTCACTTTGTCGATCGGATCCAATGCTTTGACGTTATGCGAAGAAGCCAAGACAGCGACAGTGAGCCTACAATATCTGCGTTAGACGGACGAACCCTGGAGAATGCGAGGTCATGCACATCCAGTCCAAGTCAACACCTTCAACTACCCAAGCTACAAAATCGCCCAAATCAAAATCGCGTACTTCCAGACGATGACGCGAACGTACGTTCGTGCACGCTAAGCTGGTTGGCGGTCAACGTGCCTGTCTTGTCTGTGCATAGGACGTCCACGCCAGCCAAACTTTCGATGGCGGTCAACTTCTGCACAATTGCCTTTCTACGGGCGAGAAAAGCAGCGCCCACAGCCATCGTTGTGGTGGTGACACAGGGTAATCCGACAGGAACACCAATGATCTGCATGTGACCACTAATGAGTTATCGCCCTGCAACGACGATTGACATGCAATACGTACCAGGAAGATCAACGTGTAAACAAGCAAGTTGTTTCCCTTCGGAGTCGCGATATTGACACCACGGAAGAAGCCACCAATCCAGACGGCCAATAGCCAAATAATTACCCTTGAATACCCATTTTCTCTCAAATTTTTGGCTGCAACGGTTTGATAAAATTACGAACGCACAGCACGAGAAGAGTAGTCCCGATGCTCGACATGACGCGCTGAAAATGCCCCGGCCCTGTACCCGTGTTGACAAGGTTTGCAGTCCGTCCGACGAATGACTCCTTCGCGATGTCGGTGACGATTATGTAGCATTTACCACGCCTGGTACCCGTTGTGTAGTATACCGTGTCCCCAATGTCTGCACACCTCAAGTGAGCTACAGTGCAAACACGGGCAAGAAAAAAAAGTACACTTGTCAACAGCGAGGCTCTCGCCTGTGATCGCGCTTTGGTCAACTGAAAGGATACTCGGGCCCGTATCGACACCTCGCTTGTCCTCGTCATCCTGGTCATCACTTCCTCCCTTCTCGTCATTCTTATCGCTAGAGGCTTCACCATCTCTTCCGGCGGTATCCCCGCTTGATCCTTCGCTTCTGCTCGACTTATTGGCCTTACCTAATAAATAAAGATGAGCCTCAACGCCGCATTACTGACGAACCTGCGTCACCCTGGTTTTTCTTACGCTTCTCGACAATCGACAGAGCTTTCTGGCGGTCCTTGTCACTATACTCTGCGAGGATCTACCAGAATGCGCGTCGGTGAGTACCTGCTGACGAGGTGGAGCACATGCTCTTACCTTCCCATCGGCTGGGATGGTCTGTCCTTCTTCAATAACAACAATATCACCAGGAACGACTTCGCGACCCTCAATCTCCTGTTCCTTTCCCCCACGAACGACCTATGTACCACGGAAACTGTTGGCAACCCAGGGAGCGATGTAAGGGAAGTAGGAGCGCACAGTGGCCTTCATGGCAATCCCTGCCTTAAGCTGTTCGACAATGTCTCCAGCCTGTTTCTCTTGATACCAACCGACGAAAGCGTTGAGCATAAGAATTCCGATCTACCGTCATGCGTCAGGCAAGACAACGGGGGTTGAAAGGTGGACATACGATAACACCAAAGTCGATCCAGCTTCTGAGACCGGCTGCAAGGAGCACAGCCAGTTCCATGACTGCCGGTATGATGTTAGTAGCGTTGAAAGGCTAGCCCCAGAGAGCAAAGCACCGAAAAGAATCGGGCCACGGAAGTACCCAGCGAACTGGATAATGGGATTGGTTCTGGGACTACATATGGCAGGATGAGTGTTCCGACTCGAGTGCTGACGTCTGGTGGCGTACCTCTCGAGTTCGTTGTACCCAAACCGGGCACGTCTCTCGTTTATCTCGGATTCTGACAGGCCCTGGGACATGTGTGTGTCGAGCCAGCTCTGTGGAACCTTGCCAGCCCTTGTGTCCTCCACGGTGACCTTCTTCCAAGGCATGTACCAGAGCCGCCGTGTCTCTTGTTCCTCACCGTCTCCACGATCGCGATCACCCCCACGTTTTTCCTTCTTCGCTTCGATGTCGATGAATTTGAGTAGGCGGGTATACTCGTCGGGCTCGTCTTCGAGGTCCCCATTGTTGAACGAGTCCACTTCCCGTGAGTTCGGCAAATAGCGCTGCTTCTCTGTCTCCAAGTCACCCTGCTCGACGTCGTGGTGCCCGCTGGATCCCTTATTTCCTTCAATTGCGTTTGCTGCCGCCCTACCGGCATCTGGATTACTTGAAGAGGTCGACATCTTGTGGTAACTGTCTAGGATGATTGTGGTTCAGCTGAACTCCAACTTAGGAGGTTGACAATGACGTCACACATACGTATGAGTTTGAGATCTCCACTCCCAAAGGCCTAATTTGGTCGGAACGACTGGAGCTCATCCGGCACTGCTACCACGCACTAGTGAGGTTGAAGACTGGGAATAGTGTCGGTGTTGCTGCTGGTTCCCATGTGAGCGTCTGTTCCGAGCACACGTGGATCGCTCTCTGTAGCTTGATTCTGATCAAACGGAACGGCCGTGTCTTCCACAATGTCCCTAATCGAGAACACCATACTTCCCACGAATTATTCTCCGAGCCAGAATACACTGACGGTTTACTTGGCGCGAGGTATTTACCCTGTAAATCTAAAATGCGGTCAAGTAAAAAAAACGCGAAAAGAGCAAGCGAGCGAAGGCCAAGGTGAGGGTGCTTGTCATGGCTGCGACTTGAGTACCCCGTAGTCTGACCGTAGACCCCAGTGTATATCTCAGGCTACACCCAGATTCTTATTCTTCGATAATCTGTTAGGCCAGCAGTGTCAATTTTAGAGCCCACGTGATTGAGGTGGATGTACTGTAAACTCAGGCTTGAGCGAGACAATGGCCACACGCAACAGACAAACGAAATGCTGCCCAAGCGATGCTGCGACTCCCCTTGCGACATAGAACATACGCCGGAGGCCCTGGTGACACCGGTGATAGGTGCCTTAAGCGGAAAGGTGTCACCAAATACACGCCCACGCCCACTTGGGACGACCGCTCCCAAATGGGGACGGTGGCTGGCCGTCCAATTTCCCGATGTAGAAGCGGGCTCAGGGGCTCTCCAGTAGCCCCCCCCGTGTCTTCCGGCGTGCTGCATTCGCGCGCGCGCTCAGGTACTCTATAAAAGCGTGCTGCATACAGAGGTGGGAAGCTCCACGATATTTCGTGACGCGCAGCGATGTGCGCGACCCCTCGCGCGGCAGATCTCCGTCGAGCCCAAGTGGCTCATCTCTGGCATTCTCGGGGGTGCTGCACTTACACGCGGACTTAGCGGATTTGGAGGGACACATCCCTTAATCAGATAGACGTCTGTACGAGGTTTGGAACCGTGCAGAGGCCTGCGCGACCAGTTTCAACACCTCACACCTCCCTAAACTCAAGAAAGATATTGATTACATAAAGGAGACTGGCAACAAACACAGTGGGTGAGCCAAAAATGGGAGGAGCCCCTAAGAAACCAACGTTGTCACCAGGGGGATGTATTTCCGAGGGGTTGCCACCAAGGTCAGGTGACTGGGTCACCAGGGCCAGCTGGTCTTGGAGCGTATGCAATGAGCGTATGTTCTAATATGCACGACCACAAATTTGCAAGTGAAAAATAGAAAGATCACTGGGTGACTTTCCGTAGGATCTGGAGCCTCTAGATGATCCTCCAGAGCTGTACCCGGATTTTGTAATCAGGAAAATAAATTTTAGAGAGGCTGTTTTTCCCTTGGTTTTTCCCGTAGACCGGCAGAAAACATCTAGGGCTAGAAATGACAAAGCAAGAACCGGAACGATGGTGCGCGCGCCATCGACTGCGTCTTCCCTCTTCCCCCATGGCCATTGCCCCCCATCTTACCCTTATGCACCAGCTACAGTATGCAAGCCATCATGCATGTGACAATGATGACGACGACGAACTCCAACACCGGCTGAGGTGGCCGAGGAGGAGGCGGCTCCTAGGGTTGCCTGGGTGGAGATATTGCGCAGGAGGCTTGGCAGGAGGGAGGAGATACAACAACGTAATACACACCGTACATACCTCACCTGTTTCGATCTCAACCCCTCCCCACCCCCTGGCAGCACATGCGTGCCAGAGGTAATGTCCATGCATTTATCACAACAATGGGGATAGATGTTACAATGTTTGAGTTAGTGATTTAAAGGCCCGGCTCGGCTTCAAAGCCATGGCTTTGGCTCAGCTTTTGGGGGCCCGGCTCTTCTAAGATCTGGTGCCGGGGCTGTTCCCCCAGCTTTTCAGGGCTTCGGCCAGCCTCGGCTTTAGGGCCACGGCTTCTTTTTTTTTTTTGGATCAATCTTTATTCTGGGATACACGCCGAAACACAGACCAGTTGTAGTATTACTACTACACTTATGAAACCGTTCGTCCGTAAGGTGGCCCCGAGTCTGAGAAATGAGAAACACAACCAAGACGCGGGAAGACGGCGATTACAGGAGGAACCCCGTGGAAGGGGACCGACTTAAATAGGCCCGAAGGAGGCTCACTTGGTGCTTTCGCACAGATGTAGGGCCACGGCGCCACGGCTTCACAAGCTTAGATACAGAGTTTTGTAAAACACGGACATCACTAAATAGTCAATATTGTACGCGCGTCCTCCTCCTCCTCTTCAAGACCCTCGACCAGTTTATCCCAAGACCAACCTTCTCCATCCTGGACAACATCATTCGACTCAGCTTCGTGGTTTACCGGCTCTTTATCTGCCAGGTCCAAGTGTGTTTCCTCTTGTGCAGCACTGATAACGTCACGGAAAAGGAGGTCTTGATGAATCAAACTCTTGAGGCATTGGAGGGCTTCAACAATGTCCCCGTCGAGTCGGTTGCGACGCTTGCTAATTGTGATCCCGGCGGCTGAGAACGCACTCTCGCTCGACACCGAGGATGCCATAATGGCAAGGTAGTCGCGCGCAAGGGCTCGCCATGTCGGGTAGCGTTGGCCATGGATCTACAGAGGGAGTTAGCAAGCCAAACGCGTTAGGAGTTTTGGCCGAGAACGTACCCCCCACCAGTAGACCATTCCCACCCCTTCAGGAACGACCTCATTTGAGTTGAGGTAGGCCGTCCATTCATCGAGCCAGGGTCTATCGGGATCGATGACCTCACCATCTCCGTCACTTTCACTGTCCATATCATCGATATTCATGCGGCCAGGCTTGTTTGATGTCGATGGTTTGCGGATGCGGGTGAAGGTGGAGGCACAAGTGGAGGAGGTTGCCGCGTTCTCACAATGTGTGATGTACCGCTCTTGGAACTAAAGAACGAGTCAGCAGCTAGCAGATGATTTAAAAGAGATATACATACGCGCGTTTGAACAACGTCTTCCACCTCCGAAAAGAGGTCTGGATCCCAGTGTTTCTTGAAATAGGCCATTTTCGAGGACGGATTGAGCACTACAGTAAAATGTCAACTACAGAAGGAGTAGGACGGAAACTATCACTCACCCATCGCCATAAGGTGGGCATCCGAAGTACCCGTGCGTTGATAGTACTGGTCGAGCTTTGCCAAGCCAGCGGTGAGCGCTGGTACAAATACCTCGTAGCGTGGTTTCTTCGAGGCCTTCTCCCACTCTGCATACAGCTTCTCCAGTGCCGGCAGCGCGTTGTGAAGCGTTGGTCTTGAGGAGGTCGAAAAGGCATGTTGGGCATTGTCCGCGTGCTGAAGGCGCAGTGTTAGAGTCACTCCGAATGATTTGCGACCTCCGCACGTACCTGCAAAAGGTTACAGAAGAGGCGAACACGCGTCCACTCATCCTTATCCAAAACGAGGTTGGAAAGCTTGCGCCGTTGTTCAGCACTATTTTCCCTAGATCGGAGCTCACAAACGAACTCATCGACGGCCTGTAAGACACCATAGTTAGGTTAGACTTGGATGAAAAAAGAGAGCTTACCTGGCGACGCGTCTCGGCGCGATTAAGCATCACATATGTCGAACTCCAACGGACCTTCATGTCAAGCAACAGCTGACAGGGGCGTATGTCGTTACGCTCTTGAACAACCTCAAATAAAGCCTTCCGCTGTGCAGAGGAGCGCGCCTGGACCATATGTCAGAAAAAAATGGTGGTACAGAAAGGACTACACACCTTGACGCAGATGGCCCGAATGATGCCAATCTCGTCGCGCTCAATATCCCCTAGGTCGTTGGGGAGGTTGGCATCTTCAGGGTCTCCGGAATAATATTTTGATTTGCTACGCGTAGAGATAAGAACTTGAGTGGCCAAGTTGATGATGTGCGCCAAACATCTGTACAAATATGAGCGTGTCAGGAGTTTTACAAACTAAAGACATACCTAATATAACGACGTTCAATGTCGTACATTGATCCCGTCTTGAGGTTGTAGCACCGAGCAAATTCTTGAATCATGGTCGTGTTATTCTTTGCGTTGTCGCACGTAACGTGTCCAACCTGTAAACAGTTAGCGACTCGGTAGAATATTGTAAGGATCATGATAACGCTTACCTTGTGGACGATACCAAGGCGGTTACAGACTTTGTAAAGCGCTTGTCCAAGTCTTGTGCCATTGTGCGCCGTGTTCAGTTGGATGAAACCGAGTAAAGCGTGCTCCTCAGTCCACTCCCCAACGACACGCTCTTCGATCCAGTGGCCGGTGACTGCGAAGTACCCGTCAGTATTATCAGCTTGCCATGCGTCGCATGTCAGGCTGATTTCACCGCCCACAGCAGGGCTCTAGCGAATAAGCGTGAGCATTAGTATAAGGTACAAAGGGAGAAAACGAAGGAACTCACATTAAGCCGCTCTTTCAACAAGCACATTTGTTGTTTGAAAGTCTTGATAATGTGCCCGCGTGTCCGCCATGGTGAAGGGAGCTTGACACCGCGAGTTGCGCGAGATGCGATGTCGATCATCCTCTTGAAGGATGGCCGGCTGAACACTTGCAGTGGCTGGAATGGAGACAACGAATCAGAACAGCGCTTAGACAAGTGACGAATACTTACTAGATCTCCATCAATAAGCCACTCGATTGCGGCACACATGAATGCTTTGTCGCTATACGGAATTGGTCTCTCGCTTTCGTTCTGGGGCTTGAAATGGTCGGTGACGCTCGATTGGAGTGTTTTGAGACTCTTATCGAGGGCAGCTTGCCTGCGTTGCTTCGTATCATCGGGTAACATGGATTCGAATTTGTTTTCTTGACACCACTTTCTATAGCGTCGCTAAGGTGATACACGCAGTTAGGATACAAAAAAGAAATATCCAAAATAGTTGGACTTACCGAATGCAAGGATGCGGCGTGCCGGCGAAGAGTTGAGTGCTCGTTGGTCAGGATTTTGTCTTGCTTTACGCATCCGAGGCCTTCTCTACAACGTGCGGCAGATAAGTGATGATGATCGGGCGAGGAAAGTGAGGATACTCACGCGCATAGATTACAGCTCGTGCGCGGTTTAGATTGACCTGGCACACGAGGGAGAGGGGTGAAAAAGGCCTTGATATCGGCGGTAGGGTCTGTCTTGTTGAGAGACTCTTCGCGTGGATCGTCGACGTCATCGATGTCCATGACCTGGACATCTGGATGCATCCCCGATGCATCCAAGTCAGTGGGTGACCCATTCGTCTTTGCTTTCTTCGAGACGAGAGCGCCGTCGTGTCCATCGACAAGGGTCGGTGCAGTGTTGACACCGTCATGAGAAGCCAGAGGTCGCTTACATGAAGTCCGAGCTTGTGCCAAGTCCGAGTCGGGTGTCGCAAGCGATGGTGCTGGGATGTACTCAGATCCTGGCGGGCTGGGCTCAGGCAAAGATAAAGGCGATGATGGATTGGCTGGTAGACGACGAGTAACAGAAGTGGCGGATGCAACCATGCGGCGATGCGAGCTGAGCTCCAGTTCAGCAACATTGTCTGCGGTCAACTTCGCTGAGGGGTGAAGTGTACGGGTGGGTCGAGGACTCATGATTCTGGGAAGGAAAAAGAAAAAAGAAAACAGTATTTAAAGACAAGTACAATTCATATCCAGACCCCATGAAATTCTGTGCGACTCTGTGCGAATCGAGTTGAGGGACGGCGTATTGTTGTGCAGATCGCAATTCTTGAAGCTCTTGAGTTGAGGGGCCGAACCGCATGGTGCAGAGCCAGGGCTGTGGGACATACTGCCAAGTACAGTGCATATCAAACCGCGAATTGCAGTGTGAGTTGCGAATTCTCTTGTTGTCATGCAGATCGCGTTCTTGAGATGAAGGGCCTGGCCAGACCACATGGCGGAGCCAGGGCTGTGGGCCGGACCGCCGTCCTCCGAAAATTGAAGCTTGAGACATGAGCTGTCAAAAGCCCAGCTGGCGGCATCCGTGGGAACGGCATTTTGCGGCTGGCTTTGGCTGGCTTCCGGCTTTCGGGCCGGGCCTTTAAATCACTAGTTTGAGTATCTCCTTGACCGAGGCTTTGCTGATATGCGGAATTCGACTTCGATCCCTCGCAATGGTATCTCATTGTCAGTCCTATCAGGTGATGCGAAGTCATCCATCCTGCTCACGGACATCCTCACCGACCGAGCCCGCTTGCACCTTTCCGGTAAAAACCACTAGGGACAATGTATGCACTTGTTGATGGGGTACTTCTCGTCACGCGTCACGTGCAACCCACTTTGGCGGCTTATTGGTTGCTTTGCTTGATTTTGGCAATTCGCTTAACTTACTTTTGTGATGCGCCCCTCGCCTGTTGCACTCACTCAAGCCCTCGCGGCTTCCTGGGATGACACGCACGCTTGCCGTCGAGCGTGAAACGCGTATATATGAGGAATTAGCCTCACCGTAGAGCTTTTGGGGGCCCTTCCTATGGCAATTATCTACCTACATGTAGCTGCTCGAAAAAACTTCGTCGTTGCCGTCTCCGCGGTTATCGATCTCTCCACATATATAACCCCCATTGTTCCAATCACCCGATCTCGCCCACTCCACAGTTTCTGGCAACGGTCTTCAATTCCTTGAGCGGGTCTCGTTGTTTTCTCTCTTCCAGTCTACTGCGACTGCTTCCGTTTTTCATGAGTCTCGCGATGTTAAGACATGTCATGACCCAATATCAGCCTCGAATGCAGAGCAATCTCACCACTGCGACGTCGTTAGGCTATGGTTCATCTGAAACGCCCTATACGGATTTCGAGACTGGTTTCATTTCTGTATGTTGTCCAAGTTCTATCCGCTCGCCGTGGCGTTGTTGACCCGTTCCCGTCGCAGACAATCGTTGGGGCAGCATTCCTTTCGGCAATATCCGTACTTGTTCTCGTTTATGTGCGTTGATTCCTTTTCTTTGTGGCCACCTGATAAACATGCCCCTCTCAGATGAGCAAATCCGGTCGGCACTCGCGCCTGGGAGAGTACACCTATATCCCAGCCCTGTTTGGTTCATTAATTACGTCCAATCTGCTGCAATCCGTCGGCACGCTCATCAATCTGCGGTGGGTACTACATGGTAGTGTGTCGCCCGGGAAGTTGTGCAGTGTCCAAGGTGTGTCCATTGCGACATCGCGTGTTATGTTCGTTCTCACCGCCGCACTATCACATAGGCGGAATCAAGCAAGCTGGCAATGTCGGCACGGCTGTTTGGTGGGCGATGAAATCTCAATGGTGATAGGTCCCTCGCTCACCCCTTATTTGCAGGTCGTTTGCCCTCGCCTTACACGCTTTCCGCCTCCTGTTCTTGCGGACCCGTGTGGAAAGACGAACCAAGTGGCTTGCGCTCACCCTGGGGTGGCTCTTCATTACTATTATCGTTTCTATTGGCCCTCTTGCACTTCAGAGGAAAGACCGAGGTCCCTACTTCGGACCTTCGGGGTACTGGTATGTCGCGTCGTTGCTCTGTGCCGGTGCCATGTCGTCTGATAATCTGCGTCACAAGGTGCTGGATCACACACGATTACCCCATCGAACAGACTCTCCTTGAATACGTGATCGTAGGTTCTGATCATGGTGGACAACCCACTCACGGTGCTCAAACGACGAATTTTAGGAGTGGGCGTCCGCTTTTGTTAGTTTCGTACTTTACGTGATAGTTCTCCTCCGCGTGCGTGGGAACCTCATCAAGGACAGCGAAGGACGTTGGTTTCTACGCTGGGTCTCGCGCAATGAAAGCTGGCAGCTTGGGTTCTCAAGGGACTATCTCGACTCATGCACCATAAAGATGGTCGCGATCGTTGTATGGTAATTCTTGTTCTTGCATGCCCCACCTAACCGTAGTTGATCGGTTCGCGCTGTTTCCAGGTATCCAGTACGTGTCCTCTGAAGAATCAAGTAATATTTTTTTGCTCATTGGGCTTCTGAATTAGGTAACATATACAGTACTCATTGTTCCGATCTCAATTGCGCGCTTTACGAGCTACGCTGGCGCACCTGTCCCGGCCAGCTTTACGTTCGTAGCCGACATGATCTTCGCGCTTGGAGGTCGGTTTTTTTTTCACCCATTCACGTCATCTTCACCCCAGTTGACGCCGTCTAGGCTTTGTGAATCTATTGCTCTTCCTCAGCACACGCCGCTTTATACCCGACCTACAGACCACCCCAGATTTCTCCACACCTCGATCGCGCCCCTCCAAAGGTCAGGTATTATCCGGTGTCACCCCCTTCGTATTCACGTCTCCGGAAGTGGGAGCACAGCCGGTGATGATGACGGTTACCTCTGAAAGACATGCGCCTGTGTCATGGTCCGACAGGAGGCCGGATATAGAGGCGCTGAACCATGGGACGAGCGTGGGATCCCCTATGAGTGACACGTCTCAAGAGTCTAGACAACCGCTCAACTATCAAAAGGAAACACTCTGACCTCCGATACAGGCGCCGCAAACCTTATCACCACCTCGACCGTGTATCATCGTTAGACCGCACAACCGATACCTTATTTTGACTAATTGACCATTTCGTGTGGCTACAATCACCCTGTACGTCCGACATAGACGGGGATGCTTCGTACTACCTACGCCCACAACCCATCGGAAACCGCCCTGATGAGTCGTACCGTAACGTAATTGCGGAACAACATATGGGTATAAGGTTTTTTTTTTTGTTTTACAACACATAAGAAATATCATAATAAATGTGTAATGCGCCAGTCCAGAAGCGCCGTTGTGAGGGCCAGCACATCAGCGCTCAATACACAGGCAATGGCCGGCGACACTGCGTGCGTGATCACCAAGCACCAACCTGTACCCATGGATCCTCTGTGATATATTTGCCCTTGATCTCCACGCCGGGACCAGTCTCATCAACCACCGTGAGATCGTCCCAATCCTCGTCCTCCTGTTGCGGCACCTCAGGGTTGGTGCCCATAATGGAGATAGGGGTACCAGCGGAAGTGAAAGCGCTCTCCAAGCGAGAAAGGGCTTCCTGTGCGTTTTCATCCAAGGGAGGCACACATTCCGAGGTCACCGGACACTCAGTGATGAGGACGTCACCCTCTAGTGCCGGAAGTACGCGCAGTTTGAGGTTGTATGGTCCGCCATTGACGTGTTCGACGCACTCGGACAACTCCTCGCACACGTCTTCGAGGTCGTCCGCGAGGCACTCGACGTTGATATGACGTAAGGCCCTGCTAGCGGTTGCCAGCATGCGTAATGTGGAAGGTAATTGAGAGGGCGAGAATAACGGAGTGAGGCGCACGCGCTCCAGAATGGGAAGAGATAGTGGTTCTGTGGCGCCGACAATACCAGCGTTGAGGACCACGCTGCGCAATTGAGGCCCCACGCGCCGCAGAATGTGGCTGGACCAACTTGCATTCTCTGCTGGCGACGCACTCTCAAACGCGCCAAGTTCCAGTGTCTCGAGCTGGCAACGGACGGCCAGATCGGTAGATGCGAAGAGGGGATCTCCGAGGGACGTGTTATGAATGGCAAGGTGACGCAGGCTGTGGATGGTGAAGAGACTCGGCAAGGTGGGTGGAACCGAGGAATGAGTGCCGTCGGTAGGGACCGTTGGTTTGTCAGCAGCGAGGGAAGGCGAGTGACGGTGTGGGCTGTGCCACGTGTTAATATGGCATGGAAAAGCGCGAGTGACACAGGAAATGGAGAGTGATTTTAGGCTGGGCACCGCGAGGGCAACGCCAATAGCGGTTCGCTCGCTCCTAATTTATGACTTTAAGAATGGACGGAAGGCGGAATGACGCACGAGGACACTTACAGGGAGGTATGGATCGCATCTCGGCAAGGCTGGATTGAGAGATCCGTTAACTGGTCAAGAATGGAGAATGACGATATCGCGAGTGGAGATAGTTCGGTGGAGAGGTGGAGGGAGAGGGATCTTAGACGAGGAGCGAGGGAGAGTATTCGACGAAGAGCGTCGGAGCAGGTCGCCTGTGTGACAACAGGAGCGTCGACGACAGAGCCGGCGGTGCTGATGTCGAGTGTGCGGATATGGGACGCATGGGGGACTGGCACGTGATCCAGGAAAGATTGGAGCCTGGCGAATGATGGTATGGTGACCGACTAGTTTTGGACGATACATGTGTTCGGCGTGAGAGTGAATGTGGAAGTGGGTGGGGATGTCAGTGTGGACGTGGGTGTGCAAATGAATGTGAACGTACGTTATAAACGGCGGGCAGGCATAGGATGCGGTTGTAGTGGGAAACCTCAGAGAGGGAGCGAAGGGCGTTGTCATCGAGAAGCTGGGTAATCGTCAACTGTATTTCGACTGGGAGGGTGAACCATAGGGAGGAGGATGGCGATGACATTGTGGAGGGATAGACGTAGCAGGAGGTAGCAGGGCATGACGAGCAAGTGGGATGATATATATATATTCGAGCGACCGACTAGCACGGGACGCAAGGCAGCAGCTGTGAGAGCGTGAGTGGGTCTTCTCAAGTTCCATGGAAAGGTGCCTTTTTCTGAGATCGTATCTAAGCGTGGCGTGATCGACGTCCACCTGAAGCGAACACTCTCCCATCCATAAACCGATTGATGGTGTGTTGGCGCGCATCTCTCAAGGTCAGCGTCCTCGTCCATCGGTTTTCATGCCGAACCATTCCTGCGCGCCCAATCTTCCGTTTCAAGCGACCGTCCCTTTAGCCGCTCTTTCTCCTCAACCCCTTACAGTCCTTTACGTGTCCCTCGCGTGGGTCCAACGCGCCCGCATCAATTCTCATCATCCTCACGACTCGCATCGCTTGCACATCCCCGGGCTCACCGGGCGCTGTTTTCCAGAGCCGGCCCTTCCTTCCCTGAACCAGACAATCTGGGCGAAATCACCGCTGATCATCGACGATCGTCATCCCTCGACATTCTAACTCGAAAATTTATGACATTTCTTGACGACCAGCGCGAGCAGTCGTCACTTGTTCTCGTCGACGTTCCATGAGGGGGCTCGCCAACTGTAGCATTCTTTTCTCACGCTCTCGTCGGCTTGCTGTGTCGTTGCCCGGGTTCCTGAACTTGGCGCATCTGCTTCGCTTGCCTTGACATCGCATCGCAGCCATCTGTCACTGCCACCCAGCGAACTGGTGCGCCGTCTTCGCGGATATTTATAAATGCAATACTCATTACTGTATAATAAACCCAGGTCATCAAGATGTCATCGTAAACTCCCCCGCCCCTCCCCCAGGCATCGATACTTCCGACCCCTTTCCCCCTCTCGTTTAGCTTGAACTCTCTCTAATCTGACCCGGGAGCGGGTAATCACCGACTCTTGTTTTCTCCGTATTTTTCTACCCACATCCCGGGTACATGTTTCTCATCTAGACTCCAAAAAATATCCCAGCATCGCCTCTCTTTGAATTGTTGGGCGTCTCCCATATCTGTTGTCGCACTAGTAGGACAGATCTAGGAGTTGACATTGCTTTAATAAGGAGATATCGGGTTGGAGTTCTCCGCCACAAGCTATATCAATGTGATATCTGTCCTTGCACGCGCTTACGCCCCACACTTAGCAGTATATGGGCATATGTGAGAAGCACACCACCCGGACTGTTCGGAAACACTTCCACGTGCTAGCAAAATTGAAACGACTGCAATCACGGATCCTTGTGCTGCTGCGAGTCCCCTCAAGGCCCTCCGGCCATCAAAACATCTCTTTCCTGCATGTTCTCCCACCCAACTCGCTGGAATGTGATCTTACTCTAAGAAGCGGAATTTCAATTGAAACAATGTGTTTGCAACCCAACGCCAACTTCATTTTGGGTCCAGAAGTGGCAACCTGCCCCACCGAGTCACGCCGAATGTCTTGAATCTATTCGAGGAGTGGTAAAAATGTCGCAAAATTCCTGCAGGAATATAAGAGTTATGACTAATCACAAGATTCCATAATATAATATAACCTTTCCTATACTGTATCTCTGACCCACAAGAACTAACTTAGCTTACTATAATCCCTTATAATTCTTAGGAATTTTACGACATTTTTTACTACGTGGCACTTTACAAATGTCTGGTCCCTTACAGTAACTACTTTCCTTCCACTTCTCATTGTATCCCACAGAACGCCGAATGGTACTGTGGTGGCCATGTGCATTAGTATGAAGCAAGTACATGTGATACATTGTGTAGCCGAACTGTTACGGTTGCGCCTTGGGTTGCGCAAGGAGCTGCTCAGAACTACCCACTTTGAGTCAATTGCGACAGAGACTACGCAATGCGCAGTTGATTCCTCCACTTGTGAGCGTTGTGGAGCCTGCTAACAGAAACACGGGCCATACCACGTATCCCTTGGCAGCACCTTTTTTTTTCTTTTTTTTTCGGAGAAACCACCCCAACGAAACGCGATCACGTGGTCATTTTTTACCCCAAGCGAGAGAAACCAGCCACCGTAAGGGGAAAGACCAGGGCCGTTGGGGCGACACAATGAAGGACGAGTCCCATAGATGATTACATGGAAGGTCCTATCTGATGTTGAGTAGCCTCCGAGGCTTTTCAGGAAAGTGGTAAAGATATATTGGGAGGAACTGGCAAAGGACGACAAAAGTTAAGTTAAGTAAGTCACGGTGCCCCAATAAATTCTGTCGGAGGTACATAAGCAGCGCGAGAAACTGCCACCTCATCCCTTAGCAGTGATCGTTCGTTCCTCTTTCCTCCCTTCTTCGGCTCCAGCGCCATCATTCCGTGATGTCCACTGTTCCTCTGTCCGCCTCAGAGGCCGTAAAACTTAATAAAGACCTCCGAGAGGCCGAGGTTCCTGCCGACCTCAACATCCCTGACAACTACGTAGACTATACCCTCAAAAATACCAAGCCGTTGCCACCCGTCACCTGGAACAATTGGTGGAAAGAACTCAACTATTTATCACTCGCCATCCTTACCATAACTCCTTCCATCGCACTCTATGGCGCTTTTACGACAAAACTTCGTTGGCAGACAGCCGTCTTCGCAGTAATTTACTACTTTATCACTGGTTGGGGTTAGTATCTGGCTATCTTTTTTCACTGGGTCGTTCTAATCTAATCCTTGCTGTAGGTATTACTGCAGGCTACCACCGTCTATGGGCCCACCGCTCATATAATGCATCCAAGCCTCTGCAGTACTTTCTTGCTATTGCTGGCGCTGGCGCAGTGGAGGGATCTATCAAGTGGTGGTCCCGTGGACACCGCGCGCACCATCGATACACCGACACCGACCTCGACCCGTACAATGCCCATCGCGGTTTGCTGTGGTCTCACATTGGCTGGATGGTCGTCAAGCCGCGGCGCAAACCAGGTGTTGCAGATGTCTCTGATCTTAGCAAAAACGAGGTTGTCCGGTGGCAGCATCGTTGGTATGTCTGGCTCATCCTCCTTATGGGCCTTGGTGTTCCAACCGCCATCCCTGGTTTACTTTGGGGTGATTGGCGTGGTGGATATATTTATGCCGGTGCTGCCCGCCTTGTCTTCGTCCATCACTCTACGTTCTGCGTCAACTCTTTGGCACACTGGCTCGGTGATGCGCCGTTTGACGACAAGCACACTCCCCGTGATCATGTCATCACCGCAGTTGTTACTCTCGGCGAGGGCTACCACAACTTCCACCATCAATTCCCCACGGATTTTAGGAATGCCATCAGGTGGTACCAGTACGATCCCACCAAATGGTTCATCACTGTCTGTAGTTGGATGGGTCTTGCCTCGCATTTGAAGGTATAATGACCTTGTCTTTTATTTCTTGCCTGTCAAACCAACATCTTTCCTTCAGACGTTCCCAGATAACGAGGTGAAGAAAGGACAGCTCACGATGCAATTACAACGTCTGCGTGAAACTCAGGAAGGAATTCTCTGGCCTCAGGAAAATAATAACCTGCCTATAATTTCATGGAAGAGCTGTAAGTCCTCGAGACGAGACGTACCATTGTTCGAGCTAACTGGTGTCTATAGTCCAGGAACAGTCTCAGAAGCGGCCATTAATACTTATTGCAGGCTTTATTCACGACGTCTCTACATTCATCGATGAACACCCTGGTGGTCGCCATCTGCTCGTGAAGAACATCGGTAAAGATGCCTCGACTGCGTTCTTTGGTGGCGTCTACGACCACTCGAATGCTGCCCACAACGTATGCCTTCGTCTTTCATTGAGATAGATTATTCCTGACAGCCTGATGTGAAGCTACTCTCTATGATGCGAGTGGGTGTCCTCCACGGTGGTGCCCCTCATGGTCTTGATGACAAGGCCGTCCCACCGTCGCAACGTTTGCGTGTCGCGAGGCGCAACGAACTGTCGAGCCCCTACAGCTCGACTGCAATGTCGGATGGAGAGGGTATGCTCGGATAAGGTAGATCGAGTTCAGTGATGACGAGAACGAAAGCGACGAACGTAATACAAAGACAATGATTCCAGACGAAACTCATACATTAGGCTCCCCACTACGAGCAGACAGAATGCGTGCAGACAGGCACTTGCACTCTTGTTCCGTATATTTTCTCGACGCAGTGGTACTTCATCAAGTCACTTTCCGTGTTCTTGAACGAAAAGATCAGGTTGTCATTTTTGTTAAATAAAAAAAAACAGCTAATTCGGGCTGCTCTTTGCGATCAAATAGTCAAATGGTGATGGTGTCCTGTAGTGCACGCTTTGCATTTATCGATTGGACAAGGCGATGAAGTAAACCCCGTTCGCCCTCCTGATTGGATAGCGTGCGAATGGAACACCATGCGGTCTCTAGAAGCGCGTCTAGCTACTGTAGTATCACCCACCATTAAAAAAGCCCGGGTCTAACTGGGGAGCAGAGCGACGCGCAACGCCAAGACAGGAAATTTCCAATCAAGAGGTTGGTAGTCTATTTAGGATATCACACTTAAGTTACTCGTATCGGATGCCCTGAGCCCTCGGTAAATTAGTATCCGTCGTAGTATCACCCCGACTGTTGCCTTTCGCTTTCGCAAGGTCGTCGGAGTCAACCATTACGCGCGCTCCTCGGCTGTACTGGTTCCAATCATCAATTTACCCCTACCCCCTGACGAGGCCTGACTCTTGATCCTATCTCTAGCACGCAACTTGGGTGCAGTTGCCACGACGCCTTGGCCTCATTACTCCAACGAGGATCACCGCGAAGCGCCTGTCGGTCCCACGAGCATGCAAGCGGGCCCCGGTAACTGCAATAGCCTGATCAAATGAATGTCATACCTCGAGCTCGTCTGTCAGTGCCCAACCAACCAACGTATCTCGAGGTCGCCATTACGTTGTTTTATTCAACAGAACTTCACACGCAACTACAACAAGCAAAGGTTTCGTGTTTTCTGGCCGTATTGGATTCGCAGGTAATGGCGCCAAACAACTGCCGCCCAATCATCAAGCCGACCACCGCCGACCCTTTGACCAGATTCTGTTCAGGGAAATCACGGCACGTTCTTTGCGTCGCCGTGCTGTAGTAGTCGGCGCAGTTGTATGTGGGTTGGATTCAATTCACAGCAAGGCCGCAACGATCCGTTCAATCCAGTCCTTTGCGGCCTTTGTTCGTCGTTTCGGTCACGTTTCATACGGGCGTCTGCGTTGGTTTACTATGCAACCTTCCACAAATCCGGGTAGCGACTTTCCCGCGAAGCAGAGCCAAGTGAAAATTTCGGGGGCATTCGGCAGGTAGGAATTGGCTTACAAATATCCAAGCTTATGACGTATTCCGAAAAAATCAAGTCACCGAGTTGTCTCTTTATGCTCATACCGTTCATGGCCGGCCATTCAGTGAGGTCTTCTCTTTACGTCTCGACTCCCCCTTCCCATGCTTGCTTATCGCTGTAAAATCTATGCTGCCCCTTGGGGAAGCTTTGAGACACACGGGTACGGTGCAAGATGGTTTTATTTTTATCTCTCGAATAGAAGAGTGTTGAATGAATTGTATTCAGATTTCACAGACGAATATGAATGTGATTGGCGCGATATCACTTTCGGATACATAGCGACCCACTCGCACGCTCCCAGTGGTCCGAACTGTGGAAGTACCCCAAAAGTTCTTTCAAGCTTTGTTAAGCTCGTTGAGCGTCCCACCCTCATTGGCTTACTTCCATGAAAGTGTTCTCTTTCGTCACCATCATCTTCCTCGGCGCTTTCCTTTGTCTAATGACTGGCTGGCTGGCGCCGCGTCTGAATCTGCGCTTCGTCTAGACCGCGTGCATGATATTTCTCATAATCGGAGTGGCGACCGATGAGGGCCGAATGGCGGCCGCACGTTTAAGTGACGAATCCTTGCTCACCAAGCGCGCGCTTTGTGGCGAGTTATCGGCCCAGTTGGCGCTGCGCTGACACCAAGTCTCTCACCTCCCTAGATTCGCCGTTGTTGCCCCATCAGTAGGATGCCCATACCTGTTGTCTGAATTACTTCTTCATCCCCTCGCGTCGATATTACCTCCTTGATGCTTACGATACATCGGCTTGCATTGCTCACCGACGCGCGGCCTTGGGGTGCAGGACGCTATGCGGCTGAGTGATTCTCATCAAAATTTCCCCAACGTCTGGTCGGAGCAGTACTTATAAAGGGCGCAGAGGACTTTGTGTTATCATCAGCCATCGCTCTGTTCGAGCTGCTTCGCTCTCCTGCTAGCCATGTTGACTCCTACCATCACAAAAACAACAACTAGAACGAAGGCTGGAACCACTGAAGAGGAACCAGCCGACATGCATATACCGGACAACTATATCGAGCACGCTCTCAAGAATGAGAAGTCACTTCCACCAGTTACCTGGAACAACTGGTGGAAGGAGCTCAACTATCTCAGTGTCGCTATTCTCACTATAAGCCCGTCTATCGCCATCTATGGAGCCACGACCACCAAACTTCATCCGGCAACCGCCGCGTTTGCGGTATTCTATTATTTCTTGACCGGTCTCGGTCTGTATCTTCTCTTATCGTTATATCCAATGTTCTCATGATCTCCTTCAGGCATCACGGCAGGATATCACCGCCTTTGGTCTCATCGCTCTTACAATGCTTCGAAGCCCCTCCAGGTGTTCCTCGCATTGGCAGGCGCCGGTGCCGCCCAGGGCTCTATTAGATGGTGGGCTCGTGGGCACCGTGCTCACCACCGCTACATCGACACCGACCTGGATCCGTACGATGCAAACCACGGTTTTTGGTGGTGCCACGTCGGCTGGATGCTCGTCAAGCCTCGGCGCAAGCCCGGCGTCGCGGACGTGAGCGACCTCAGCAAGAGCGCGATCGTGCGTTGGCAGCAGCGGTGGTACGTGTGGCTGATCCTCGTCGTGGGCTTCGCCATCCCGACCGCCGTCCCCGGGTATTTCTGGGGCGACTGGCGGGGCGGGTACGTCTATGCGGGGGCGATGCGGATGTGCATGGTGCACCACAGCATATTTGCGCTCAACTCGCTCGCTCATTGGCTCGGGGAGGCGCCGTTCGACGACAAGCATTCGCCGAGGGACCACGTGGTCACTGCGCTCGTCACGTTCGGAGAAGGATACCACAATTTCCATCACCAGTTCCCGACCGACTATCGCAACGCGATCCGGTGGTATCAGTACGACCCCACCAAATGGTTCATCACGCTTTGCGCCAAAGTCGGATTGGCGTCTCATCTGAAGGTCGGTCCGAGAACAAAAAAAAACAGCGCTTGTGACTTTCCCAGCTGAATCAGTCTCGCAGGTGTTCCCGGACAATGAAGTGACTAAAGGCCAGCTTACAATGGAGCTCAAACGCCTTCGTCAGATCCAGGATGGCGTAACTTGGCCAAAGGATAACGTTGACCTGCCCGTTATCTCTTACCAGAGCTGTGGGTGTTCTGATCCCTCTCACACGTTATGTCTGGGTTGTGGGCTAACTGACACATCGCAGTCCAGGAGCAGTCGCAAACCCGCCCCTTGGTTCTCATTTCCGGTTTCATTCACGATGTGGGCGCGTTCCTCGACGAGCATCCTGGTGGCCGCCATCTCTTGGCAAAGCAAATTGGTAGAGATGCTTCCACGGCTTTCTTCGGTGGAGTTTACGAACACTCGAATGCGGCGCATAACGTAAGTGTGGTTTGCGTGTACCTCGTTCTCGAAGCTGTGCTGACCACAACTCGGCGGGTTCCGAAGCTGCTCTCTATGATGCGCGTCGGGGTTTTGCATGGGGGAATGCCACACGCGTTGGAGGAAAAGGCGGTTCCGCCGTCGCAGCAGCTGCGGGTGATGCGATATAGTGAGACCAAGGCGGTACAGCAGCAGGAAACTCGGGGAGAGAACGTGAGCGAGGCTGCTTAGAGAGATAGACATAAAAGACGGGGGCCGAAATCAGGAACTTCGGCGAGGGCATGAGAAAAATCGCTATAGCTATAAATAGTATGGAGAACAAGTACGGCCCAAGCTGGAATCGCCAACAATTCATACAGCTTACGTTTTCCGTAAAAGACTTTGCCACCGATTTTAGATAGCCGGAGCGACCGCAAGTTGTGATATTTTCCCTTTCGGCATCGAGGATCTTTGGAAAAGCGTGAAAAGCGTGTTTGGCATGTGAAAAATATTCTCCCCCACTGGCATATGTATTTACGTCCCCCCTTTCTATCGACAGGACTGCGCAATTTGTGGGTTCTGATGGAAGGAAGATGGAGGAGGAGCGCGCAGGGCCACTGGCAAGCACCCCATCCTCCGGCTAATCTCGACGACCTCAAACGACGAGGGCAGAACTTGGGAGAAAAGAGGACCCTTATGTAAGCAGGGTGGCGTCGGCGTTAGCGTTGTCCGGGGTCCAGCTGGGTAGCGGCCGTCCTTGCCACCACAGCCTGGGGCGCCCATTGCCCACAAACGGCACGCCGTGCTCCCACCGGATTTCGAGCTCGCCCCTCAGCACGCCCCCCGCGGACACGAGCGCGGGATTCCCAAAAATGGCGCCCACCGCACCATCTCCACCACCGGGGCTACCACTTGGTGGGAGATGGACCAGGAGGGATGGGAGGGGCGACGCGTTGGCCGCGAGGAGGCAGCCGCGCGTAAAGGCGGATTCGGAAACGAGGAGCGCCACTGGTGGGGGTTCAGCAGGCGCAGGCGCGTCGTCGTGGTGCGGTAGATCTCCAGAGGCGAGGTCGGAGGCGGTCGCGGCGTGCCTGTAGACGACACCTTCGAGCTCACGTAGGTACCCAGGCCCCATCTTCCTCTTTTCGGCTTTGCATTGGGCAAGCACGCGTAGTCTTCGACGGTTGGCCAGGCCCCACTCTCCACGCTTTTGACCTGTGACGGCATATGACCAGAGTTACGCGATGGGCTAGCCATGGGCGGGGGAGCGCACAGCATAGGACACGCACATGTCATAGTAGGCTTTTCACCGCCAGGGACCCACCACCAACCAATTAGGTCGACGCCTCCGTCGTTGCTTCCTCCCACTCGCGTAAGAGACATAGACATATGTTCTGTGAGTAGAGACAAGGCGCGTTTTTCAAAGGCAGTTCCGCGATGCACGTTCGAGAGCAGTTTCTCGGGAAAACGAATGACTTGAGTTAGGCGCATAAAGCGATGATGGAGTTTGTAAAAGAAAAAAAAAGATTCGGATGACCACCGCAGGGGTCGAACCTGCAATCTCCTGATTCGTAGTCAGACGCGATGCCATTTCGCCAGGCGGCCCCACAAACGAGTACACGTAACGAGATATTTGACTCAGCCGAGGGAGGACGGATATTGCCGGGTTGTAAAGGAAGAGAGCGAGGTTGTGCCGTGCCCACCTCCACCAGTTTCGCCGTTATGTCCTAGCAAGTTTTTCACCCTCTCGAGCGTTTTGTTTCGTGCTGACTGATTCTTAGCACAATCCTTGGCCGAGCCATCAAAACCGAGTACCTTGCACTCGGCACACTCCTCAGCACCGTCGGGTTGTCATACGCCGCCGCTTCAGGCGGAAGCAACGAGGCGGCTTCAGGCTCCAAAAAAACCCTGCAAGAGGTGAAGGATTCTGTGAAGTTCGACTCAAGCTCCAAGTGAGTTGCATTTCGCCCTCGTGTACACGCCAGAGGTCTGACTCGGGTCATTGCAGGGAAGAGGAAGAATTGTATGTTCTCGATTTATTGTACGCGTTTGTAAAAGTCGGTGATGACTTGACAGGGCCGAAAGTATCAAAAACTTCATTGCAGAGGCGGAGAAGGGTTCGAAGCATTAGATTTTGGCGTTGGATAGATGGACTCAGTTCAATAAAGCACCGTGACCCAATATGTAGCCTTCGCCTGTACGCTGCCTGGAAACGGCTGATAATTCGTCCGCAATGTCCTTGACAACGTCTACCGCGACGCAGCGAGGCTCTCTTGTCACCCTCATGCCCCCAAAGGCACAGCGGCCGCCTTTAGACCCAATAGTGATCGCTGCTAGACCACACCACCGTCACACAACATCCCTCGTTTCCGCATCTCCTCCAAATATCTCGTCCCCAGAACCTTCCCACCACTCCTTGGACAGACACCCCTCGTCCCCGTCAGGCTCGCGGCGCCACTCCGCCATTTCATATCTCCCGGCTGACAGCCCACGTTTATGGTCACCACGTACCTCAGAAAAGGGCTCAACCGCCCTAAAGCGTACCGTATCGCTACACAACAAGAAAGAGGCTCGTGCCAGCACAGGCTCGATACCACAACGGCCAACCCACCAGCCACCTGTCTTGACACTCGCTGAGAAGTGCGCTCTCGTTCTGCTACAATAATACTTGCTCACCTCCCTTGCAAGGCACGTGGACCTTCTCCAGTTTATCGCCCAGAAAGAGTCGAAATGCCTCGAGTTTCGTTCCCAACTCGCAGCACACGAGTCAGAGCTAACCGACCTCAAGCGAAAGTGGGAGCGTATCGTTCATCGCGAATTCGGGCGTAATCTCTCCCCTACGTCTTCTTCCACATCACCGATGGCCTCGCCACCCGCGAACTCTGGTGCTAAACTCAATGGCCTGGTCGGAGGCGTGCGCGCCATAGCAGCCGCCACGGCCAGCCCTACCCCTGCCTCGCCCCTTGCAAGGCGCATGGCACGTCAGGCGGCCTCGAGTTCCGTGTCCTCCACAACCACGACGACATCCGGCTCGGCTGCGAGCACGGGCGCGGACACGCGTCTCTCGCAGTCGTCCTCGTCGTCCGTGGCAGAAGAAAAGGTCGACATGCCCGAGGAGCCCATCGTCCGGGACACGGGAGCAACATCGTCGCCTTCGGTCAAGACACTGAGACGGCGTTCGCGCGATGCACGAGTTCCTCTGTCAGATGCGCTCAGTTCGCTGACGGGCACGAGCACGAGCCCAACGTCGACGAAACGCGCGAGCGTAGGTGCAGTCCCGCCGGCTTCGATCCCTGGGATCAACTCACTCAGCGCGATGGGACTCGGCCGCACGAATCTCGGAGAAGCGGCGCAGGGGTTGATGGATTCGGTCGGCTCCAGGCTGGCAGAGCTGCAAAGGGGACAGACGTCAGTTGATAACGACTCTCTCGACCTTGCCGCGTGGGTTGATGCTTCCTTTTGTTTGCGTGTTCAGGTTCTCGAAGAGTCAGAAACGGGCCTCTGTACTTTTCTCGGAAGTATCACAGTCTATTTTTTCTGCGCTTGGGCCTGCACCTTCGGCCCCCAAAGAGGTGTTGCCTACATCCCCGATGCAATCACTGATCGACGAAGATGATGAAGCTGGAAGCACCGTTCTAGGTCACGCTATCCTGCCCGACACGGTAGCGGTATCTAGGCGCCCTACACCCTCAAAACAGCCACCCCTGTCTAGACCAGAGACTAAAGACGACGAGGACGACGAGGATTGGAATTGGTAGACTTATGATATGTGTTGGTAGAAAAGAAAAGCAAGCCATTGGCTCTAGAGGCCTGATACATTGTTAATGAAAATGTTGCGCCCATTGCAGCGCCCTGGCACGAAATTTTAGTGCTGTGCTGTGCAGGTGCTGTAGGGACCGAGTTAAGGAACTGACGTCGACCAAACTAGAACGAACATCTCACTCAGTCACCGCCTCGTCCTCATCCACCGACTCATCGTCTGTCTGTCTGCGCAGCTCGGTCGAGTCACTTGGGCAAACCGACCGTTAGCACGTTTTTAACTCTCGATGTTTCGTTCTCATCTAACGCCTTTTCTTCTTTCCTCTCTCACAGCTCACCCCGGATGCTCTCTCGATGTACCAACAACCACTTCGTCAACAGCAGACCTGGCCTGGTCCCCAATTCGCCCAACCACCTAAGCCTACAGCAGTATCAGCCTGGCCCACGGCCCCCGTCATCTCTTCAGTTCATCCAGCCTCTGCCGCTGCCCCCGTCCCCCATCCTGCTTCCCAACAGTCCTTTGTTCCACCGGTGCCGCCAGGAGTTAATCCACAGCAATGGCAGAACGGTAGATGGATGTTCACCGCGCCCGGTGCGGGTATGGGCACCGCTCAGCCCCATGGCCACCCTCCTCCCAGTCTAGTTGGCTGGAATGTTCCAGCTGGCTGGGGGATTACCCCGCAGTACTATCACCCCCCTCAGACACAAAAGCAACCCGAACGATCTTACTGGGACACGCAGCTCACTGATAACGGGCTCGGACTTGAGAACATGCATATCAAGTGCGTATCTTCTCCTTTGTCTATCACCGTCCGTCGCCGACTTAGGTCCGTTGACAGGCAGCCTGTCGCGCATACTGCGCCTGGAGAAAGCAAGGATAAAGCACCCCACACACCCTGGGCATGGGTTCCTCGCGAGCTAGACGACGACGACGACGCGCCCCAGGCAAGTAGTGCCGCTCAATATCATAATCCTCCACAGCCGCAACAACCAAGTCTAGCAGGGCACAGTGGCACCGGTTACCCGGCACAGGGCCATGCCTACTTCTCAGTTCCAGGAGACCAACAACACCATCACCCGCAGCAGCAGCAGCAGCCGCAACGGCAACAGCAGCCACAGCAGCCTAGTGCAAACGAGGCTGGCTCTAGACCTACACTTCCTCCGGCCACTGTTTTCTCAGCTCACATCCGTCAGCGGTCCAACCCAAACCCTCACCAACCTACAACGCCAACACATACCCAACCCTCCACCGCTCCTGGATCCCAGTCGTCAACTGCCCCCGTTCCTTCACAGCCCACCCATGGCGCCCAATCTTTACAACGTAGTCACTTCCTTGTTGCCCCAACACCACAGCGCCCAGGACTTCCCGAGTCATTCAAGTCTGTCCAGCAGCTTCGTCCGACATTCTCTCCTGCGATTGTTCGCACGCCCAATCATTATCGCCATGACTCACAGCCCATGGTGCCTTCGCCTCGTGTCGCACCCTGGGAAGAAGGGAGCGCTGGTTTGTCCGCGTCGGCAAATAGACATCTAAGCGGGGCCGCACCTATGGTCCCGTCTCCGCGCGTACTCCCGTGGAACGCGCATGCAAGGGCAAGTTCCCCGACTCCCGCGCCGCGGAATCCTCAATCTTCACGTGCCGAATCGTCTCGCATGTACGACACGTCGTCTGTAAGAGGACGACAGGCAGTCCAGCGCTCATATTCAATCCCCGAGCAGCCACGCCCCGCGCCCGTCCTGCGGCAGAACTCGATGCCCGTCGTGCAATCCGTTCCCGACGCGCAGCACCACCCCAGTCGGTCGTCGTCGACCATCCCCAATCTGCACCAGTTCGCAGAGGAGCCCGGCGCCGTCCTGAGCCCCCTGATCGGCACCGTATCCGAGTCCTCAGAATCGTCCGCGTCCGCCTCGACCGTCGTCCTGTCCCGCAGCCCCCCGCCGCTCTTCATCCCCCCGCGCTACGGGCCCTCACCGTCCCCGCGACGTCGGCGCTCGCGCGCCGCCCCCTCTGGCTCCTCCTCGCCGTCGTCGTCATCGGACTCGTCGGACTCAAACGACAACCACTCGCCGCGGCGGATGTACCGCTCGCCATCCGGCTCCCGCAGCCAGCGCAGCACCTTTAGCCGGCATAGCGGACACAGCGGGAATAGTGCGCGCAGCAGCGGGAATTACGGCGGCGCGTATCCTGGCGCAGTGCCCCCGGCACTGCAGCACCCGCACACCCCGCAGGGCCGCTCGCCCGCGTCGTCAACGCACACGCACCGCTCGTCGGCGTCGTCGAACCCGCTCCCGACGCCGCCGCAGGAACGGCGCGACCCGGGCTTCTCGCTGCCCCCGCCGCAACAGCGCAAGCCGCCGCCCGGCTCGCACTATCGCACGCTGCGGTACGGCTACTGGAACCGCCGCGGAGACCACCTCACGAACGACCAGTATGTCGTGTACGCCCCGCCTGACCGCGCGAACCCGCGCGAACTCGGCGACTACCCGCTCCCCACGGAGGGCTACAGGGACCATCATGGCAATTTTATGAAGTACGACGCCACGCGCAGGGAGCTCCCAGAGAGCCTGCCGCGCGAGGGCAGGCCGCCCTCATTGCCCTATGATAGGGTGAGTCCACTGTCCTCGTCATTTATAATGTAACTGACGATGGCCCTCCCCCACCAGTTCGTGACATACGTGTATATGTAAGGTACACCGTACGAGAGGGAACCAGTTTTTTGTGTCAGTGCTCTAATCTAAGGCTTCCTTTTTGTTTCTTCCCTCATCGATTTCGATTTCGTTCTGCTATATTCTTGCTCACTCGCCCCCTCGTTACAGATCAGGGGGTTTCTTATTTAGTCGCTTTACATCTCACATTCCATATATCTATGTCTCGTGTCATATGCGGCCCACTTGTGTTGGCATTTGGGTCAAGTTCCCATGGAACACTTTTATCGCCACGACCTTTATAACGTACAGTAACGCTGTTCGATAGAACGACAATCGAGTAATCCTATAAAAACATTGCGCGCATATGAAAAAAAAGATAAGCAATCCTCGATAGATAGATAGAGGGGTGTACAAGTGAGACGAGAAAGAGGGAGGTAAGCATAGGTCAGGCATGAGGACAAAAAATACAAACAATACAGAAACAGCTGTCGTGATCACAAAAGCAAAGTCAGAGTCCGATTCCACCATGAAATTCACGCATGTGAGCATAAATTCCCTGGCCCTGAGGGAACGTCTGGAGACAAACCCAACACGTGTGTGTATGGCACCTGGTGCACGTCATATGGTTACACCCTTCTGCGCGCTCGATGGGCGCAGCGCAGCCCGGGCATTTTTTCACACCGTGGGCCAGCATCCACTCCTGGAACAGACGGTCACCACCGTCCTCACGGTCCGCGCAGTCGACACCCTCGTGATATTCGACGTGGCACCAAGGGCAGATGCGTACGCAGCAAGATGGACAAGTTACTACGGCGTTCCGCGGGCCTGTGGGATATGCCTGCGGGCAGTCGGGCGTTGGGCAATAGTGGTACTCAGTTGGGCGTGCTTGCACGTGGGCATGGAAGGCCGCCAACACAAGAGCTTCGAAATTAGTGGGGGTGAGGACCATCCGCGCCGTCCGAATAGGTATCAACGCTGTACACTTGCCCTGATCGCCAAGACAACTGATGGGAAAGGACCGTGAGTCCGATGAAGCAACCAGATAGCCAACCATGCACGACTTGCACCATTTGTGGCCGCAGCTCGTGTATATAGGAGTTACGGGGGGGTCGAAGCACACAGGGCAATGATCAATGCTAGGGTTCGCGACTTGCCGTGATTCGACCATATGAACGAGCTGCTGTACTTCTTCGTAAAGTGTCTCTGGCCCACGCACAATGAGAACCCGGTATTGCAGGTCAAGGCGTATGTTTTCAACCCCGTGCCGTTGCTGAGCTGCCATGAGTTCCGGGCCGAAGAAAACGCTTGTCAGCTTCCCGCCAAGCGGTATGGTGTGAATTTTATCTTGTCGCAGTAAGGAGAGCCTGGAGATGATGGCTGCAGCCACAGGCTCACGCCGTTTAGGGGTTCCTATGAGCCGTATGCATCTGCGGAAATAATGAACGGATATCATCACGTCAGAGTTGCGAGCACGCAGGTCATTCAGGAAACGAGAGCCAGCTTCGCCACGAAGAAAATCGTCCCAAACTTGTTGGCCATTTTCTTGAGTATCTCGCCGGCCAAGATCTCCGACAGCTCAGCCCTGAGGCGAGCAAGAGTCCTGCTATCTTCGGCGACCAGCCTAACACCTGGTTCTTCATTCTCGCTGCGAGATAGGATAGCGAGGTACGCTCCGCGTATGTGATTCTGCACGTTCTGTCGCAAAAGATGGAGATCTTGCTCGATGAGGTCGAATATCGCCCGGGGAACACGCTCCAGAACAGAGAGCACCCGTACAACAGAGATCCTCTCCATACCTAGCGAGCGCTGCTTCACTCGATGGAGCTCGCAAGCGGCGGCGGCGACATCGGGAGATTCGAAGTGGCACCATACTCGAACGAAAGCCTCCCTTGTAGGGAGGGGGGAACCACATTGAAATCAGTGATCTTCCCAAAGCACTCCAAGGTTCTACGGACTGCAGGTACGCCGAACTCGGGAGCTTGATAATTCGGACGTTCGAACATGGTACCTTCCGTCGGCCCGAACTTGTTCCAAAATTTCGCCCCCACGTCCGTGGGTAGTCCCGTAAACCGAACATTATGGGCGCCAAGGATGGGGATGCCCTCGTAAACGTTCGCCGTAATCCAGTGATTTCGCATTGTGGAGCCATCCGCTTTGGATACAGCCTTTTGGGCTGCCTTCATGTCACTATATCCGGCGTAGCCCGTTTTAGAAGGAACGGGCCAGAAGACGTGGACATAAGTGTCACGGATCATACGCTTCGAAAGGCTTCTGGCCAAGGACAAATGAACCGCAAGGCATTGCCCGAGGATTTCTCTGCCATCGAGGCCGTGTATGGCAGAAACTGCCTCGCGGTAGGTCGCCATCTGCACCTCGATGATCCTGGGCGCAGGATTGTCGCTTTGCTTTACAGCGCGTAACCGAACACCCTTTACTTCGCCGAAAGGTGAGACAATACGTTCAATTGCGGCGAGCTCCATGGTCGCAGGGACATTCTCGATTGTAAACCAGAGCGACTCCAACTTGGTGACAATTCTGGGAATCGAAAAGCCGCCAGAGACCGTGACTTGCGTACTGTCCATCACGGTCACGACAAGTTCATCTGTCGGCGAATGCAAATGCCTAGGGTGTGACGACTGGTCATGTAATGCTCGCGGGTGGGAGGATTGCGACACAGGGGTGTTTCGAAGCGGGGTGGGAGAACTTCGTGCAGTCATCTGTTGCGAAGTGGCAGAGTGCTGTGCTAAGAACGGCGATGAACCGGAGTGCAGCTGCGCAGCGACGACGGCCGGGTCGCGCTCGACTGCGGTTGCCGGTACAGCTACTGGCACTGCGACTACTGGCACTGCGCACGCCCGTGTTTTGGGGTTAGGGGGTATGTTTCCCACTGGTTTTTTGGTTGGCCTGGCCGATATTGGGTTGACTGGTATTAAAGCGGGAATCGTGTTGTCATGGGAAAGATTTTGCACGATGTTTGCTCGAGCTGGTGAACGCCCGAGGGGCTGCTTGGATTCGGTACGTGCTGCTGCGCTTGAAGGAGGCTTGGGACCCACGGTATTTTTCGAGCGTTGCGTAGCCATCCCGTTCTTGTTGTGGCGACTGTTACGACCAGACGTCTTGTCTCGGCGAGGTCGTTGGGACAACGGTTGTTCCAACGCCTTCAAGGGAGGTGAAGCGGTTGCTGGCATGAGCTATTGACGATTAGTATTGCCTAATGAACGAAACAGACACAAGTGCTCACAAGACCAGTATTATCAGAAACAGCAACTTCATGAGTGGTTGAGTTAGAACCTGAGGGCTCAATGCACTCCTCGGAAATAATCGAAGGCTGATTAAGGCTGTCAACTTTCTCTTGTTGCTGCTCCTGCACCGAAAGCCGTCAGACGACGATCTACAGCGAAAGTGCCGTCATCGTACCACATCCGGTGGCCCATTGGAAGGTGCGCGCGACTGACTCGCAGGGTGGAGTGGATGGGCGACTGCATCAAGAGAGGGGCCAGTCGGGGAGGATTGAAGATGTTCAGGGTCAATCGACTCGGTCGCTGTCTTTTCGCTCTCGGGGGGAGAGTCGTTCGGGAGTCGGACGACTACATCGAGCGGGGGATCATGGTCCAAGGGTACTGATTCCGAACCGGCGCCTTGGGGTAGCTTGACTACAAACTGCTCACTATTTGCAGGCATTAGTACAATGGTGCAAGTCGTCGGGTCGACTGGGGTCGCTAATGGCACCTAAAAGGGGACGGATAAACATAAATACACGGTGGTTCAGGGACTACGCACTTCGGATCCAGGTTGGGAGGTCACAGCAGCTTCGTGTGGTTGAGCACGCTGGACGGTCACATGAGAGGGTAACAGAGAATTGGTGAACACATTCACGCACGTCCACAGGCCACATTAAGGAACGATAAATATTGTCAACCGAAAAATGTGTGCGAGTGCATCTCATGCCATACGGACAAGGAATGGGTATGAAAGCAGAACATATCTGATCGGATGGCAACGAACTTCTACACAGAATCTATTCCAAGACATCGTAAATACACCGCGGAATGCACGCGGGAGATACTTACAAGTTTCGGAGGCCTCAGCTGCCTTCTGGCTGAACGAAGTTCTGGAGGGAAATCACGGCGCGTTATAAGGTAGTCCAGTAGATCGAGCTAAGAAGAGTCAGAGTGAGGGAAAGTAGAGTACATGAAGATAAAGTAGTACCATGTCGCGGTTGGGGACATGCGCGCGAGGACAGGACATTTCTTTGCATACACCTCCATAGACGAAATTCCTGCAAATGAGCCAAGGCCGGTGCACCGGCCTACTTGGATGGGGATGATAATTGGGCTGCTCGAGTATTGAAAAGGTGGGACCCTCGAGTGGGAACGTGGAGACGTACCGGTTGAAGGGAACGGAATCGAGGAGGGATAGACTGCATATAGTCGGTTGCGAGGGTCAAGTCGGTATAAAAAGGGGAGAATTCAAGGCCAAATGGGATGAAGTAACGATCATGGACTTAAAGTGTCACACAGCGATACGTCAGGGTCGGCGCAGTCCTAGTCACCTATATCATTACATAATAGAACTCCGATGGATACACACGTGCATACTAGTAGTAGGTCTATGGTAAGGTCCATGTCCACGTCCATGGTCTACATACCCATGTCTGCGTAGTCCATGTCCATCTAATTGTGGTATAGAAGGAGAGCACAATTGTAGCCTCATCAACGGAACGCTACATCAGAGTGATTCCAAGCAAGGCAAAACCCACCAGAGACATGAGTCGACCGTCGAAATCCATACTTCTGCCCGTAGCATTGGGTGAGGTGTCGATGGTACTCGTCGGACCTGAGAAGACACCGGTTGGGGCTGGAAGTGTGACAGGTTTGCTACTTCCATTGGGGTAAATCCACACGGCCGAAGCTGACGGCGTTGGTCCGGGTACGCCAGTGGTGTAAGCGCGCACATAGTTGATTTCAAAGTACGCATTGTCATACTTCGGTGAACCCGGTCCGACCACGTTGTCGTTGTACTGCACATCATAGTCCATGAGTTCCACAGTCAGCAGTCTTATCCAACGGTGAACGCACACAGAGGCCGGTCGGGCCCGAATTGAGGCACTGCGGGTTATACACTTGTGGAAGCCCAGCCCTGCGAAGCAACACCTCGTGAACATTAATCCCTCCGGTGTTATAAACGGCGAACTAACCAAACGCCACAAAGGGTGATATCGATGACCAATTGCTGAGCAGTGAAGTATTGAGAAATGTTGCAAGTAGTAGCCGGATAGCTCGCCGAAGGTGGCCCCCATTCCGAAATGTCGATCGACGAAGTTGAGTTAGCCTGCAAGATCGATGGTGGCAAATTCGCACGCTGTAGCAGTATCGTGTCAGCTCTGCATCCCGCCCAGGTCTCTCCATAGATTTAAAAGATGGCGCGCACAGTCCAGAACCAGATACTGCGCCGACCATGAGGATCGAAGAACATATATAAACAGGCTGAAAGACGCACAAAATCCCGGCCACATCAAATTGAGTGGCCCAAACCCCGCCACCTGCTGCAGCAAAACCCTCATTGAAACTATTGGGGCTAGTTTCAGAGACGATGCATCCACTCGGTTGCGAACAATCAGTCGCGCCCGACACCCCCGTTTGTATCACGCCCGGAGGCTGCGAACACCCCGGCAACGTGTGCAGCGCGTACTGATTTGCGCCCTACGCCAGGTATCAGCGCATTGCCATGTGGCTGTATGAGAAGCTCACCATGAGGTTGACTCCTTCGATGATGTCAATCTCGCCATCGTCCGGCCACGTCGGTCCTTTGGTCCAAAATGCTGGCCACACCTGCGACGGTTAATTGTTATGAGACGACGCAACCTGACGGATGAAGGTATGTACCGAGCACCCGTACGGAAGGTGGGTCAAATCTATAATCCAGAGACTGCCAACGCCATAGGAGTCTTGAGAAGTAATTCGGATCTGAGATCAAGTTAAATTTGACCCGGGGAGATGGCGAGAAAGTCGTGGAATACCGTATTCCTTTTCTCGTTGTATGGGACATTAGAAACGTTATCGACCTTGATGACTGCTCGATTGTTCTCGTCGATGTAGGCCAAGTTTTGCTGGAAAGCAGAAGTCCTGTCTAACCACCAAACGTCGCCTTTGAAAAAAAAAGGGGGCGTCAGAGGCCAAGTGAGAATGAACCTTTATCACACATACCCAGGGTAAGGTTATCCCAACTACCGTAGAAATCCCAACGGTCGAAAAAGGTCGAACCAGAGTAGCTCCGGACTATGTCATATGAGGTAGAGTATGGCAGTATTGACAAAATAACGCAAAGAAGAGATATGCCGAACATCTTCGAGGACGTGGTGTTGGTTTGAACCAGGCGGGTCGCAAGCAGAAGACAAGAGAGGGTATAAAAATAGAGAATTCAGCACATGAATGGAAAGTTCAATGTCTGATGAAACCTTGGTCTGATGACACCTGAAAGCTCCCTACGTCCGGCAGGCGGAACCCCCAAGGCTCAGAAGAAGCACGAGTGTACCATGAGGCCAGCTGAGACTTGATGTGGAGTGAGATTAAGATAAGATAAGATTCGGGGCACTAAGTTAACAGATCCACTTTATTTTTACATTTTATTACTAATATGTTTATTGGTTAAGTATTAGTCTCCGGTTTTTGCAGGATCATGTTGTCAGTGCACGCAAGTCATCAACTTTTGGCCTCATGAGCTAGTCATACCCACCGCATATTTCGCTCATATCTTCCTGTTCATCTGGAAACTTGCCCTTCGCAATGGAGGCATCCCCTGATGCCCTCAACCCCGACATTCATGACCCTTCTCGGAGAGGTTCGCCAGCTGTGCGTGCAGCCAAAGATATTTCATTTGGAAGCGTGCGTCGAAAAACCCTTGTCTGTTTTACATGCTCGACCTCACTTGTACTGTCACTTAGGCTGCCGGAATAGTCTCGAAGTTTTTCGAGCACCCCTTCGACCTCACTAAGGTTCGCTTGCAAGCGCAGGTGCTCGACGCTACTGCTCGATTCCATGGACCGTTGGATTGTCTGGTCCAAACATTCAAAAAGGAGGGTGTGCGAGGCTTATATCGTGTATGCACGGCTCTCTTAGTTCCGAGTAGTGCTCACCCCTGCTAATCCCAATAGGGTTTACCAGCACCTGTAGTGGGTGCAATGGCCGAAAACGCGACCTTGTTCCTCGCATACGGAGAGCTACAGAATGTCATCCGGCAAGCAGGAAACATTCCAGTGACGCAGGCTCTTTCGCTCCCTCAATTGACCCTCGCTGCTGCGGGTGCTGGCACCATAACCAGCTTCGTTCTGTACGTCGCCTTCCCCACAACGTGAACTATTAGGTGTGCTTACGGTTGACAATAAGGACACCTATAGAGCTCGTCAAGTGCAAGATGCAGGTGCAGATGCTGATTACCCCCCAAGCCTCGTTGTCCACAGTACCAACGGCGACCGCGTTCATTCGAGACCTTCCAGGACCTTTTGCTATCTTGCGCGATGTGATTCGCACGGCCGGCGTTCGTGGGCTGTGGCTGGGCCAGGTTGGCACGCTCATCCGAGAGACGGGCGGAGCGGCCGCATGGTTCGGAACCAAAGAATTCGTGTGCAAACTGATGCGCAGGGACGCGCCGGAGCGACAGCTTCGACCTTGGGAAAGTGCGCTGAGTGGCGCGTGTGCAGGCGCAGCATACAACCTCGCGTTTTTCCCGGCCGACACGGTCAAGAGCACAATGCAGACTGAAGCAGAGCTCCGGCCGGGGACCAGTGGCCAGAGGTCGTTTTCGGCTGTTGCAAGGGAGCTATATCGTGCACAGGGGATGAAGGGGCTGTACGCGGGGTGCGGAATTACGGTCGCGCGATCGGTGCCCAGTAGTGCACTCATATTTTGGATATACGATGGGTTGAGAATGAGGTTCGGGTAGAGAACGACGCTTTCGTTTTTGCTTTTGTAGCTTTGTTCGACGCACACATAGAATAACATCATAGAACACTCATAAAACTATTCTCAGCATTGGTGGCTGCGGCCAATTTGTGTATTGATTTATTCCACACCAGGTGGTCGGAGTCAAGGCGGGGGTCAGGAACCTCGAACCTCCCTGGGCTGGCCCATTATATACTCCAACACCGATCAAGTCACGACACATGTTGTTTCAGCCCCGATGTTGCCGGGGAGGCGATGAATGACATGGGTGCAAGCAGATGATGACCTCTGCAAAAACCGCAAGTGCAGAAATAATCCTAAACGGAAAGTAACACCTGTGTAACGCCTGGTTTGGGATAAACTTGCACCCCCGGGAAATATATTCTCTGTAAATACTGATCCCAATACCAGCACTCGTAACGTACATACGAACAAATCAGCAAATCAATATTTTCATTGACGTGCGGTGCGACGAAAGATTCTTGAGGAACCATGCTCTTCATCTCCCCGACACTCTTTTTTCTCCTCTCTCTCCCCGTGTCTGTCCTTTCTGTCGCAAACTCCACGGACACAAATACAGACACCTGCAACCTCTCACAATGGCCTAGCCACCGGCACCCTCCAATACAACTCTGACTGTAATGCGACAACCTGGTGTGACAGTGGCATATGTCGGAACAAAGGTTGCGCAGGGACGAATTTCCGCTTGGTTATATCACCGGCGACAGTCGGGGAAGCGGGAAACGCATCGATCTTCCTCCAAAATGTTCGGTCGATGAGTTCTGTCCGGATGAAGGATCGCAATGTGCCTCGAAGATTCAAGTTGGACAGCCGTGTCAATTCGACCGGGACGGTCCGTAGTATCGATATCTTCAAATTTTGGATGATACATAATCACTTCTCTCCATCTCTGGACTCGTGTATTGGCCCCGACGATTTCAAAGATCTCAGAGACACCACTGGTCGTGGACTCAATGTCAATGGTTCTATTTGTCTCAACTTTGTTTGCCAGTACGTGTTTCAGAGTCCTCTCTACGCGGCCAACATCTCACCTCTTCAGATTCGCGAATATCACTGCTGGCTCGACATGTGAGATAGAAAACACTGGATATATCGCATATGGACCAAGTGGCGAGTTTGTCTACGTGGTGTCGCGGTACGAGCGTGACCGATCATACTGGCCCATCCTTTGATTTACTGTATCCCTGCAGCGATAACTATAAGGTCGGTCTTTACTGCGACACCAACTCCACCGACTGCATTCAACAAAAAGATCTGGGTGCGAGTTGTTCTGCGGACAAAGAGTGCAGCAGCTACAATTGCCTGCCGGACCAAACTTGCGGCGAGATTCCCTCTAATCCTCATCACCTCCCTTTGGGTGTATATCATCATCGGCATTGGTATCTTCGGAGGTAAGCACAACTCGCTATTTGGCCTGGTGTACTATCTTTCGCGTATAACGTCATTTTTTCTCCCCTAGGTATGATCGCAACCCTAGTCGTCTTGTTCATCTTCCACGGTCGGCAACGCGAGGACGAGCATGAAAAGCGTCTTCAGTACTGGCGCGGGCAGGTAAAAAAATATTATCTCGATTTTGGACGCAAGGACTCTGACTTATTTACCCGCTCGTAGAATGCCTTCCGCCAAAATATCTTGCAGATGCACGAGACGGTTCGCAATTCCATATTCACTACCCCAGGAAGTGTAAATCGGCGATCTGCACTGTTCGGCACTACGACGGAGGACGCCAATGCCCCAATGTTACAGCACGCCTCCCCTGCACCAAAGAGCTCTGGGTTACGTCATTACGTCGGCAGGATAGTGGCTCATATGAGTGGGAGCGATAACGAGCAATTGGTCATGCGGACGCCTTTCGCGCACGACAACAAGATCTGAGTGCCAGAGCGGGGATATTTCACGTGTAGGGAAGGATCTAACCATCGTTTTATTGCATCTGCTCGGATGGACAGTAGCCTGCACGGGCGTTGGCATACCTCACGGCTTTCTAATACGGACATATTGGATATATCAGTCAGACACAGCAGTGCGACGCCATTCTTAGACCGCAGACCGTGGTTCATGTTGACACATTGTTCGGACCCCCTACGTCTCGCACCCAGGGCAGCAGTGTAGTACGTCGTGGACAAATACATCGCATTCCGTGCAAAAGTCGCTTTTGCAATCTTGGCAACGATACCGATCGAATGGACTCATCCCCTCACTGACGTTTGCAGAGGGCGTGTCCTCGAACGGCCGTGCGCACGCGTGGCACGTCGTGCTCGTCACGCCGTCTAGGGTGGTCCTGAGGCCGCGGTTAGTCCGAGGGGGAACGTCGTAACGGTCCCACTCACACGACTGAACACGGCTTGACGGGGAACAAGTGGTGATAGCTCCGCGCGAGATGCGGAGACGAGACGATCATGAGGCCACACACGTCGCAGTCAGTCGGCGCGTCGCAGAGCCGCGCGCCACAGCGCGGGCAGAGAAACCCCGCGGCGCGCATCTGCGCGTGGCACACGCACAACGCAGCGGGTGCGGTGTCCGGCAGGCGCTGCGGGAAACCCATCATCATAAGGTCCGCGCTCATCTTGCCTCCTGCGCCCGCGCCAGTGTGCTGCTGGGCCGGAGGGGGGATGAGTTCGAAGAGAAGGTCCTTGAAATGACCTTCGTTCATGGCGACGCCGAAGGTACCTGTGCGGCGTTGTAGGACACGTGAAGGGCGGAGGGAGAGGGAGGAGTCGCACCGCCAGTTTTGTCGCAGAGCTCGCGACAGATCTTCGTCTCGGCGGCAAGAGCGACGAGCGAGATCCGTATCTGGTCTTTGACGCAAGAAGAAAGTGTCTCGTAGATGTTACCGGGATCGACGGTCGTGAGCGAGCCGAAGATGACCAACATCTCACGGGAGGAGCGTGTCGGCAGGTGGCTGTCATGAACCTCGTCATTTTACGGCGAAACGCTGGATAGAATAACAAGTGACGAACCTCATGCTACTGCGCGCCATCTCGATGGCATTTTGGAGACTCGGCTCCCCAATAGGTTCGAGCCTGTGCCTCTCCGAAATAGTCTTGAGGACATCCTGTGGGTTTCCTGTTCCCTACGCTTTCAGCGGGTTGTCGTCGCCCTCTTGAGCGACGTTTACCTGACACCTCGCACACGCGCTCGCCAATACCACCGCGCATTCCGACGATGCCGATTTGCCCAAGTGGGTTCTGGTCGAACCACTCGGTGATAAATTCGCGCGCGTATTCGAGGGAGAGGTCGAAGCGCGTCGGCCGCATATCGCGGTCGCTCATCGCCGCCGAGAGATCTAGCAAGAGCACAAGATGTCGGATGATCGTGCGGCGGATCGCAGCGGCTGGCGCGAGAAGCCTAGGAAAGAGCTCTAGCAGGGATGGCGAATAAGGGGAGGGGAACACGCGCACCTGCGTCGTCGTCCACGAGCAAGCAATTCCGCGACGGCGCCAGTGAGACTGCCGGCCTCATCCTCCTGAACAGTGTCCCAGGAGCGGGTATAGGTGGCCTCCCAGGCGTATCCCTGCTATAGGCGCGAGCGCAGGGAGTAGGGGAAGTCAGTTAATCGAAGTGCCGGGAGAGGTAGAGAGTCGCACGTCCTTGGCCTTCTCGTTGGCGCGGGAACCGCTCTTTCCTTTTGCCTTACGACCACGCGCCGTGAGATCACCTTCATCGAATGAATCGGAGTCGGAATTCATGGAGTTCGAAGTGAAGGAGGTTCGGGTAGAGAACGACGCTATTGTTCTCGTTTTCGCTTTTGTAGCTTTGTTCGACGCACACATAGAATAACATCGCTGCGGCTAATTTGTGAATTGACTTATTCCACGCCATCTGGGTGGACTTGTATAATTGTGAGAGTTACGCCTCAGTCAGCCCACTTCTTGGCCTTTTGTTACTTGTCCTAGGCGTCGAATGTCTCTTCTTCGCCATGGGCTGCGTCTGCACATATCACCCGCAGCATCTCGCCTGCCCCCGACAATTACACTGACGAATCTCGTCCAGCGCGCATACGCCTCCAAAAAAGCAAAACACGGAAGCAATGTCGAACGAGCGACCGCCTCCGGCTCGAAGCGCGGCCCCATCACGACGGCATCTCTCACCCCCGGCTCGCAACAAGCCCTATCGGACCCTGCAGAGCGAGAAGAGCACGCGCGCGCGTCGGCGGCGATGGCCAGCAGCGTGGAGTGGTTCCGGCGCGAGGTCGCGCAGCTCGAGACGCGAGCGAGCGGTCGCGTCACGCCCCAGTTGCTCGACCCCGTGCGCGTCTCGCTGTCGCCGGCGACACATGAGGAAGGGGAAACGTCGAAGGTGCGACTAGAAGAACTCGCTACTGTCGGCGTGCGCGACGGGTCCTCGTTGGTCGTGACCGTATTCGAACCGCAGGTGAGCCCCCCCCATCGCTTTTGCGTTCGTGCGACCCGCTGCGTACGACAAACTCTAACGGGCTTTCAACTCTTGTGGTCTGGTAGAATTTGAAACACGTCCAAGACGCACTATACGACGCCAAGATACAGGGTGTCATCCCCCAGCGCGTCGACGAGCGCACGCTGAGGATACCCATACCGAAGTGCGCTTCGTTCCCCGTGTCGAGAACTCTCGTTTTGATTGATGGGTCTGTGCTTCCAGGCCAACGGTGGAAGCGCGCCTCGCGGCATATTCGACCGCGTCGAAGCAAGCCGAGAGCGCGCGTGTACAGATCCGTCGCCAGCATCAGGCGAGCGTGAAAAGGGGTAAATTCCCAAAACATTCTATCGCGAACGACGAGGTGGGTGTGCACTTTCTCAGAAGTTCTCCCCCTGGCAAATAAAGAAAATGGTCTTTTTCAGTTGCAAAAGTTGCACGATCGCCACATTGCAGAAGTGGACGCCATCCTAGCTCGGGTCAAGAAAAGTACAGGTGCACGGTGAATGGCTCCGACTACCTGGATTTTGGCATCGTACGTGTCAACTACGCTACTTTCACAGCATGGCAACGTTTCGCTCTGTGATTAGCGAAAGCCAAATATAATAAAGCAGGCACTGTTACGATGTCCTGACCCCTGCTCCTGAGACATTTTCGAAGCTCATCACATCACGTATCCTAATCTGCGGCGCCGACAGAGATATCACCGAAGCAATTTCATGTCGTACACTTTCCCCAATGATCATCGATCAGCGTCCACGCATTGCGCTTCCAATTGCGGGGACACCGAGTTCCCGACGTGCCTCTCCATTTAACCGCCGTGAACTGTGACCCGGCGCAACACTATGCCGGTGCGGACAAAAGTGCTGGACCCGCCCCAACGGTTTCCTGAATCCCGATATCATAGCGTACACTGCGCTTTTCCTTCGGCCTTCTCGGTCTCGGGGGAAACTCCTTTACTATAGCAGGATAGGAGGGACGCTCTGATTTATTCAAGTGCCGCCGCAAGTTAATACGACAACACGTGAGATTCGTGTGGAACGAATATGTGAAAGATGCAACGATAGTCTACTTGACAACATTATCAGTGAAATCAGAGGAAGAACAAGCGATTCGCGATGAGAAGTTCTAGTGGCTGTTTTTTAAACATCGTGTGGTGTCACAGTCTAGTAGACCTAGTAGACTCTGTATCCCTCCGACGGCCAATAGACCCAAATTCACATTCACACACTTGTTGTTCTGGATCTATGAATAAATTCTAGAGGGACCTTTCAAAACGAGAACACATGATGACAGTCAATCACCGAGGCGCCGACAGAGCCTGTCCGGTATACGAGAAACCTGAGACGATCTCCACGGAAACGGGCGGCGACGCGGCCAAGATCCAGCCTGGGTGGGGAGTGTCGCAGGGATGACGGGCGCCAACGGGGGTTGGCCGCTTCTCAAACTTGCACGAAATTTACATACACAAGGACAGTAAGACTCGCATTCACGCCCCGGAAGGATCTTTCGGAGCAACGCGCGGAGCACAGAGAAAACGGCGACGATACAGGGCTGACAATAGATCACCCCGGTTGGACACGGGCAACTGGAGGGGAAAGTAAGGCGTACCATCGCAACGAGAGAGGACGACCTGTAGAAAAGGAACCACAGAGACCGGAAGACCAGGCGTAGAAGAGACATCTGGCTCACTGGAGACTGTTAATCGCGGGCAGCGGAGATGAATGAGTAGAGAGCGGTGATCGTCCTCACAATAGGCGACGATGGCGCTCGCCGAGGATAAGATATCTGCATAGAGTGGAAAGGATCTTGCGCCAAGCGTGTTATTGACCTTGATCGCTGTGGTATTGATGTCAGTGAGGGCCCTCATCACGGTCTCATTCATCAGTTGTAAAGTCCCAGCGAGCCTGGCTGTTGCTCGCACAGCATCGGCTTGGGCGATATTCATGAACTTCACTTCAACAGCACTGGAATTCAGCGCGTCTGACAAGTGGCTGGTGCTCAGGGAAAGCTCCGTGAGAGACTGAACCGGAGACGCATGAGTAGAGGCAAATAGACAGAACAAGAAAGGTTGGCTCGCGTTCATGGCTGAGAGGAGACCTCCTTCGATAAGTGAGACCCGTTGCCATATTTTGTCCTGTGAGGGTCGTTAGTGCAAGGGGAATCCTTGGAGAAATATACGCGACCGGTGCGTACGGAGGCGGTAAAAGCCGTGCTGATCTGGCTATCGAGAAGTTCATACACCGAGTCCAGTCTCGAAGATAATGACCGCTCAAACTCGGTTGATAAGTCCATTAATGTTCGTGAATGCTATGCCAATGGGTCCGAGCGGGTCAGAACAAGTGGAGCAAGTACCTACATCGGATAAAGCCAGCGAGTGCCCCATACTTTGCTGGAGATGGACATCAAAAGTTTCCTGATGAGCGCGCAGAACCTGACAATATGATTCGATTCCAGCGCACTGCTAGAATAGAGTCGTTGGACGAATGACCTGCTGCAGCTCACCGATGATTTTCTCGGAGAAATCGACGTAGATTCTGTCAGAAATACTTGGAGACGTTTGGAGGTCGTCGACGGAGCGCTGTAAATCCTGTGGAGCCCAGGAATTGGCAGGCGGCCGCAATAGAACGTTATAGGTCTCACGGAAAGTAATGATTCCCAAATAGTGTGCATCTCATCCTCCCTCTTTGCGTGTTGCATGAGACGATGAATATATGCCACTTTCTCGATGGTAGCATTCCTGTATATCTCAAGTGCGAGGTCTCAACGTATAAAATATTAGCATTTATGCTGAGCAGATAGGGCGGAGCACATGCCTTTTTCATTGCTACGCTGGTACGCAAAGCATAGTTGCGCTACCGGAAGTGGTCGGCAGGGGGTAGTCCTAAAGGGGGGAATGCGTACGGATTTCACGCAGATATCCAGAATAACTGGCCCAAGATTGTGTGCTCCTGGAAAGAGCCCTGTGGTGACTGTAAGCAACGAGGTGACTTCAAGAGGCCCCACACACTCACTCTACACATATACCATGGAGCGCACGACCGCCTGACGCCCCTTCTTCCAAGAACACTTCGCACTCAAGAGGGATAGAATGAAATTCAGCGGTTCGCAGTTCGCACAAAGTCATTGAAATTGCAGCTGGGTCCACCGTTCATAACTCAATCACGCGATATATATGCATATAGGATGCATACATACCCTTTACTCTCTCGTCGGCATCCATCTCTATATCAGCGCATCTGGAGTGTATGCGCCCAGCGGCGCGACGAAAACAATCCGGTTTTCTCGCATATGGGCCTATGGTATCTGACGTACTCTGAGAGCGACTAAATGAGTCAAAAGTAAGGCTCACTACTCGCAGAACCGAAAGCGTCCTCTCTGAGTGTAAAGTCTACAAGCACCCCGGTTCGTAAATGAACGGCTGGCTGTTTTAGAAAGAAAGCCGCCGACCTATGATGCCTGGGGAATCCCCTCGAGAGAAAATAGCTTTAGAAGAGGAAAGGGCATAAGTCACTGATGATTGGCAGCATGATGAAGACCGTAGCAAGTCGCATCATATCCACGGACACAATTGGCGCGTTGCAGTAAACGCTCAGCGCAGATCTGCGCTCAGTTGCCGTCGCACACCTCATCACGTGCCTGAACAAGACGGACTCGTTACTGCAGTACTGAGCGCACCGAGCAATGACTCTGAGCACTGGGTCGCCGAGTCTGGTTTAACCTCGAGAGTAAGAGAGAAGGGAAGTCAGTTTCCCCGGGCCCTCGTCCAGGTTCCCTATACCTGACAGTGTCCGTCAATTTCATCAGCGTCTTCCTGGTTTCTAGTTGATCGCAGCAGCCGCTTTGTTGCTAGGTGGCCACCATCTTCGCCATCACTCGCTTGGAACAGGCGCAGGGAGTAACGAATGTTTTCAACCGCATTCTTCAGCTCTCAGCGGGTTCCAGTAGATCGTCGCACGCGGTTAAGGAAGTGATCGATATCCCTTTTTCTGACACACACCCCAACCAAGACGACGTCGTCTTGGTTGGAGCGGCGCTTTGATCAGTGGATAACTTCCCTTACCTCCTTCCCAAATGTTTGTCGTTTCAGGTGGTGGTCGTTGAGGTCGGAGTATGGACTCTCTAGTCTCTAACAATGTGCAATATATGGCCCCGATATCATAGGAAAGCGAATTTTACCAAGGCCCAACGTCCCTGATCATGTTAACTGTTTCACCGGGCATATGATCTAGAACTTAAGACAACCGCATCCAGGCGATTTGTCTTGACCTGAATTGTAGCGTGCCGCTGCGAATTTCATCTGTGTCAACCGGTTCGTTCGGTTGTTGGTGTCCACCGACCTTTTGGGGACTAAGCGACTAACTCCAGTCATCCCAACATCCCGACGGCATCTTCGAAGGCACGCGAGCCAAATCGGGAGAAGCAGCGACGCGGCCGCGGGTGTCGTTGTTACTCGGCTGTTGTTACTCGGCTGACTGAATACCGGCTTCAACATTCCGGCGTCAGTGCGAACTTCGAAGCACAGCGGACGCCGCTTCGCGAAGGTGATGTACTTGATTGGCTTGACTAGAGGCAATAAACTGGGTCGGGCACATTATCAGATTGGGTCAGTCTTTGAGTCGTGTCAGTGCTCATCCTTCTGTCTATAGCTTTACTACATTGATTGAGACAGTTTTATTTCCGAGATATATGAACTAGTCTGCTGTTACGACTTTACGTTCGGAAACAGTCTACAGTCAATCTAAACGACAGAGCGTGCGGCGTGTATGAAAAACAATAAACGGGCTATGGTTACAGCAGTTGGGATGCAGGTGCAAACATAGCGGCAAGGCCGCACAACGACCGGAGACGAAAGGCAGCTAGGGCCCCGAAAAATGCGAGGATGATCGCGCAGGGTATCCGATGTACAAAATTACTTCGTCCAGAACAAGGTAAGCTAGGAAAAAACAGAACAGGGGAAAATCGCGCTCATCGACGCTCCTCAGGCGCGGTGCTTGCGGTGACTCGAAATGCCAGCAAGGGCACGGGCCTCCCACGGTCCTGGCCCTTCGCCTTCCATCCAGTTACCGGAGATAGGGTCGCGTTCGAAGTCGCCGTCCTTGTAGCCGTAGCGCTTCTGGAGCAACTTCAAGAGTGGGTTACGAAGGGCAGGGTCCATGCGAACGCTCTCTCCCGGATGATAACTTCCCACGTCGTGCCGGGAGAGGCTCTCCTCGAACAGGGCCTCCTCGAATGTACAGCCGCAATTGAGATGACCGGGGGGTGCCATGCGGGGAGGATGTGCCCGGCGTTCGCGACGCGAATCGTGCCAGGCACACAAGGCGTTGCCCGCGCGATTGAGCGAGCAGAAAAGCTTGATGCGCGCATCCGTCCGCGCTTTCCACGAAGCTGCAAACGAGGGGGAGGTAGGAAGCTGCGGCGCCGGAGATGGAAGCCCGCTAATCGATGATGATGAATACAGGGATCCTGACGCAGGATTAGCAAGCTCATTTTCGAGCTCACGGATCCGTAATCGGGCAGATTCGTTGATGAGTTCTAGCTCTCGAACTTTGTTGCGTAGGTACCGAAGCTCATCTTCAGTAGAGCGATTTGGCCGAGAACCCGCGGCAACCGCGGTGCTGGGGGTGATGGGCATCGCTCCACGACTAGAAGGGAAGTGTGCCAATTGCGGGATGATCAAGGGTGGTGCCGGCGTGGTGGCTGATCGTGTCTGCGGGTAGGCGTTGAAAGACTCGGAGTATCCTGTAGTTGAAAACACTGGAGGGGAATGGGTTCCCGATGCATTAGGATTAGCGTAGTTGGAGTGATTATAGTCGTGGTATTGCATGTATGATGTTGACGGACTGCCCGAGGTAAGTGACCCAGACGGGGACGAGATGTTCTGAAAGGACAGAGGATTGGAATGACCGTCGAAGCTCGCTGTTTGTATGGCGGGCTGTCCGGTAACATCAGCGTTGGTCTGAGACCAGACCATACCCGATGCCACATTATAAGATTCTTGTTGGTGGTGAGAGCCGTCGCTTGTAGGTGATGGGGAATTAGACCCCTCGGAATTGGGCGAGAGATGAATATCTCCCATAGCCCCTCGCAGACTCGACGAAGTCATGCTGGAGCCCGAGGACCGCGGCCGACCATCCTCACCGAACGTTGGTCGTCGGATTGGGGGCTGTTCAAGCGGAGATATTAATACCTCCATGTGTCTATTAGGGGAGCTTCGTACCCTGGCACCTGACACGGCGAAAGCATAGGCTTGCTGCCTTTCAGCCTCTATGACAGGGTATGAGTACTTGTTCCCCTTTGAAGACATAACACCCACCATTTTCGCTCTTAACCCATTGTTGAGGGTAGTTCGTGCTCGACATTTTGGCCGCCTCGCCAGTGAATTTGTTACGTATTCTTGCCTCGTGTGGCAAGGTAGAATAAGGTTGTTTGGAACGCCTGAGGTGGGCGCCTGATGAATGTCGACGAATGGGAGGAGGCGCTGATGCAATGGGCGGTGGCCTTGATGCGAAAACTGGGGTGGCCGAGGACGGTACGTAGAAAGCTTTTGGATCGGATGCTTGCTCTAGCTTCACCTCGGGAGTGCTGTCGGAAGATGATGGCCGTTCAGGCCAGTTAAAAGCGTCGGGAGTCGGCTCCAGCATATGCAATGCCACACAACAAATTATAGGAAAATGAGGCGAGGGGTACAAAGCACGAGCTGGTGTGGCTGCCTGGGTGATGGTGTCACAACAACTGATCAGAGGTCGCGAGGGACTCAGATCCTACATTCCGTCCGCCAGCCACTGAGATGTTTAAAAGAGGTGCAACAGGCTGTACGGATCCGTCATCACCATCTCGAAGCTTGCGATTAGGCGAGCCCGCGGCGAGGGACCGTCGTTTGAAATGATCTGCATCTCCACAGTTTGGGTGTCTGGAAAATAGCCCTGACCCGAGAAAGCCTGGCCAATGGTGTCGAGCCTGTCAAGTGATCTTATCCCGAGAAATGACACTCCGACCTGGCCTAACACAATAAGGGAACGTCTTCACTGATGGGTTCGTTCATTGATGTGTTCGTTTATTCAGTAGCTCGGCGCTTGAACCTGCATGTCAGACTATAACCGGTCTACCACCAACCATCCCCCGGTAGAAACCGAACAGAAGGTCAGTGCTTACACGTTTTGTTTCGGTTTCCCTCTTCCTCGATCGTTTTTTTCCGAACATACCCTTTTGGGTGCGCAGTTTTCTTTGAGTTCCTTTGCCTCGAGGGTAATGCCAGGTCCAACATCTGATTATTTATTCACCCCTTAAACACCCAGGTAAACGGGCACGTAATATCGCACTATACCTCCTTCCTTCGGAGTGGCACTCACCACAGGAGGCGGAGTGGGACGGCCATCGAGTCGGTGCGAAGGGGCCACGGGAAACGAGAATATACCGAACAAAATTGGATGCCGTGTTCACTATACCCTCATTGTCCGCATATTCTTTAATTTCGCGCTGAGATCACGACATCCCTTCATATGACTACGTGTCATTGTGAGCGACTTGAGTTATTGAATTTACTATCCAGGATGGCGCCAACTATCCGGGAGGTTGCGTTGAAGCGTGCGTTACAATCGGTGATCGTGGACACACGTGTTAGCACAAAAATATTCTCGCATGCCGACGGACGCATCGTAGCGCAGAGACGTTCAGAGCTGTTCGTTGGCAGGCTACAGCAGTCGCCTGGGACACGTAAAACATTTGCTAAACCATGTCGCTAGCTCATTTTCTCGAGCGGGAAGGCTCACTGTCGTAATAAGTCGCAGTGTATACAAGCAGCTAAGGATGCTGGTGAGTCACCGTTATACAGCTTGGACGAGCCCCCAGAATTGACCACCCCTTGAACAGCTCGAGTAGCGACAGCCTACCAACGTTGCCTGTGGTGGACTCGAACGGTTTGAGTTAGTGTTACGGTTGCTTGCGGACTACATCCTTCCACTTTTTCGCCTTTGGGAGCTGCTGGCTACCATTCCACCATCCGGTCAATGGACGAACTGCGCACAATAAGAACAGGCCTCCTACACGACATCTCCGGCGATGTTAACCTCACCAGTGGAAGGATCCGTACTGGCTACTCGCGTGATCTCGATAGCGGGTTCTCCTTGACACCTTTTGGATAGGTAGTAAACTCGAGCAGTACATGGCATATTTTCTACTTACAGTCTGAAGAGACGAGGGATAGGAAAGCAATGGAACTGTTGATGTCCACGATCGCTTAATTGAATCTGACAAGAGAATTGCAAAAGCTCTGCAATCTGACACTCTGGCGGCACTCCTGTAGACGCGGACGCATTCGAAGGTGAGCTCGCCATCAGTTGCGCTCTCTCCGTGGTTTGGACCGAGTGACAGAGACGGTTCTAAGCGCGGCACACTAAGTCCGTCCTCATTCCTGTCCGATCATTGAGGAATTGGTCAGCCGATACCACGTGATTCTTACCCTTTAAGCTTTTTCTCTCGCTTTTTTTTTGGTTTGTTCCTTCTCCTTAGCCGTTGCGACGACGTATCTCATTCCACCGCATTTACCGATGTCTTTCAAGGTTGCTGGTGAGCGTTTTATACTCTACGGCAGTAACAAGAAATGTTGATGCATCATTATCAGATATATCACTTGCGGCTTTCGGTCGCAAGGAAATCGAGATCGCAGAGGTTCGTTGATCTCTGTTCCTCCGTCCTTCAGATCCGTTTATGGTTATGATAGAATGAGATGCCTGGTTTGATGTCTCTGCGAGAAAAAGTTGGTTTCTCCACAACATGTTGTGATCAACGGTTGACGCTCCATCCCTTGAAAGTATGGAACCACAAAACCTCTCAAGGGAGCGCGGATTGCTGGCTGCCTTCACATGTAAGCCAACTCTATGACATACGATGTATTTGTAATTCTCGGACCTAGGACTATACAAACTGCAGTCCTCATCGAGACACTGGTTGCTCTTGGAGCAGAAGTCACTTGGTCGTCCTGTGTACGTACCAATTCGCTTACGACCGAGTATCTTGCCTCATCTTTATTCAGAACATTTTTTCCACACAAGACCATGCGGCAGCCGCGTACGTAATCCATCATGGCAAAATTTACGTTCTACTTACTGCCCCAAAATAGAATCGCCGCTACTGGCGTCCCCGTCTTTGCTTGGCTTGGAAAGGAGAGACTGAGGAAGAGTACCTGTGGTGTATAGAACAGTCCATCACCGCGTTCCCTGGAAATCAGCCTTTGAACTTGATATTGGACGACGGAGGGGACTTGACGTCACTCGTTCATGAGAAATACCCTCAATTCCTGAAAGGTGAGACAACATATCCTCTGGTTTACGTGATCACTTCTCATTGGGGTAGGCATCCGCGGTTTATCGGAGGAAACTACAACTGGTGTTCATCACCTATACAAGGCATTCCGTGAGGGAAGACTGAAGGTCCCCGCTATCAATGTAAATGACTCTGTTACAAAGTCGAAGTTCGACAATTACTACGGTTGCCGCGAGTCACTAGTCGATGGCATCAAGCGTGCAACCGACGTCATGCTTGCTGGAAAGGTCGCTGTCGTTGCAGGGTTCGGCGACGTGGGCAAGGGCGTACGTTATTTCTCGCTGATTCATCCAACGATGTTTATTGAAATATTCTCAGTGTGCGGAGTCGTTACGCTCATACGGTGCACGGGTCTTGGTTACGGAAATCGACCCTATCAATGCACTCCAGGCGGCGATGGCCGGTTTTGAAGTTACTACCATGGAAGATGCTGCACCTCGCGCCAATGTCTTTGTAACTACTACAGGTAACAGGGACATCATTACCGCAAAACATTTCCAAGTCATGAAAGAAGATGCCATTGTCAGCAAGTACGTCCTGCATCGCTGGGTGCCCGACTGTTTTTGACGTTCCCATAAACAGTATCGGCCATTTCGACGTTGAGATTGACGTAGCTTGGCTAAAAGCAAACGCCAAGCAAGTGGTCAACGTCAAACCTCAGGTGGATCGCTTCACAATGCCATCTGGTCGTCACATCATCCTCCTCGCGGAAGGCCGTCTTGTCAATCTCGGGTGCGTGAATGTTTGGAAACTATCGGTTATCTGGATTGTACTCATTGAACCTTGATAGTTGTGCTACCGGCCATCCTTCATTTGTTATGTCCTGTTCCTTCAGCAACCAAGTATTGGCCCAGATTGCCCTCTGGACCACTCCCGAGAAGTTCCCGCTTGGTGTACACATGCTACCCAAGGAACTAGACGAAGAGGTCGCTCGCGCGCACCTCGCTAGCCTGGGTGTCAAACTCACGACGTTGACTGCGGCTCAGGCCGAATACCTTGACATTCCCACGAATGGACCATTCAAAGCGGACCACTATCGATACTAGTTGGTTTGCTAGGGCGGGAAAACGCACTTTACGCAGACCTTCTAACGGCCTCAACGCCGCTGTACATGATAGAACCTCTCGTGTTCCGTCGGTGTGTAAATTATGGACGAGTCTCAACGCTCTCGTCCGTGGCGTTGTGTTTGGAGCCAACTAGTGGGTGGTGGGGATGTAGCGAGCTGATTGAGGGGGGGTGCCATTATTGTTACCGTTATCGTCGCTCATAGGGCCTCAACGAGCCCTTTTCTCATCGCTTTGGCGAGCTTCGCAATAAAACCATAAGGCATTTGGGATGCAAAGTGCTGATCTTCTATCACTTGTGACCCATACTGACCGTGGTTCGGACGATCTCATCATTCCTCGTGCCTGATGGCCATGAGAGGGCCGGTTGTTTGGCCCTCCCGAAAAAATCGAATAACATTGAGGTCTCCCGCTTTCCATGGAAACAGTGCAGAATTCACCAACATGCTACCTTTGATCATTTCTCGATCGGGAACCAAGTCGGGAACCCCGACTCTGGCCTCTTTTTTCATCTTCTGTTCCCTGGTCATCGGTCCAGCAAGTCGGTTCCGTCGACCCTGAATTTTTGTTGTCATATCTAAGATGATCGTGTCGTCGTCGGAAGTGCGTAGTCCCCCCTTCCTTATCGCGTACGATCATTTCATGATTTACTTCTCTCCATTTCGAACTCAATCTTCGTTAGTTGTTCCGCCGCTAGCAACCAGATGGCCTAATGGACAACCGGAACGTCCCCTTGTGTCCCGGCTGCCGACACTATGACGCCTAACATACGCGCATACGCGAGCTGCATCTCGTAATACGGCCATATGGTGAGTACCCGACTGGACTCCGCTCCACGTGCAGAAACTCTTATTCACGTGGCTCATATGCTAGCTTGGCCGGACAGCGGTGATACTGTCAAGAGCACAAGATGGTCGGGGGTACAGCAGGTGGGATGCATGTTTGGTAGAACTCGCGAAGAAGACGGCAAATGACCATTCATGGCCCATTGCGCCTGACCACCCAAGTCATACGGACCCTTTATTCCAAGGTTATGGGGCTGCGCACGTACAATCGAAGATGCCAGGGTGTAAGTTACAGCAGTAGGTTTCTCTGAACCGATCGAGCGGGAGCGGGGTCATGGCGAGTTATGACCCTATAGCCCGATCAACCAATCACGGCTCGTTCCATGAAACCCGAACCCGAGAAACCCGGCATCGGCGTAACGCCGTTTCGCATCTCGTGTGCTGCCCCCACGTTCTGCACTGCACCGACGCGGCCAAGCGTTATCCCAAGGTTCTCGGGGACAATACGGCGCAACGTTCTTTCATTACACTAAGTGGAGTCTTCTCCATCCCGGTTGAGATACAGCTTTCGCCGACCACCCACCATCTAATTTATGCAATTGCTGTTCTATTTCCCACAGCCCTACCCTCGAGTCGTGGCGGGGGGGCTGTGAAAAAAAAAAACAGGATTGGCACCATTTGCCAGTTTCCAACCCGCACCCCCACCAGTCCCTTAAACATATTTGCGCACCTGCGCACGTCATTGCCTGAACACTGCTAACACCTCGACCATCGCCGCCTGTCATACGGCAGGCACCTTCGCGGCGTGGCTTGGACGGCACCACTGCCCGCGGATGACCAGTGCTTGCCTAGGTGCGAGCGCGATATATTATCAACTTCCTGGTGGCTGCCCTGCGATTGTCGTACACGTCAAAACTCATAAGTCAGATTTTAGGAGAGGAGAGTGAATTATGATCAGTGTATTGAGATTGAGAGTGCTCTGGTGTAACAGCTGGTACGGCATATGAGTGGCACGTGGTTCAGTCAGCGCTGACGTTACAGTGTGAGAAAGAGGTATTGCGCTGCGGAATGCACTGCAACTGTTCGTAGGCGACGCGGGAAAGCAGAGCTGAAGTCGATGACTCGGCGGGTGCGCCGTAACAGAGTAGCGCACGCCGTACGGGAAGAGCCGAGAGATGTGCTGAGTGGTACCAGCGAAGGCTCTCCTTTTCCTCTCCTCTCGTATCCTCCGTCCCGTCTTATCCCTCCTCGTCCCCCTTTCGCCTTAAATAGTTCCCATAAGCACGGTTTTTGCTGTCTTCCTTGTTTGTCGACCTTTCTTCGACTGTTTCCCTTCCGTACTCACGGTGCAAATTAGATTTGATCGACTCCCACACTTTCGATTCGTATCCTCCCCTTGCGAGCTCTACAGCTCGCCTCCACCATTCTCGCCAAAGGACCTATGGTCTCTCCCACTTCTACTACATTCCAGACTCCCGCCCTGTCTTACGCTGAAAGTGCAAAGAAAGCACAAGGAGCCAAGCTCGCTTCACAACATACGCAGAAACCCCTCTCTCTCCCACCTCGTCAACCTCCCGCTCCGGTGCTAGAGTCTAAAAGGGCTGGGCCATCCTCTCCGACGGTCGAAACCACTCTGACATCCCTGCCTGATCTTTCTCTTCATGATGGATCTCTCTCTGGCGCCAATCCACCAGTACCTACTTCACCCGGTGAATCTACGTCGCACAGCTCGACCACTATTACGATCGACACCGCTCACACCGGCATTGTGCCATCCACCTCTACAAAGGCGGTCCCCATACCAAACGTGTGGAATCAGAGGATCCAGCAAAGGGCACAGACACGCTCACAACCTCGTCCTCCTCAGTCTCTCCCGCATATGACCCAATCGCATGTGCTACGTGTTCCGTCTCCTACACGAGATCCTTCTTCCACTTCATCTGGCTCGCGGCAGCCCGATGTTCCGGTCTCTGCCAGCGTTCGGTCTGACCAGATCCCTTCTTCCCCATCCGGCCTCAATGGCGCATCCGTCGCATCGTCTACATCCAGCCCCAGTACAGGGACTACGCCTTCCTCGCGGAGAGAACCTCTCCCGCATCCTCCTCCTGTCGACGATGCCGAGAGTTGGCCAGAAGTAGGAAAGAGTCAGACGTCTGGTGGGAAATCTCAGCGCGTTGGCAACGGGTACGCTGGTTCAGTCGAAGCAAAAGATGTGGAGGAGAAAGACACCGATGGGTCCTCCCAAAGCCATCCAGGAACGCCGAGAAAGAGTGCGTCTTTTCTTCGCGTTCACCTCTCCAAGCCCATCTTCTTCTCTACCCGAGCTTTGTCAGTTTCGTGCTTGTTCCGATGACCGGTACTTACGTCTTTTAACGCCTGGGTCGTATCTGCTGCCTTGTAGGTGAGAAGACCAAGTGGATTGTGATACCCCCAGAGGAGCTCCAAGCCACTGCTGACTCCCTCAACCCCCCGAGGTCGTACGCCCAGTCGCGGAGTCATTCACAACTCGGCAGCCGAAATAGCCAGACACGCAATGCTGCTGCTTCCGGTTCTGGTTCTATGCAGGGTTCGCAAGCCCCGAGCAAGACCGCCTCTGGTCGGACATCTACTTCCCATTCTCGAGCTCATAGTCCGAGTAGTATGACATCCAGCCCACAGCATCCTGGACGTGGTCGACAGCTTCCCGTAGACATCAGAGGCCCACAAGCTCCCGAACAGCAGCAGCACCAACAACAACAGTCATCTCAAGGTAACTCGCCTCGAGCATATGCTGACATGGCGCTATCCCCTGTTCATTACGGCCAGATAGCCCGAGACGTCTATCCGTACGGGAATTTACCTAGTCAGTCAGCCACCACACAACCCTACATACCCCAACATCCTCCAGCGCCAGCACAGCCGCCGCTGTCGACCCATTATCCTCCTGCGCTACAATTGAATCCGACTCACACACAGCAACCATACACGTCATCGTCTGTCTCGCCTTACCCGCAAACGTATCCGCTCCACACGCCACCAGATAGATACGGACCTGCACCTACGCAACCTCTTCCCCCGGGCTGGGCAGCGCCAGAACATTACGTATATCCCTATGGGTATCCACCATACGCCCAACCACATCCGATTATGTACTGGCCCAGTAATCTGCCTTTAGACGTGAGGCAAGACGGGCGCACAATGTATCCGTCATATCCACCGGTGCAACCACCTCAGCAAATCGTACCGCCGCCTCACGTATCAGAGGACGATGGCGCACCGTCAGGGGGAGAGGAACCTGCTACCCATCCTGCTTTACCACCACCAACCATGATCGTTCGCCCCCCGCCGCCACAAGATTCAGATGCCGTTGCCGGATATCGCGCGGTGAAATCCATATTAGACGCCGGCTCTGATCGGGAGGAGTCAACACGGGGAAGGCGTGATATGATATTTGGGAGTGTAGGTGCACCAGGGGGATGCAAAAGTCCAAGTCCACCACCGCAACCGAGCTCAGAGGCACAACCAGCAGCCATAGATAGCCAGCTTGCGAACGAAAAGCCCGAACGGGCAGTCGCGACGTTTTCGATTGGTGTATCTCCCGGGGAGGCAGGACCATCGCATGTACGTTCGAGAGCGCGGTCACAACCACGACTGTCACGAACGGAAGACCTGTCAGACGGGATGAGTTCGGAGCCGCACATGGCTGCGGAGGTTAAAGTTGTTGATCTTAGCTCTCCTGAGACCAAGTGGGAGTTTGGAACGGCAAATCGACCGCAGGACGAATACACTCAGGACGATAAAAGCCGACCGGAGCTCGCCGAGCCTCAAGCTTTTCCGCATGCTCCCCCAGCGCCATCCAAAGCGTCACTGGACGTTAGCTTGTTGTTCAATGGCCCCCCTTCAGGAGTCCTTGTTACCCATTGTACCGGCGGAGCCTTCGTTGGCAGAGTTACACCATCCGTATCCTCAGCCACACCACCATCTGTCATACGTACTTCCACAGCACATGCATGTCCCACCACCTCCCCCTTCACAGGAGGAATTGCAAGTGCAAACTGGGCCAGGTCCATACCCCGTCCATCAGCCCCCGCCACAGCCCCCGTCGGGTTCTAGCGCCGACGGGTTCGAGGTCAAGGACTATGGTTATGGGTTTGGGCGCGCAAGTGGGACAGGTCACGCCGTAATGTCGACGCGTGAGGACCGCCAAGTGCGAGAACGGGAATGGGAACGTAACCGCGATCCAGAACGTGAACCATATACTTGGCGCCCGCGTCGTGGCTCTTATAGTGGGCACCACGAGCGTGGAGGGTATGGTGGACGCAGAGGACGTGCGAATGGATTTGGACGTGGTATCTCTGGCCGCGGGTTCGGGCGGGGAGGATTTGGGCATCAGCACCGGAACCGGCACCAGCACCAGCAGCAACATCAGCAACATCAACATCAGCACCAGCAACAACACCAACACCAACAACCGCAACCGCAACCGCATGCACCACAGCAGCAGCAGCAGGCTCCATCCTTTACTGCGACGCCACCAACTCAAGCTTTTCAGCCTCTGCAGCCATCTACCCCACCACCGCGGTCTGCGGCCGAATATCTTGCTACACCGATTCAGCAACCGTATTTGCCGCATGGGTTTGACGCATATCAAGCGCCCGTCCCGCATTCGTATCCTCCACCCCCTAATGCAAGCATGACAAGCTCTGTTTCGGTACACCCAGTACCAAGGCCGCTATCAAATATTACATATTCTGCTGACCCTACACGATTCTTTCTCCTCGGTCAGCTGGAGTACTATTTGAGTGCGCAAAACATGGCCTCAGACTTATTCCTGAGACAAAGGGTAATTTTACTGTTTGATGTGATTATCACCGCTGATCACACTTCTGATGGTAGATGGATTCACGCGGGTGGATCCCGGTGTCACTACTTGCGTCTTTCAATCGGGTTCGACAGTTAACGTTAGACCCGCAGCTGGTACGGGATGTTCTAACGCTATCATCGATCGTCGAACTGCGCGACGATTGTGTGCGTATGGGCGGTGGTGAGTGGAGGCGGTTTGTCCTCCCCGACGCCCCGACAAGCACGGTTGAATTCGACGGCGAGGCGGAAGGGGAGAGACTGGGAGTTGATCGGGAGCAATACGATCCAGAAGACCACGACCACGTGGAGGACTACGTGGAGGAAGAGGAGGAAGAGGAGGAGATCGAGATTGTTATGGATCGAGAACTGGGCCAGCCATGGGCCACTCCGTCGTCCTGACCTAATCGGTCGGTCTCTCGTTTCGTTCCTGATTTTATTTTTTTGATTCAAATTGTGTGGTAGGTCCGACGCAAAAATCAAAATGAAAGTGGGGACAAGTGATCGAAATGTTGTTGGCTTTTCATTGTACAATCATCTTTATCTGCAATCGTGCGTGTTGTTGGTAACCACATAGTACAGTATACCTCTCTCTGAGTCACTGTTACGTCAGTTCACGTTAAGAGTTTGTTCCTCATCTTTTTTTTTTCTTTTTCAAAAAACAAATTCGGGCTGAGTGCGGTGCGGGACCAAATCTGGAACGCTCATCCACCTGACTGATGTCTCCCTCTATCATATTGGGCAGCCCCCGCTCCCACTACGTCGAACCACCTTTCGTCTTCCTCATCCATGGTTTACAGTCGTCTCAGCACCAAGTCCTCAAAACAACTACGGCAGCGACAACAGCAGGTTGCCCCTCCGCTTGACGCTCCCCAGTTCGACCTCGAGGATATCGACTCCCATTGGCCCCCTGTCGAGGATTTTTCAAACGAGACACCGACCCAGCGTGAGGAGAGACTCGAGCGTGAGCGCGAGGCAAAGCGCATAAACGACGAGATCGATGCTCAGATAGAGATTGAGAAATCAGAACGTCGCAAGCGACAACCAGACATTAGAGTCATCCTTCTTGGTCCGTTTATGTTCCCCCTCCTGACCACCCAAATCCTGACGTTTTGAACAGGCCAAGCTGAATCAGGCAAGTCGACGATCTTACGAAACTTTCAGCTCAAGTACGCGCCCGCTGCGTTCAACGCCGAGTCCGAGGCGTGGCGCACCATCATCGACCTCAACCTCGTGCGTTCCGTCACCTTCTTGCTCAGCCTCCTCGAGGAAGGCGAAAGCAGTAACGGCGGCAGCGGTTCCCGCAGCCCACGTGACACCGACGTGGGTTCGACGGCCCCGTCGGGGAGTGGGACCAAGCTCATGCCACTCCAACATCTGTCGGACGACTTGCGCCGCCTGCGCGTGAGCCTGTCGCCTCTGGGGAGAATTGAGCAGTCGCTTGCCCGCTTCATTTCGCCTGACAACCCACGGCAAGCGGGCGCTGGCTCGGGGTCTTTACCGACGGAGCGCGCGTTCGAGGTGAGCGTGCGCTCTGGTTCGCGCTGGAAGACGCTCTTCCGCCGAGGCGGCGGAGGAAGCAACAGTACGTCAGGCCCGAGTAACCACGGGCACGAGGAGGTCCAGAACGCACGGAGCGTGATCGAGGCCTGCCGTGAGGACATTGTCGCGCTCTGGAATCACCCGGCGGTGCGCGCCAGTCTTGCAGAACAGAGCGTCGCGCTCGAGTTTCAATCTGGATTGTGCGTGCCAAGCCTCGGTGGCGGCGTCCACTGACACCCCTAACTTTTTTTTCTTTTTGTCTCTCGCCCCCCTCCCACTGTCCCCTTTTCAACAGCTTCCTTGATGCGGTGGATCGGATAGCAGCGCCGGGATACCGACCGTCGCCAGGTAGGTCGTCGGCGATTGTGATACGGCGCCGCTGACCCTGCGTACATAACAGCCGACGTTCTCAAGGCTCGAATACAGACCGTGGGCGTTGAGGAACATCCTCTGAAACTTGAGAGAGGTATGTCTACTACTTACGATGTTGCGTGCGCGCACATCGTTGGTCTATGTTGAAAACAGATAACACATTCGGGTCAAAAGATGATCAAGTCTGGAGTATCATTGACGTTGGAGGCAGTCGAGGCTCGCGTGGTGCGCAGACTGAACTCGAGCTCGAGTGGCGCGCTCGCTCACTACGTGATCTGTTACAGCGGCCTGGGTACCTTACTTTGAAGACGGTAAGGGTATGAGCACCTGATTTGTCAAATTACGCTAACCAATGTGAACAGTGAACATGCTCTTGTTCATTGCGCCTGTTTCGGCATTTAACCAAACGTTGACTGAAGATCGCACCGTGAATCGACTGGTGAGGGGCCACATCCCCGAACGATTAAATTATTCACATCGGGGACTTGCAGTGGGACACGTTCTTACTATGGAAGGCGGTGTGCAAACACCATCTGTTAAGAAAGGCAACGTTTGTTGTGTTGCTCAACAAATCCGACCTTTTGGACGCGAAGATCCGAGCCGGGGTGCGGTTTCGACAGTTCGTAACTTCGTACAAGGACCGGCCGAACAGAACTGAGAACATCCTGGAGTGTAAGCCTGGATTTTCCAGAACGAACGGGCCGAATTGATTCTGCGCCACAGACTTGAAAGAGAAATTCTCTTGGATCTATAAGCAGGAAGCAGATAACGCGCGAAGCCTACACATCCATGTCACCTGCGCCACCGACTCTAACTCGACGTCGATTGTGTTGAATAGGAGTACGTACACGAGTGGCACGCCATGCGGAGTGGTTTTACTGACGATAATCGTATCTCCCTTGCAGTACGAGAGGTGATATCTATGGACAGTTTCCACAAGGCGAATTTGTTGTGAGGTTTAGATTTTGATAAGGCCTTAGTGAATATATATATATATTTTGAATCGCAGCTGCGGCTGCGGTCTTAGTAGTACAATAATTATTTAAATGCTCGCTCCACGCTTCACTGCACACCTCCACACTTACACTTAGACAGACATGTCCGTCAGAGCTTCAGACGTTTGCCTCATCCTTGTACTCTTATCTTGCTTTGGAATCACTTCAGATTCTCACACACAAATTGCTCGCAGGTCGCCATCATCTTTCCGCCGGCAGCGGCGGCGTTTGTAACAGGCTGTAGTTGTGACCTCTTGATCAACATTTGTCTAACCCTGTATGTCTGCTTCCTCCCTCTCGTAACAGCCGATAACAAAGACCGAACCTAACCAATTCACAGCCTCGGCTACCTGCCCGGCCACATCGTTCGTCTTATCCCGTTTCATCGTGCTTCTAGAGTTAACTTAACTTTTGTATTCATCAGCACGCCTTCTGGCTCATATATCGCCGCATGAAGGCCGAAGAAATTTACGGCACGGGTAGATACATCTGTACGTCTTCGATGATACCCACCTTACCCCATCGTAACCACACCCATCAACTTACTTTTCACACAGACATCGGCAATGGTGCTTTCGAGCCTGGCCCCGGCGTACAGCCGATCGCAGCGCAGACGCCGTACCAACGAGGGTATGGCGCGACAGCTTTGGGACCCTGACGGAAGGGGGCTATAGTAGTTTAGCAGCCCACTGACACTAGCCGTGCCTCACTCGCCCCCCTTTCCATTTGATTACTGTATTGCTGTAGGACAGTACGGTGTATACACGACCTGTCGGTGTTATGATGTGTGCGGAGTTTGACTTTGCTCTGAATCAATTTTCAATCATCACTGTTTGGTGCGCTCGATCGGGTTGTGTGAAATGGGCCCTATTTCTGGATTGGCGTACTTTTAATAGGTTACTTGTACACGGCTCCCCATCAGTCATGGGTCACGACAAATTCGTCTTCTGTTCTTCCCTCCCCACTTTCCAGCTTCGGAATGCCCTCTGTTGTCCTGTCTGTCTGTCTCAGGAACGAGGTATCTTCTAGAAGTGCCACATCTCTTTCTTCTTTTGCTTTCTTCGTTGTTCCTTGCTTGTCCGTGGTCGTAGCAGCAGCTTGGCGTCCGGCGACCGTAATGTCCTCCCCAAAGACACGCAAACTCAGCGCGCTAGGCCCGTTAATCAGTATGTCGTAATAAGAAAAGATAATGCACAACGAGCACGGGCCCTGAGAGAATTATGGCCTACCTCTTGGCTTTTTTATCGAGCATGAGTGAGAGGGACGAGGGTGACTTCCAGAGAGGCAGAACGAGGTCGTGTGATAATCTATGTCAAAATTTGTTCGAGGGGGTGTCTAGAAAACAGGGTCAAAACACGCACGAGGCCCCCTCAATGTCGCCTGCCTTGAATCGGACAACGTGGCTCCCGGTCGCTAACAAGGCAGCGCCAACTGTCAGTGTCCCTCAAGGGGTAAAAAAGGCCGAGCAAAGGGGGTGTGGGGGGGAGGGGAGGGACACGCACATTTGTCACCGACCTCGCGGCGGAACGTGTCGTCAAATGCACTCAGCAAGGGGTAGTACGCCTCCAGCAGCCGGCGCAAGGTAGGCACGTCCGTGTCGACGATAATCTCGGGCTTGACGTACGGCAGCACGACCGATAGGCCCTCGCTCAGGAGTCGGAATCGCGGGACCTTTTCGGCACCATGATCTTGTCTGGCATCGCTATTGCGACCGAACCCCCCTTCCTGCCTCATGAAGATCTTCGTCCCCGCCGAAATTATTCGTATCCGTTTGTAGTCGTTTGCAGCAAAGACGGCGCGGACGAGGTCGTTCGTGAGGTAAAGTGAGCGCGCTGGTTCGCCTGCAGGATTGCGTACAAGTAGGTTCGAGGTGGGGAAGTCGGACGATAGTGAAAGCTGTTGTCTGTGACGGTTGGAGAACACATGAGGATGTTTCTGGGAGGAGCTGGAGAAGACTTGCATGCAACTTTCAATGATTGGGTCGTCCGGCGAGACAAATGTAAATGGATTCTCTCTAAACCCACTGTCTCCGATAGCCGTTTGCTCTTGCTCTTGTCTTTGAACCTGATCTTGAGCTGCTTTGCTGGTCTCAGCGGGAGTGGGGTCAGTTGGCTGGTCACCTTGGAGTGTGGTCAATTTCGCTCGTGAAATAGACAAATAGACAGTGCATACTTTTGCTTTTGGGGGGCTCGGTCGCAGAGGCCATCAAATCGTCCTCACCGTCGTCACGGCGGGCCTTCTTTACGTCGGGTACCTCTGCTGAGTCCTGGGCTGGGCGTTTTCCTTCTCTGTAGCGACGGACATTGAGTGTATGCAACCTGAAAGGGAGGGGGAGGTGAGTCTATACTTTGGCAATGCCCTCGAATGTTTCTGTTGCAGTACAGCTAGGAAGAAACCACCCGTATCCTGTAGGTGCGGGTAGATGCGAATGCTGTCACACGTTGTGAGACAGGATATCAATGTGCTCAGCCGAGAGAAAGACGCACCATCGATCCAGGTTAAACTCCTCCGTTGGTGGCCAATGACTCTGCGCGAGACGCGCGGCGCCCCTTCCATCCGGAGGCGACGCGACATACTCTTCGTAGCTATCAAATAATTGCAGGTCTCGGCTGACCGACGGGAACCAGTGTTTCAAACCAGGGCGCCGGATGAGGGCGGGAAGCGAATCGGATACGTCGACCAGCTCGAATCCTGAACAGACCTATGTGGGACCCTAGTTCAATCACGATTGGGGACGTACCAGGAGAGGTCCTGAGCGCCTCCGCGATCACAGCCTCGTTTTCTACCGGATTCAACGAGCAGGTCGAGTAGACGATCCTGCCCCCCTGCCGTAGCATACGCATGGCGCGCTGCAAGATACGGAGCTGAAGCCTTGAAAGGGCTGTGGGCATGTACTCCAAAGGCATGTGCCAAGGCCAAAACACGTACGGATGTATACCATTGCCGTCCATCGGGCTCCATCTCTTCCAGATTCCGACATTCTTACGAATGGTTCCGTCTCCGCTGCAGGGCACGTCGCAGAGGATCCGGTCAAAGAGGAGCGGGGACTGCCGAGTTTTGCGCCCGGACGACTCGGAGTCCCTCGTGTTCTCGCGCGGAAGGTAGAGTGTCGGGAAGATCGATGCGTCGAGGTTGGTCACTACAAACGCTGGACTCGGGAGCCGTGCGGTTTGGTGTATGAGCAACTGCGTCCGCTTGGAGTCGCTATCGTTGGCTACCAATAGACCGGGAGGCACACTCGACTCGAGCAGAGACTGGGAAGAGTGCAAAGATTCCAGGAGCTGAGATGTCTGCACGACACAGGCTACGTGTTACGCGCGGAAATGGGGACTATAAGCAGCGAACCTTCGATCCGGGTGCGGCGCACATATCCAGAACGAGATGGTGCGGTTGCACGTCGAGGAAGAGCGGAGGGAGCATAGAGACAGCTTCCTGTCGAGTTATATTACCCTGTGAGATAAGATTACTGCGGTGATGAGGTAGAGACGAGCTGTGAGGCATACCACTTCAGTCTCAAAGACCAAAAAAGAGTGAAATCTTTTGAATTCCGGTGATTTACGTAGAACTCTTTTTGGTACGTTGAGTTGCCAGGCAAGGCCTTTGGGATACCTCATCGGCAAGTAGTCGACATGGTGATTGGTTCAACGACCTCAGCTAGGGGCTTACCATGGAATGGGAACGGGCGGAGGAACGAGTTGACCCTCGAACTCGACATCAGAGAGATGAGGGATATAAGTCTTCTCCATCACGGAGGTGAGCACAGCTGCAGTCCTGGATAGTGTCATGTTATTTCCGTCATCTGCGCTGCGAAAGGTTGACGCACTCTCGTCCACCGGCGATTCGGAATGTCGATGGTAAGGGCTCCCTGAAGGTGTCCATAAATTTGGACCACTCATCGTCGTCAAGTGGGAGTTGCTTTCTGTAATACGCCTCGAATTTACTGTTTTGCATATCAGACTTTTCCAAGTGATCCTCGCGTTTTTCATCATCCGCTGCAGTTGCATCACCTCCCTTGGGGTTTTTACGCCGCGCATATTTCTGAGCTACATTCAGGTGAAATATTAGGAAAGGATCCAATCTGAACGAACCTTTGGACGGGTCATCGCGATCAAGCAAGTCACTTTCCCGTTCTTTCTCACGGGTTCAATCATGTCGAATGACGATGATGTCGGCTTTCTTTCACTCGCTCTCAACTTACGATCTCGCATTGACAACGCTTTTCACACCGCATTAACTTCCGATCAGCGGGGCTCTGGTACATTTACCGTTGGCTTAACTCATGACACCCCTGGTGGCTTCCTACTAGACGATGATGACAATATGGCTGGCGGCTTCCTCCCACCCTCTCCTCCCGCGGCCGTTCGGGGAAGTGGGAATGAGCGCGAGGGAGATGAACGACCATCGTATATTCCCCTATCGCGCATTCCACATGCCCTTCAGTTCCTAGACCTCCCGCCGGACGACGAAGATGTTCTCGCCGTGTTTCGCAATGCGGCAACAGGTTGGGGAGACGACCACATGTCGCCCCCCCGTTCTACTCGGCGCGGGCGCAACACCGTGGCTACATCTGAAGAAGGCGACGAAACTGAGGAGCGTGTTAGCCTTAGGGACTGGAGGGCAGTATGCGCCGCTCTCATGGACGACGGCAGAGGCGAAGAGGGCGTGGAAGAGGGGGGCGACGTTGGTATCGACGACGACGACGCAGGTGACATTGACCAAAATTCGTCATCTGGTCTGGGGGAGTCCTCCTCAGATGAGTATCGTGATACCTCCGCCGTGGCTAAATCACGGAAACGACCACGCAAGTCTACCTCTGCGTCCACTCCAGACCACAAAGCGACTCGGAAAACTCGCCCGAGGAAGACCCAATCCGTGACTCCACGACGGGGCGACTCTGTCTCTGCGAGCGCAGCCATGGAGATTACCCCCAGGCAGCGACGCGAGTGCCTGCAGGCATTTTTGCTTTTCTTCCCCGGAGTTCCCGAAGACGTGGCCAAGCTCAGACGTCTTGGTGTGCGCGAGTTGAGCGCTGCTGCTACCGTTCTGAATGAAAAAATAAAGATGGAAGAGGTTCGTCAGCTCGACTTTCAACAAAGGCTTGTACAACAGCCGATTTGACTGCCCATAGATGATTGAGATGCTCGATGTTTTCTCAACTTCACCAGACAAGACCATGGGCCTCTCCGAATTTGAGAAGATGATGGTCGCCGCACGGCTCGCGTGACGAGTGCAGGATATTCCCGACCCGGCAATAAGTACGACTTCGCCTTGCATATATTTGACGCCTTTTCAGTCACATGTACAGGATATATCAGCTGTATAACGTCTATTTAACATCGGTGTATTGGATAAGAATCCTTGGTGACACCAAGAAAAAGAGCCGCATTTTGTCCGAAGTGACCTCGTTAACCTTTGGCTCTACAACATACCTGAGAGTGGTTACTTCTCACCTGAGGCTTTGGTTACGTGTCTGGCTGAATCGTCCAGGCTCAGCAGTCTTCTTATTGCATTCCAACAACCGATCTCCCGCCGTGGTCGAATAACCCTGCCTCCAGAAACACGGATTGTTCTTCCCCGTATCTTCTCAATGGTATTCGCAGGATCAAATGAGTATCTGGAGGACTTCGTGGCCCGAGTCGACACTCCTTATCTTAACCGATGACAGATACAGTACCTTGATCAGCTTGACTTTCAAGTTCCTCAACTATCAGTTCCTCAATCGCTTAGATCTCAACTTATTCCGGGTGTGGCGTGCAAGAGTATACCTCAGAGATATACGGGTCTCCTTATCTATCTGTCATGGAAACGCGTCACACGGGCATGGAATTCTGATTTCTATCCTAGACACAGGCCGGCAAGTCTCGCGCATGACTCAGGTGCTCTCAGATGTGGTCTATCTCTACATCAAGGTGATCGGTCTGCTCTCAAATCTGCAAGACGATATGCATGGGTGGAATTCCTCCGCCCATTTACTGCCGTAGACACGCTGCATGTATCTCCGGTATTGATTGAGAGCGTTGACCCTGCACTCAAAACTGCAACTGAGGCGATGGGTCTCCTGAGGTTGCGTGTCGAGGTATGGCATTCAGTCGGACTGACCATTCAGATGTTGACTCACTTTGCTTAGGACAGGTGACGAAATCCCTCGCAGTTCGCTGGGACTGCGGTCGCGTCATTGGGGAGCTGACTCGGAAGGACGCGATTCCAAAGTTACTGAGTAGGAGTCGGCCCCGCTCCAGCCTCGTGTGACCCAATGGTTCTAATCATCCCGCTGCAGCATCCACGAAACTACCCTACATGTTAAAAACCGTTTTTCAAGTTACATGTGTAACAATACATACATGCGTACAAATTCAACAACCGACTCGTCATGACTGGTCCTGGGACTCTGAACCCCGCGTGCGCGCCCGAGTGACTGATACTCTCACGCCATTCCCGTAAGGAACCGTAAGTAGCGCCTTGACATTCTGCGCATTGAGCTAACACGTACACTTCGTATGATAAAACGGGGAAACTGAACCAAGGCTTAATTAAGACCACTATACGAACCTTCAAGTTGTTGATTAACATCTAATGTAGTGACGATGTGCTCAGTCAAGCGTATAGTAACGTTAAAATCAACCTCCATTCAGTATTAAGGGTTAAATGAAGGTTCCTTGACCTGGCAACCGAACAAATACGACTTAACATAGTCTTGGTACCGTATACGTATTCAGTGACTGAAAATTCTCTCGTGTGAAGCTATGCTCTTCCTGTGCAACCATTAACTAGGAGCTAGGCAACTCGAGGCGAGGGCAGGCTATTCTTGCTGACAAACATCCGAAGAGAGAGCATAGGACGTCGGGGCATCATATTTATGGTACATCGAATGCGGGCGTAAGTAAAGTACAATGAAATTACGGTGGAGCTGAAATGGCGCGCTGGCGTCGCCGATCGCCGATGCTACAAAGGTATCTACAGAGATGCCAAGATACTTTGGATCCATGGATTGCTCTCTATCCTGCTCTGGTAGTCAGAAAAGCAGCTCTTGAGCTCATCTAGTTGGGCTTCTGGGGAAAGATCGTCTGACATGACGACGTCTTCACCGTCAACTGCGGATGTTTCCAAAGGAGAGCGTGACGCCCATTTCTTCAGTAGTTCTTCGACAATTTGGACACCGCTCTCGATGACCTCTGGGGAGAACAGCGATTCTTGTTGCTCTGGTGGAATGGAGAGACTGAGCCTTGCAGTGAAAATCGATGTCGCAATCAAAGACTTACCAGTGCCAAAGTCCTCTAGTTCAGCGGCCTTGCGTTTGGCGAGCTACGAGGATTTCAGTGAGCTACACATGTTACTATCAAGATAGGCTTTACTCGGACGACTGGTTCAGGAAAGTTTGCCATCCTGGCCACGTGTATGCCGAAGCTTTGGTCGGAAACGCCTAGCGTCCTGGTCAGCTGGGCGCATCGACAGTCCGATTTTTTTTAGAAAAGCACACCAGGTTCTACTTTGTAAAGCAATGTGATGTCACGGTCCTTGGACTGGCCGTCCGACTCTCCTACGTGGGCGACCACGTGCAAATTTTTCACATGGCTGAGTTCTTGGTCCAACGCCGTGAGTTCATGGAAATGAGTGGCAAATAGGCAAAAGGCGTGAATCTCGGAGGCGATCTTTCTGCTCACGGTCAATACGAGCAAAGGCGCCTCGCGTGACGTACGTACTCAGATATGGACCAAGCCAGCCCGAATCCATCATAGGTGGACGTCCCTAAATTAAGTGAAAGTGTAAGCAGAAGTAACTCGTCTTGTCAATAACCTCGACGAACCCCTTCCAAGTTCATCGATGATAATGAGCGAGTCTTTTGTGGCGGACTGTTTTTTTAGGATAAGAGCTAAGTAAAAATTCAGACGCGAAGCCTAACCTTGAGAATCGTCGCAGTCTCTAGCATTTCGGCCATGAAAGTTGAGATACCCTTTAGCTGGCTGTCCCCTGCCCCGACGCGGCATAAAATCGAGTCAAATATAGGTAACTGGGCCTCCGAACAAGATACGAATGAACCGATCTGCGCCATAAGCACGATAACCCCAACCTGAACCAAGCCATGAACTCTCCAAGCGCGGTGGTTAAGCTGTTCAAGACATACCTGACGAATGTACGTGCTTTTCCCCCCCATATTTGGACCAGCTGGTTGTCGCCGGTCAGAGTAAGGCCAATACAAGAGTGCTGAACATACTGATAATTTGGAATTCGCTTTTGTCTGTCGGGATAGGGAAAACAAGGTAAGAACCTGGCGTCGAGCTGAAGATGGCAAGGCATACCTTTGACCATCTCTACGTCGTTCGGAATAAAGCTTATGTCGTCTTGCACTTCGAGACAGGGGTGCCGCGCGTCTCTGAGCACGAGATTGCCGGTGCCTACATGGACGAAAATAAGACAGGAAAGACTGTTGATGCTCAGTTGGCAAACCTTTCTCGACGACAGTTGGTTTCACATATGCTTCGGGGGCATTGACGGCAACATGGGCGAAGCTACGAAGGTCGAGTCACATCGCCGATCAGCTATGAGTTAGAGACCTACCTCAAAATCACATCTAGATGTGCCAGAACACCATTTAAGGATTCCAGCACCGGAGTGTACGTCGCTACAACGGCTTCAATATTATGACCATCGCGAGGAGAAGAGTACTGACATGCGATCGATACAACTTCCTTGACAAGTCCACTCTGAGTACGCGAATACGCTTGCGTTGCCTCTTGGTATTCTACTGCAAAATTCTTCAGCTTTGTTGTTGTAAAGTAAACCCCCGACTTGATGGTCCCGAGTTCGATGTATTTTCGCTTGTTACTGATAGCCCGCGAGTCCTGGTAGACCTTTGAGCGACTACACGGCACGGTTGAATGTACATAATTCACGCACGTTTTTCGTCAGTCGGAATGCATACCCATATGACGTCGAATTTTCTAGATGCAGCTTCTTGTCGAGCTCAAGGCTAAGGTCGTTTGCTACGTCCCGATGTTCTTCGTCCAGCCCATCCCGTGCTGCACTGATTTGATCTGCCAGCTTCTGCAGGCGGGGATCGTAGTCTGGTTTGATAGCGTAATTATGTCTGTCAAGTTCCGAGAGGTCAAGCGTTTGCTCAACCATCTCGGCGTACTTGTCGAGGCCAGCAGCATGCTCTTCGAGATGTCTTAAATAAACCTCTTGGATAAGCTCCTGGCCACGTTCGGTGTTTGTGTTCATATGCTTTAGAGCCTCAATAAGGCCGCTCAACTGGAGAAGGGAATAGTTAGGAGTGGTCGTTCCAAGAGCTCTAAAGACATTACCTTCAGAACCGCTTGATAGACTCGCACGACATCTTCAAGAGAAGCAACTGATTTCTGGAATCGTTTACATATACGATTCATGTCGGGCATTAGTTTCATAAAGTCGTCCTGGTACTATCGTTGAACTCTCCGTTGTTTCAAATTGAATGAGTCGTAGCCCACCTGAAGCGTCCTACGTGTGTTTGAGTCCTCGACGAACATCTCAACCAGGTCTTGCCTTCTCACTAAATCGCCAGAGGTATCAATAACCATAAAGGTGCCTAACCTGGGCAACATACGGATTTCATGGAGATTGACAAGTGGCTGCTTTAACCAGCTTCCGAGCATCCGGGTCCCTTGTGCAGTTTTACATTTGTTCAAAAGTCCAAGAAGCGTCGTGTTCTTTGCTCCAGAGCCCTGCGGTGGCTTGTCAGACAGATGCCGTTTCTCGGAGGCCGAACTTACGTTTCCGCTGTCCATGAGATTCAAGGCGCGTAAAGCACTCGCATCCAAGCGCATATATTGTCCCAAATCATGTGTACGGATAGACCAAGCACCGTGATTGGACGAATCGGAGAGAAGACCGAGGTACGTGATCAGCGCTGCGACAGCGGACGGGGCGGTAGGTAGGCCGAGTTGCGCTACCGAAAGGTGAATTAGCGTGGGCGGGATAGCCTATAAGGACTGCGTACGAATCACGGTTGAACCTTCTGTCGTACTAGCACCCGTTGTTAGAGGTGCTAACAGACGAGTGAGATCCTCCTCGACTGTCTTTGCCATAAATTCGCCTAAATGGTTCGTGTCGGAAATAGGTGGCGCAGTTGGTACGCATATACTTACTAGGTTTACGTTCGGTAATGACGATACCGCATCTATCAAGGACATCTTTGAGCTTTTTAAGATCGAAATCACGATCTGTTCCACCGGAGGCGGTGCCTGTTGATACAATCGCTTCCTTGATTCCTAGTTGAATGGCGAGGGTCTGGGGAGAAACATTAGTACCCTCTCTACCCATGAAGGTACAAGAACGCACCTCAACGTTGGAGAATGCATCGTTGTCCACGAAATCTGCCACTCCAAACTGCCGCAGGCTAGTATCTGCGAATGCAATACCTACAGTCTTGGACTTCGCTTTGCCAGACGAACCAGGAACTACCGGAGTCGTAGCCAGCTTTACCGCCATGATGACAGGTGGAGATAGTATGTCATTATTGACAAAGAGCGTATCCTCTAGAGCTTGCAAGTTTCCAGGTGACGCCTTTGAACCAAGGTTAATCGAAATAAGATAATTAGAGAGGCTTGTCTTACTTCCTTATCCAATTTGAATTTAGAGACCTTTTTGCTATGGCCAGCCTCGGGAATCCAGATTTCTACTTTCAGCTGCCTGCTCGTCAAGGCCTCTCTTAGAAAGGAAGTCGCAACCGTGGGCCTGAGAGTGACGCTGGGTAAACCTGCCGCCTTTGAACCGAGATATTTGAGGACAGAATTGGTGTGATATACGTGTCGGGCAACATAGAGTGCATCAGGACCGTGCGCACTATAGAAGTCATCGTTGCCGGTTTTCCTGAAGAAAAGCCGGATGGTGCCGTTAGTATCTGGCGACTTTGGGGGGAGCTTGTTGAAGAACGATATAAAACCGGGGTCAAAAGAATCTTAGAAATCGTAAGCCCGAGGATACATGAAGCCGACTGAGAAACATACCCGTCTCGTCTTCTTTCTCTTTCCCGTACATCAATGACATGTCGAATTGTCTCAGGCTCCTCGCGTTCGTGCTCGCGATTGTACGGCGTCTGAATAACGCGACCGCGACGCGACGTGTAGATTATATAATTCGGGATTCGCCGCAGTTGTGTTTGTACGTTTCACTTGCTTCTGCACCACCGTACATTTGTCAACTACTTGTGAAAGATATTGATATTCTGCCATGAATCTCGTAGGCCCCGTCACCGCACTCGTGTGTACAGAAGTCGCGTTGCTCCCCCCGCGACCTCTGAAGTATAGTAGTGCAACAGCAAATAGTCTTCTTAGCGTATTCTTATCTTGCTTCGATACTGTCTAGCTTGGTAAAGAAGCTCGGAAAGGAGTCCATATTCATACCGTAGAAGTACTTAGCCCTTCTCTGAATTCATGGACTGTCTTGATTAATCTTTGAGTCCGTTACCCTACAAACCAAGCCACAAACACACAAACACTCCTGATGATGCACGATGCATCGATCATGAAGCGACGAAGTGCCATCGATATTGTATAGTATAGACTACGGCGAGAAGAAAATAAAACCTCGACAATCTGTAAGTCCGTCAAACATACGCCGCAACATCGCTCGGATATGCATCAGTAGTTGTGAGAACAGGTGCCACTCATGTTCACAACTCTTCACCAGCTTCACCACCTCCAAAGGGGCCAAGTGCCTCATGACCTTCATCCAACTGTCTCGTGCTGGCTTCCAGCCGGAGCAAGGCCCTCTCCCCGTGAACATCGTACCCCCGCTCGATGTGCCATTGGAACCTGACTAGGTAACTCTAACCGTTGTTCCGTTTCGTTTCTCCGATTATCTGACTTGACAAATGACCTTTATCATGGCGGTACCGCCTCTGGACTTCTCTGTTTCACAACCCGGGCCACCTTTACGGGAGCCTCTGAGCGCTGTAATATTGCGCTTTGTCTCTTGCGCCTCCTTACGACTCGTGGGGGATTACCGCTACTATCGGTTTCTCAACTGTAGTTCAGACTCGACTGCGACCCGCCTTTGTACTAGCTACATGTCATCGGGGATATAAACTGATCCAAAAAAAAAAAAAAGAGAACAGGTGCCACTGGCACAGGGTTTGGAAACACATGGGTAACTTGTGTTTTCCAGACACGAAACAAATCAATCGCGCCCAGCGCAATTTATGATGGCAGGCCCCCGGCGATGAGAGTAGCATGATAATCTGAATCCCCTGCTGAATCCCTCCGAGGATCACGCGATCGCGGCTAGGCAGACAATCACGCAATCACGGATCACCATCGAGTACAGATTGTAACCAAAGCAAAAGCCAGAGGTTCATTCAGGCCGACCATTTGGCATCCCGGGTAGCCCGTGATGCGCAGGCAGACTGCAAGCCGACGAGTTTCGTGAGTACCCTGACCTTGACCCTGACGGGAACTTCCGGAAGAAGGCACTTTCACCCTTGCTATCACCCGCACAGGTATTTCAACGACATAGGCCCATAAGACGAAAGGAAGATCCTCGAGCTGCAATATACATGTATGATAGCCGATACGATGCGAAACAACAGTAAGTTTCTTGTTAATAATTCCCGAGATAATCTCGGATGAGGCCAGGTGTAGGCGGTGGCCGAGGTCTCGTTGAAGCCAGGCGGCCCGATGCGAGGACAATTGACACGAAGAGCGTGAGAAAGTTTTTTGTGTCCGTGGCAATTCGATGCAGTTCGACTACAAAACAAGTTGAAGATGTGTGCGTGAAAGGTTATCATTGCCTGTGAGGAAGGAGTGAGATAACAATTTGTTCTAGGGCGGGCCAAGAGGCTTAGGCGAATCAGCGTTTACGTATTTGACACTTGATTTTGGTCTCAAAATTCAAAATCACGCTGTCCACATCAACTCCAATAGGATGACGCCCAGGATTTGTACGCCGTTCCTGTCGCTGTCGCTTCTAATTCAATTGATGCCCAACGCCCAACCTCTTCATAACGTCCCCCCACCCTGAAGTCGACCATTCTCCTCCACAGAGTACATGTCCTCCGTGTACGGTATAGGTTCTACCTCCCCCCCTCCTGGCGCCCGAGTGGTCATAATGGGACAATCCGGGGTAAGTCATGCACTCATGCATGCCGTCCTGTCCCCAATGAATTAATGACTCTGTCAAATTCCCCGTTACTTTATTCCGGTGGCACAAGATAAACGCGAATCTGGATTCTCCTCCGCAAAGTTTCAAGCAGGTGGACATGCCAGTCGCTGTGCCTGCGGGCGGTGATGATGGCAAACACGCAGACTTAAACCCCGAAAAGCTCTATAAAGCCTCTGAAGAAACACGTAATGGTGATGGCAAGCAACATCCCATCTCATCATACGCTTCCTGATGTCCAGTAAAATGCCAGCCCCTTCTGATGCACAGTGGGTCCCAATACCACTAAGAACGTGGTTCTGGATCCCCTATGTATGTGTGCTCGTCGCTGGCGCCATTGCCTTAGAGGTCGCACTCCACTACAGCCACAAGAATGATGGTACGTATCTCCTTGTGTAGCGATCTCGCACGATTCCCGATCTTCTGAACAGGGTGGCCAACTAAGGACAACGCGGAGAAGGGTGTTTTGCATTATGTATACGTGCGTATGGGCTTCATTGTATTGCGCGGCTTGCTTACTGGATATGCTGACTCGCAGACGCTTCCCCCCGTTGGCGTTACTATGATTTTGGTTGGATTATGGGCGTGGACGGACGTCGAAGTGAAGCGTCTTCAGGTAAGTCATTTTGTCGTTATAAATCCCGTTTCTTAATCAAACCTCCCCGTCCCCGTCCCAACATCATAGCCCTACGTTGATCTTCTGCACGGTGGCTCCCCCCCTCAACGTAGCCTGCTCCTCGATTACACCCGTACACAGTTCGTATCAGGAATTGCCTTACCCCTACTCTAGCTGACGAGTTCTAGTAACGCGCTCGTATGGTTCGAAGCGACTTCCAACCGGCACTACATTGTAGCACTTACATCCCTCATGGCCCTGGTCGCACTCTCTTTCCAGCCTATTGCTGCTGCGCTATTTAGTGTGCGGGATGTGTACAAGTCATTTCCAGGTAGCGCTTGTGACATGTACTTTTGTGCTTCTTTACTCACTTCCGCATCTCAGATACAAGTGTGAACAACCTCCGGGCAATATCTCTGAATCAAGACGAACAAATTCAAGATCTAACAAGTGCGTTCCTAGTGCGCTTTGCTGGTGCCTACTGCTCATTGCGATTACTGTGTAGGTTTCTTGGGTGCCTCGGGGCTCGCGTCTGCCTCAATAGTGTATGGTCTCGGGGATCCAGCATTTGTACACGGCGGTTACACCGTTGGTACCCTTGAGGCAATTCAAATTCCCAGTGGCGCCAGCACTTCAGGCTGATTCATTTTCGTCAGCTACCCTTGAATTTGGCGACAAATGGGACTTTGAAAACAAACACGACCGCCATCCTTTCTGACCCCGGATGCCGTGATCCAGATCAAGTGAGCCAGTGACCGGCAATGGCATTTGTCCGATATACTGATCCTAGGCTCTAGCCTGTCACATTGAACAAGCTCTCTGATGGCAGCGGTTGGAACAACAGCGCGACATTCAATGGTTGTCAATACTCCTGGCAAGTCAACAACACTTCGGTCCACCTATTTGGTGCCCAGACAATGTCGAATTGCACTGCGTTCGACACGACCAATTCCTCTTTTGCACCGGCCATCTTCTGGTTTTTCACGTATAGTCCCAAAGCGATGGCCTCCGTGACTTTGTGCGCACCGCAGATCACGCTATTGAACGTCGAGGCAACGATAGATCTTGCCTCCACCAATCTGACTCAAGTCAGGCCACTTGGCAATCTTACCGCAGGACAAGGGCAGCTTTCGCAGTATGCGGGTAACATCACTGGTGCTCCACTATACGGACAGGCGTATAATGGCCTCAACTGGACGAATCTCATATCTGATCCTTTTGTGAACGCACGGGCGGGAGCCATTCAGCTCCAACTCCCTGCTGCAGTCTTCCAAAACGCCGTCCAGAGCGCTGAAGGATTGACGGCAGCGTTTGTGAACAATACGTTTGCTTCGCTGTCAGCGACCGTATATGTGAGTCCTCCAGCGACAGGCACAGAACATTTTGATGACACTCGCACAGAGGAAATACCTCTCGAATGTAGCCTCGCTGTTATATTTCGTCAACGCGCCACAGCCAATATCGGCGACCGTGTGGACCTTCCAGAAGCGCCTTTTCTTATCGTACGTGTGTCCAAATTTTTTTGTGCCAAATAGGTGTCAACGCGAGGACCATTTCTAGCGACGTCGCTACTCACCTTCTCTCGGTTGGGATGTTGGTATTGGCGCTGTTCGGCACCATCATGCATCTGCTGCATCGTCATGACCGACGCGGCCTGCGTTTGCTGCACGCGCCTGGCACACTGGCTTCTGCCGCAGCGTTCACTGCTCAAACGCCAATGGCAGAACTACTGAACGGACGGCAGCGCCCAGAGGATATAAGTCAGGCGTTGCAAAACCTCCGTTTCCGGATAGATCCACTCCGGATGAAAATTGTGACCGAAGGAGAACCCGGCTTCGAGGAAGCGCATAGTCCTCCCGGGTGGCGGAGGAGTTTCTTTGGCTGGACGCCCAGAAACGAAGGTCCATCGACGAACGAGTGACCTCCACGGCCCTGCCGGGTGTCCTGATGAGATTGTTAACTGGTCATTTGTTTATTTTTCTCGTTTACCGACCTAGGCTGCTGCATCCCGCTTTACGGGAGGATCGTCATGCTTATACCCACACTTTATTTATTCATTGAATGGAAGAGATTTCGGTTCAGCAATGATTGCGTTGCGGTGGGTGGTCCACTTAGGTCACCCAGGTGACACGATCGCCCGGTCCGAAAATGACAAGTATAAGATAGATTACCACCACTACTGACTACCACCTTCCAAAGCTTTCATCGGCGATCAGTCGCAGGTTGTAGAGATATGGCAGAGCGGTGAGGCATTTATATTGGGGATGTGAGTGAGTGGATGTTCAGGACGTTCAGGCCTTTCACTGGCAGGAGAAGAGCGAAAGCTCCTATCTTTCTCAGTATTATGGGCTTTCTCTGCTTCTGCGCCTTTGAAGCCCTGTCGGCTGCCCGTGGCTTGGCTTCTTGATACTTCCACACTCCATATTGTAGCTTGCAAGCTCTACGTATCTGTCCATCAGTGCTCAGCGCTCAGCGCTTAGCTCGCAATCAGTTTCATGGGAATTCCGGACCTCAGTTTACTTGTGCTGCTGTAAACCAAATCACGCGGGTCCTTGATTGGGCCGTCGCCACAGCTCGAAGTTCTAACTTTAAGTTAAGTGCTGGCCCTCGTCCCAACTGGGCCCCTCTTCAAAGTTCGCCATACTGCCTGGTACATGTCTCAGCTTGCCCCCCTCCTGAAGCCAGTATCTGTCCAGCACGTCCTCATCGCCGTCGTCGCCATTGGTCTGGCATGGGCCTTTTTCACTGCTTTCTACAATATCTACCTCCATCCCCTGGCTCACTTTCCTGGTCCAAGGTTGGCGGCAGCCTCGAAGTTCTGGTTGGCATATCAGGAATTCGTCAGGGGGATCTCCCTTTCTGACCTACGGGATGAGCTCCACGATCAGTACGGTGCGTCGCCCCCGATAGGAGTGGGCGTGAGTGACGCTGACCCGATCGCCGTGTCGTTATTAGGCGACATCGTCCGTCTGCAACCAAACTTGGTACGTAGTTGTCGAGGCCGATTCTGCTGGCGATTGATTTCCATGAGGAGCAGCTCCACTTTTCGAACCCGCACGCGTACAACGAGATCTACAACGTGAAGAACAAGTGGGACAAAGACACCGCCGTATATCGCGCATTCGGCATGGACGAGTCTTCGGCCTGCTTTATTAAATACAAAGACGCAAAAATTCGTCGTGACGTGCTCAGTCCGATGTTCTCTCGATCGTCCATTCTCAAGATGCAGGACCTGATACAGGAGCTGGTCGGTTTCACAGGTCGCATGTCCCGAATAGTATACTCACCCGGTCGACCAGGTAAACATATTCTCTGACGCTCTTGCGGAGCAATATGCGGCGGGAAAATCGAGCAACATATATCTCGGCTTCCGGTGCTTCGCGACGGATGTCCTCATGCATTTTTGCTACGACAAGTCGCTCGAGGCGACCAGGGCCCCGGATTTTGAGGCGGAAATCGTGCTTGCGCTCGACGAGACGGTACCCGTGCTGAGCCTCTGCAAATATTCCAGCGTCTTGGCATTTCTCGTGCATCGCTTCCCCGCCTGGCTCGCTAAGACCACGGGCTCGCCCGTCCTAGCTGCGCTGTTTCACCTTCGCGAGGTCCGTCTGTTACCCCTTCTCGAGATATCATGATACGCCGCCGACGTTTCGCACGTCAAAAATTTCTGCGGCGCTGATCTGTGCAAAACTAGATTCTCGCCGCGCAGATCGACGCCGTCCTCCGCAACCCGTCGGAGCTCGAGCTCGCTGCCCACCCGATCATCTACCACGCCCTCCTCTCTCCGGAGGCTAACAAGGGCCGCCCGCTCCCGTCGCGCAAGAGCCTCATGGATGAAGCTGGGATCCTGCTCGGCGCAGGCGCAGACACGACGGGTGTCGCACTCACGACCACCACGCACCACCTACTTCACAACCCGGCGACTCTCGAGCGGCTGAGGGCGGAGCTCCGTGCGGCGTGGCCCGTTCTAGAAAATGTCCCGCGATACGAGATGCTGGAAAAGTTGCCTTACCTGGTACGTGCGATCATCCGATGTGTTGCGAATGCAGGTCAAAAATAAAAGGAAACTGATGGAAGGTCCGTGCCACGCAGACGGCCGTTATCAAAGAGGGCCTCCGGATGTTTCCAAGCGCGGTCGCCCACCCGCGTGTCGTTCCCCCGGAAGGCGCCGTCATCTCAGGATCGTTCATTCCTGGTGGGGTAAGTTGCAAGTTTTTCCGCCGTGACGTCACCACGCCACGCCGCCGCCGCTGCCAGCTCCGTTCTTCTGGCTTGTTTACATTTATTCGGTTGTGCAGACGGTTGTTCGGCCAGTCTTTCGTGTTTGTGCATCGGTCGCCGATCATGTACGAACGCCCGGAAGAGTTTCTGCCCGAACGATGGTTAGGACCGGAAGCCAAAGCGTGTGAGGCTGCGTTGAGTGTATTTTCAAAGGGGCCGCGCAGTTGCTTCGGGGTGAATCTAGCGTACATAAAACTGTATACGGTGCTCGCGCATCTATTCCGAAGGTTCGACCCACAACGCGATGAGTCGAGGTGCGTGTTTCGTTTCTTATCGAACGTTGATAAAATAAACATTTTTGCCACGACGTAGGCCCGCAAGTTTGAAAATTAAAGAACACTTTGTGCCTGTATTTGTTGGGGAACCCCTACATGTTTATTGCAAGCCGGCGGTGGAGTGACATGCGGTACTGGCACTGCTGGGGCGCATGGGGGGCGCATAGCGGTTGTGAATAGCACGCCACATGACACGTAGTTTGAACTTCTGTTCAGCGCAGCGCTGATGCCTGCAATGTACGTATGGCTCTGATGGGAAATTCACGTTACTACGATAATCGTGAATCAATTCACAACCCAAGTGTGACTTCGCTTGAGCACGGGAAAAAAAGGCCACAGCACACGCCCACTCGTTCATCCCCACCGCAGGCTGACGCCGAAATGGACCCGAACATGGACCCTGGACCCATGGTACCCATTCCGGGATATACTGTAAATAGTTCAAAAAGAAAAAACCTAGTGCCGGTAACATCACTGGCCCTCACGAGCGTATAATGGCCTCAACTGGACGAATCTCATATCTGATCCTTTTGTGAATGCGCGGGCGGGAGCCATTCAGCTCCAACTCCCTGCTGCAGTCTTCCAAAACGCCGTCCAGAGTGCCGAGGGACCGACGGCAACGTTTGTGAACAATACGTTTGCTTCGTTGTCAGCGACCGCCGCCCGCATAGGCTATGTGAGTCTGAATCCTCCAGCGGCAGACTCGCACAGAGGAAATACCTCTCGAATGTAGCCTCGCTGTTATATTTCGTCAACGCGCCACAGCCGATATCGATAACCGCGTGGACCATTTCTGGCGACGTGGCTGTCCACCTTCTCTCCACTCGAGTGGTTCGGACGGGACCACTGAGTCAAACACATCGATTTTCTCACTCACGGTTGGAATGTTGATTCTGTCACTATCCGCGGCCTGCGTTTGCTGCACGCGCCTGGCACACTGGCTTCTGCTGCAGCGTTCACTGCTCAAACGCCAATGGCAGAACGTTGGAGATTTGTTTTTTTCTCTCGTTTACCGACCGAGGCTGCTGCATCCCGCTTTTCGGGGAGGTTCGTCACGCCTATACCCACTACTATTTATTCGTTGAATGGAAGAGATTCCGGTTCGATGATTGCGTTGCCGTGGGTGGACTGCTCCACTTGGGTCACCTAGGACCTAGGAGCACGATCGCCCGGTCTAGGAATGACAAGTATAGAATATGGCAAGTTGACTACCATCACTACCACCAAGACTACCACCTTCCAAAGCTTTCATCGGCCATCGGTCGCCGGTGCTACCCAACTTCTACTTTGCTTCTGCCAGTGTGCCTCTGAAACTCTCCGCGGTTCGTCTTGATGCTTCGCACTCCGAGTCTCTATGGTACAAACTCTTCGTGTCTGTCACTCGGTGCTCAGCGCTCGGCCCGGAACAGGTCTCAAGGAGGGAATCCCAGACCTCAGCCTGCTTGTGCTGCTGTTAATTAATTCAAGGCAGCTCCGCATAATATGCACCATGGACGACAGAACGGATTGGGCCACCGTCGCAGCTTGAAGGCTTTTTATGTCAAAGGCTAGCCCTCGTCCCCGTCCAACTGGGCCTCACTTCGATGTTCTCCATACTGCCTGGTACCATGTCTCAGCTTGCCCCCCTTCTGAAGCCAGTCATTGTCCAGCACTGGCACGTCCTCATCGCCGTCATCGCCATCGGTCTGGCATGGGCCTTTTTCACTGCTTTCTACAATATCTACCTTCATCCCCTGGCTCACTTTCCTGGTCCAAGGTTGGCCGCGGCATCAAAGTTCTGGTTGGCATATCAGGAATTCGTCCGGGGGATCTCCCTTTCTGACCTACGGGATGAGCTCCACGCTCAGTACGGTGCGTCGTCCCCAATAGGAGCGGGAGTGAGTGGCGCTAATCCAACCATATCGTTACCAGGCGACATCGTCCGTCTGCAACCAAACTTGGTACGTTGAGGTTGAGGTTGAGATTGATTTCGCTGGCGGTTGATTTCTGTGGGGAGCAGCTCCACTTTGCGGACCCGCACGCGTACAACGAGATCTACAACGTGAAGAACAAGTGGGACAAGGACACCGCCGTATATCGCGCATTCGGCATGGACGAATCTTCGGCCTGCTTTATTAAATACAAAGATGCAAAAATTCGTCGTGACGTGCTCAGTCCGATGTTCTCTCGATCGTCCATTCTCAAGATGCAGGACCTGATACAGGAGCGGGTCGGTCTCACGAGGTTGCATATCCTGTAATAGTGCACTCACCCGGTCGACCAGGTGAACATATTCTCTGACGCTCTTGCGGAGCAATATGCGGCGGGAAAATCGAGCAACATATATCTCGGCTTCCGGTGCTTCGCGACGGATGTCCTCATGCATTTTTGCTACGACAAGTCGCTCGAAGCGACCAGGGCCCCGGATTTTGAGGCGGAAGTCGTGCTCGCGCTCGACGGCATGATACCCGTGGTGAGCCTCTGCAAATATTCCAGCGTCTTGGTATTTCTCGTGCATCGCTTCCCCCCCTGGCTCGCCAAGAACGCGGGCTCGCCTGTTCTAGCTGCGCTCTTTCGCCTTCGCGAGGTCCGTCTGTTACCCCTTCTCGAGATATCATAATACGCCGCCGACGTTCCGCATGTCAAAATTTTCTGCGGCGCTGATCTGTGCAAAACTAGATTCTCGCCGCGCAGATCGACGCCGTCCTCCGCAACCCGTCGGAGCTCGAGCTCGCTGCCCACCCGATCATCTACCACGCCCTCCTCTCTCCAGAGGCTAACAAGGGCCGTCCGCTCCCGTCGCGCAATAGCCTCATGGACGAAGCTGGAATCCTGCTCGTCGCAGGCACAGACACGACCGGTGTCGCACTCACGACCATCACACACCACGTACTCCACAACCCGGCGACTCTCGAGCGGCTGAGGGCGGAGCTCCGTGCGGCGTGGCCCGTTCTAGAAAATGTCCCGCGATACGAGATGCTGGAAAAGTTGCCTTACCTGGTACGTGCGATCACCCGATGTGTTGCGAATGCAAGTCAAAGGCTGATGGAACGCCCGTGCCACGCAGACGGCCGTTATCAAGGAGGGTCTCCGGATGTTTCCCGGTACGGTCGCCCACCCGCGTGTCGTTCCCCAAGAAGGTGCCGTCATATCGGGCTCGTTCATTCCTGGTGGGGTAAGTCGCGAGTGTTTCTCTTTCCGCCGTGACGTTACCACGCCACGCGCCGCCGCCGCCAGCCCCTCGTCCCCGTTCTTCTGGCTTGTTGACATTTATTCGATTGTGCAGACAGTTGTTGGCCAGTCTTTCGTGTTCGTGCATCGGTCGCCCATTATGTACGAACGCCCGGAAGAGTTCCTGCCCGAACGATGGTTAGGGCCGGAAGCCAAAGCGTGTGAGGCTGCGCTGAGTATATTTTCAAAGGGGCCGCGCAGTTGTTTCGGGGTAAATCTAGCATACATAGAACTGTATACGGCGCTTGCGCATCTGTTCCGGATGTTCGACCCAAAACTCGACGAGTCGAGGTGCGTGTTTGATTTCTAATATTCTGAACATTGGTTTATTTTTGCCACGACGTAGGCCCGCAAGTTTGAAAATTAAAGAGCACTTTGTGCCTGTATTTGTTGAGGAACCCCTACATGTTTACTGCAGACCGGCGGTGGAGTGAAATGCAGTGCTGGGGCGCGGCGAGTAACATATCACATGACACGTAGTTTGAACCGTGTATTCGAGTAACTATTAAATGAACAAAGCTATGGTGGTCAAAACAAACTGCACGGGGGTATTTCGAGCGACATATATACAATTAAAAGTATGAAATGGGGAATAAGTGATGGGTGTCGCACGAAACAAGGAAAGCGATAGCAATCAGAGAGAATAGGGATGCACACATATATGGTCGTGAAGAGGTCGTTAAAGTCGTAAGGGGGCATGATAGATAGTTCGTAGTCCGTAAAGCGCAGAACGTGGGCGATAATGGGAATGAGGCGGTGTTGGGGGGGCTATGACTCGAGAGCAATGCCGACAGTGCTCTCACTCTGGCCGCGGCCGCGGCCGTGTGGCGGGTGGCCGAGAATCGAGTGGAACGTGGACGAGCGATGGGAGAGCACAATCGCGCCGTCCTGCGACCGCGTGAAAAAGTCGTCGTTCTCGCCTTCGTACGGCGACGGGCCTGAGTTTATCTTCCCCACAACAGGCGTCAGACGGATCATCATCGTCGGAGTTGGGGTCCGCAGAACACGCACCCATTGTCCTAGCACCTCTTCTACTCTGGCCGCCTCCTCGGCGCTGAAGTGCACGTCGGTGCCCTTCTCGGCGTGCAGCGTGAGGAGCTCGCTGAGGGTACGTTTGCCAGCGCGGCCGCCATGTGGCGGAGCTCCAGGCATGGGAGAGTCATCAGGCGCGCCGCGTGAAGGAAAAGCGACGCGAGAGGGGGCGTTAGAGACGGTGGTAGGAGAGTCAGTTATTGGTGAATCGAGGTGGTCCCAGTCTTCTGGGGGTTGGGACGGATAGCGGGTGGTGCTTGACATGACGACGGTTCGTGTACAATTAAAAAAAGGGTCCGTGTCTTAGCTTAGCATTTGGTATATCGGCGTCTCTATATATGTAGAAAAAAAAATTAAATAAATAATACGACTAGGCCTAGACCAGCAATGCCCCCGAGCCGAGAATAGCCGCGCCCAAAATCGCCCAAACAATGCCACGCGGTGCAACGGCTGCCGCACCATTCGAACTCGAGCCCGCGCTCGAAGATGAGTTGGACGACCCGGACTGCTTGGTTGTACCGCTGCTTGTCGTTGCACTCGATGACGACGAGACGCTGCTCGACGGGGGTGCGGCTTTAGCGAGGGACCCAACCTTGCTCCATTGGGCTGCGGCATTAGCACTCGCGCCGCTGGGGTTGAACGGCAAGTACGACACCCCGCCCTTGCTGTCCAGCTGAACGAGTGAGTTGATCCCCGCAAAGTAGGTCGCCCCCGCGTCCTTCGTGCTCGGTCCTGCGAGGGTCTGCGTCGTGTTGCTCTGAACATTGAGCACATAGGTGGCGGAGGAATCAGATGGGATGAATGCGAATGCTTCCTGAACCTGATTATTGGGGCAAAGTTTGTTAGGAATGAAACAAAACGACCAGCGCAACGCCTACCCCTTGATCTTGGAAAAAAGATGCGGTCTGGCCGTAAGTTGCAGGAATCACCCCATTTGACGTCGGGAAGGCTTGCGCATCAGGCTGGAAGTAATTGACTAGCGGCGGGATCACGTTAGAGTCTAAAATGAGTCCTGGAGCGCGGACTTACAGTGAATGACGTAGATATCCGCGCTACCCGCGGGCGTTCCAGGGACATTGAGGAAGAATACGTGATTTTGAGCGAGTGTCATCACGGGTTGGTATCCGTCCGCGTAGGGGGCCTTTTCGACGTCCACCCACTGTAGCGAGGTGCTATTGGCAGCCTTCAAGAGGCCCATGTCCAGATGGAATAGCTCCCCGTGGGACAATGCATCTACCAAAAGAATAATAGTGAGCGAGCTGTTGCGTCGCCAAGTGAGGGGACGGTTGAACGAGAATACAACGTACAAAACACGTTCGTGTCGTGGTCGAGAATCGCATTGAATGACGAAGGATCGAATGAACCGGTCGTTACAGCCTGCGTGGACCACGACTTGGCAGTCGCGTCATAAATATGAATGCTCGAGGGGCTGGACTTGTCGCCATTGGTGACATAGACGGCGTTCGTGTACTTTAAAATGGAATGAAATCGCCGTTATTCAATAGCAATAACGGAACCCACTTGTGAGAGGAAACAAGTCGTGTTTGTACCGTCAAAAGGTCTGAAAGTTTAAATGAGCGGTCAGGGATCATAGTATGGACCAGAGCAACTCACGGGCGGCCAGAGGCAGTGATGTCCGTAGCGGTACCTTTGGAAAATGGAATTTAAACGGGGTATCGAATGGTAATGCGGGGTCGTACCACTTGCCCACGTATCCTGTGTGCCCGCATTCCAATCCTTGCCATCAAGACCAAAGGCAAGCAAGTTCCAAGTGACGTCAAAAGCGACACAAGGGGACGCCCGCACGGCAGCGGGAGAAACGAAAAGAGCGACGAGGGTGAGTAAAGGAGAGAACATGGCAGTTGTGGTGGTAGTTGTGATGCAGAGTGAAGAAATCAGTTGGGGCTACGTAACTTGGAGACAATATTTTTAGATTCCATTCAAATCACGCTCACAGCGACTCTATCTGGCTCCTGACCTCCTCCGCCCGTTCCTTAAATAATTTGATTTTCATCTCCCCCTCTCGTCTCAACCGCTCGTAATGCACCTCGATCTCTTGTCGGATCCACTCCTCCACAGTCATCGAGCGTTCCTCTTCTGTCAACTGCGTGCCATTCGCTTGCAAGGGTATTGGCTCGACTAGCGTCTCGGCATCCGTGTGACTCTCCTCCGCTCGGGTTGTGGATGTGGTAGATGACACAGAAAGTAGCGATGATGATGCCGGGGGAGGCGTCGCGGGGCTTTCTTCCCGCGGCAGGCATCTCGGCGCCGGGCGCTGCGGGGAACGAGCTGGGCGAGCTGGCGGTGTAGTCGAGACCGCATCTACGTGTGCATCGCCATCTGAGAGTGGCATCGGTGCCGACGCATCTCTTGTCTCTGACGGCGCATCAGGGACTGAAGCGACATCAGAGTCGACGTCCATGACATCGGTCTGAACATCTTGAGAGCTAGGCAGTGGCTTGACATCCCCCATAGATGGTATCGGCTTTGAGTTACTCGACCCAGACCTTGTCTGAGAGCGGCTACGGTCGTGGTGCAATACCGTGGCATTGGCTGATGTAGAACCTTTCCCCTTGGCTACCCTTGCTGGTTTTTCAGTGGGAGCAGGCAGCGGTGTAGTTGTCTCCTCTTTGTCGCTCGACTGCGAAAACTCAGCACCAGATGTAGCAGCCGATTTGCCCTTGAAAGGACGAGGGAAGTCTGTTGCCTGTTCGGCCTGCTTCTCCGGCTCCTCATCCGAACCCTCGTCGCTGTCCTCAGTTGCCTCTGGCTTGGCCCGGCGCTTATGAGGGGGCTTTGAGGGAGCGGCCTTCTTCGCTAGGCGAGGCGGGCCTTCTGCGTTGTCGGGTTGCTCGCTCACCGACTCATCTTCCGCGATTGGGGCATTGCGTTTGGGTTTTGCGGGCTTAGGTGCCTTGTTCGGTTTGGTCTCTTCGTCTGTTTCCTCTACAGAGGATACGCTCCGGACGATATTCCGCCTTTTCACAGCCGGTTGCACGTCTTTCTCGCTATCGACGCCTGAGGTACTTTCGTCCATAACGGCCTTTGCTTTCTTTGGATGCTCGCGCTTTGGTTGACGGCTTTCCTCGTCCGTGTCATTGGTCCGAGAGGGCTTTGTTCTCCGTGACGGCTTTCGTACCTTGACGTCCTGAGCAACGTTCTCCTTTCCTTTGACGCGTTGTTTTGTCGGCGGTGCAGCGCGGGGGGCGTCATCTTCGTCGGCTTCCTCGATCACCTCGATAGGCTCCTTCCCTTTAGCCTTGGCTGAGGATTTACTGCGCCCGCGCCCGGATGTCGATCTGCGGAGTTCAGTGCCACTCGAATTATCTTCAACCTCCGCTGGCGGTTTGGCACGAGATGAACGCGTAGACCGTCGGAGGGCATCGGACGTGTCTTTTTCCTTGGCAGTTGACATCATGGACGTTGTTCTACTGCGCTTCGATTGACGCAGTGGTGCAGGTTCAGGTTGGGAATCATCATCGGAATGCGACGAAAAGGTATCAGAGGGAGCAGGCTGAGGTTGCTTTGAACCAGCACGCGATTTCGGTCGGGTCGTCGATCGCGAAGTCTGTGTTTTTGGCCTTTGCTTGGGGGCGGACGCTTCCGAAAAGAATGGACATGAAAGATTTGACTTTTTTACACGTTTTTGGTGCTCTTCTCTGCATATACTTAGCACTGCGCGGGTTGAGCCAGTGGCCGAAAGACTTACAACGGATCATCGTCCTCATCCCAACCGCTGAGAGATACACCACAATAGAGGCAGGTTCCTGTGTCGTCGCCAGGGGTCTGTGGAGTGAACACAAACCCTGCTTTCGCCATCTGTAGAAATGATGAGACCGCAGTGAGGAGATTAGGAGTGTGACATGCCTTATTCGAATGAGCACCATGACCCTTGACTCGATCGTGCGGCCAGGAATCGTTTGCCTTGAATGTTGCCAACCTGGCCTTCTTCATTGCATTCCCGTCGGGTTCGCGGGTGGGATCCTTGAACGCAAAGCTTGATAAGGACTGTCAGACATTGACGAGCACAAATAACACGCTACTTACTTTCCCTTGCGATCAATATCTTCGGGTATCCCACAACGAACGACAGCCCATGCACACCTGTCTTGACATTTATCCCAGTGGATTGCAAACGGGTCATCTTGCTCGTCCCATCCGTCGAGACTCTTGCCACAAAAGTAACACTCGACGTTGTCTCGGGCGTCCCAAGACGGGTTGAAGAAGAAACCGGCCTCGGTTAGCGTGTCGGGTGTTGCGACGAAGTGGGAAGGATGAGGCCATTTGAGGGAGAGTGTTCGCTTTGTCGTCGAGTGCTTTACGCGTCTCGGCTTTGTGAATGACTCGAGACGAGTGGTGAAAACTTCCATCGAGGTCGGTGACGAGGACGAGGACAGAGTCAGGGTCGATGTTGAGGTTCAAGTGCGAGTGATGTCGAATAACGTGACCGTTCTTTGATGAGTGCACCAACACCGACACCGACACCGACGTTGACCTACAGTCGGAAAGCGTCGAGGAGGAGACTCCGCGACGAGAATTTACCCTTCGTGCGCCCTACTAGACAGCACAAGCGGACTCGCGAGAGTACAGGTTCGTTCGCCGTCTTGTTCCCTCGCACTTTGGCTTACACATATCAGCAGATGAACACCCCATTGCGTCGTCCTCGAAGGGACCCAAGAGAACCAGAAGGTCTTCGACTTCCGAGTCCACACGTAAGTATTCTTCGAACCTTTTCCTTGGCTCAGCTCATCCTCGCTCAGAGGAGCACCCGCCCCCGTCTCCGCCTCTCGACCCTCCTGCTACTCATTCCTTCCGTACGCCCATCAAATCAACGGCTTCGCTCCCAGGATCGTCCCCCCTCACGCCTCTGTCCGCCTCCCCGCTGAAGCGAACGTCCACGCATCCAATGGACCACGCGTCCACTCCGACCAGGTCCAGACGCCCCGCTGATGCGCTATCAGAATTGTTTGACTTTGTTCCCAAGGTGTCAGAACGTGTATCGCGGGATAGCGCTCGCTCTCTTCATTCGAAGGCCAATAAGCCTGTTGCTAAGCGCATGCTTGGTCGGACACGGTCAACGCTGTCGGCGGTTGATGGCCCCACCGCTAGCGCCAGCCTGGAGTCCATGGCCTCCAACTCCCTCAACGCGTCTGCTGGGTTGCCGCTTTCACCGCACCATATCCCTGATCTGGGGTCTGCGGGCTCACAGACGCCGACTATCACCGGCGAACAATTTCAATCCAACATTGGAACTTCCACCGCGCCGCTCCAGCGATCTAATGTGCGCACCTATACTGGCAGATCACGCTCTTTCCTGGTCGAACTACCCACTGAGGGCAACCCCCACGGCGCAATCGATGGGGATGATCTAGGCTTGGAAACCCGCGAGTCATACAAGGACCTGCGGATGCGGTGGGGTGTCGATGATTCAGAGGATGATCCTCGTCTTGCAGTTTCCACCCGATCTTCACCAGAACCGGAGAACGGCCGAAAGGGAAAAGGAAGGGCGAAAGACCGCCCAAAGCGAAAAGTCTTGCTTCCGCCAAACATGATGAACGATTTGAAGAGCATCACGGAACTCCGGAGTAAAGGCGAGAGCAGGCGATTCATGGACGAGGTCGGGTATCTATTCGAAGGCATGGATCGGAATGTCGGTGTTAGAGTGCGCAGAGGCAGGTGAGCGCCCTCTTACTCCCTCAAAATGAATTTGTTCGCCTGATGGGTGGTGCCCAGTGCTCTGGAACTCGTGACCAAACTTTGTGACCCCGACTTTGCGCGGCGCGCTAGGGTTACTGACTTCCGTAGCCGGGCTTGGGACGCGTTGCGCGCCTCTGGTGCCGGCAATGGTGATAAAGTTCTGGACGCTATCCTTGTGCTCTTCGCAGCGCTCGTGTTACAAACGTCCCATGAAGTGACCGAGCTTACTCAAAAAGCCGACTTCGTTCCAGTTCTATGGAATGTACTAGCTTCTTCGAGTGGAGCGGATTCATTAGAGCTTTTGGGTAACGGCGCAAACGACGGGGAGTTGAAAAAGGCTGGAATCGGCAAGGCCGAGAAGCTCACCGTGAGCGCTATACCGCACAAATCTTCTCTCGCGTCTTACCGTAACCTACCTTCTAGTTGATGACTCTGAGATCCGTCATTGTCAACAAGTCGGGACTTTTCGCAGACGAAGAATATCTGTCACTCTGTCAACTCGCATCTCGGACTCTCGCCTCACTTCCACCTTCCGTTCATCGACCCGTTCAACTGGCACCTCTTCGCCAAACTCTCATAGTGGGGCTATCTTTTCTTTCTCCTCGGCTCTCAGGATATGCTTCTGGACTTCCGCTTCTTCCCAATTCTTCTGATCTCGCACCATCATCAGGTGTTCCGCAATTCAATCATATCGCCGACAGTCTAGACATTTTCGACTCGCTTCTGCTAGGTCGATGGTCGAGTGACGAGGACCCGCCGCCGCTCTATCATGATGTGATCAATGGTAACGAACAGGATGATCTAGCAGAAGGGCTCGTAACGCTCTGTGCCGTGTGCAACATCTTGCTTCGGAACAGTGATTATGACAACTACTCTCCGAGAGGTGATAGGTCTGACTTCGAAGTTTCCTCTTGCTTTACTTACTTTGCCTCATCTAGCTAACCGCTGCCTCGAGTCCGCGTTACGTGTGCTCATCAATGTCTCCCACGAAAATCCGACCTGGTGTAGGCTCCTGCTGCATCAAAAGCTCATGATTCCCGTGATATCCTCCCTTATCGCGCTCTCCTTGCATGGACCACAGGACGTGAACGAGGAGTCGAGCGAGCGGAGTGCACGGGCCTTCGACAGGCTGTGCTTGGCCTTGGGGCTCTTAACGAATCTAGTCCAGGTCGACGAGGATGCCAAGGATATATGCCGCGAGACAAGTGAGTTCCTCTTCGTGTTCGTCTTCAAACGCCTTTGTCTAAAGGATTGCAGAGCTCGACCCCTCATGTCCAGCCCTCCGCCAATGCGCGTATGCGTGCAGCTGTCCGAATGCCGTCACCGTTCTGGAATGTCTGGCTTTGGTCTACGAGCGGCATCTTCGGCTGGAAGACGACGACCCCGGTACACATATCATACGTGGACACTTTGCGGTCCTATTCGGCCTTCTTATGCGCGGTTCCACTGGGAACCAGAGCATCATCTTGAATGTTTTACCCGGAGCAGGGCTTGAGGGCCTGATACGACATGCTAAGGAGTTTGTCGGATTGTATGCGGAGTTTATGGCACGGGTCGCGCGTGGGGAGGGACACGATGCGGGTGATACGGAGGAGGACGACTCGGAGGAGACTATGGTCCAGGTCCCGACGAAGGATAGTGCGACGCAGGACGTTGCACAGGACGTCATCAAGTTTTTAGAAAGCCTGATGGACGGATGACCTCCAGATCTCAGCTCTCGAGTGATTTATTCTATCTATCGTTCACTATAGACATCGTACATGGCTTTCTGTAACACTAATTCGAATGCTTTTGCTGCATGTACGGTCTATGCCTCCGCGTAGTCCAATTGAGCTGCCTTCATGGGTGCAAACAAACCATGCTGTTCCCCCAGGCCATATGAAAGCGTAATGCGCTGGAAAATAGAAGGTCCGTTTGGCTCATCAAGCTCTAGCTATTGGGGGGAAGGGAGTGCGGACGAAAACGGGTGAGGGGTGGGTGAAAAATACCGGGTTGAGACACCTACCAACGAGATAATGTCGTCGAGCATATGAGCGTGGCCAACGGTCATTCCCATAAGACCCGTGTGGTTTGCGTTCACAATGTGAACGTGAAAGTGATCTGAGGTCATCAGTTTCGCGACAGTGACGAGAACTTGGACCCACAATAACTGGGCTGGTAGTGGACAAAAAGACGCAGCTCGGTCGCCTCTAAACCCCAGCGAGTTTTAACGGCGTTGGTTGCCTCGCGCCGGATGGAACGCAGGAGGGGGAGATGCAAAGAAGTGAGATCCCTTAAACACTTGATTTCGGGTAGGAGCATCAAGGCGACCAAGTACAGAGATGCAGTGCTGGTGAGGTCCCACTTCATGTCTGGCAAGATGAGGAAGCCAAAGGGATCCGAGTCTGGAGAACGAAACAGTATCTTTTCCCCTTCCGAACGACCCGATATAACCTCAGTCTATCCTGGAAAAGACGCTTAGATCGATGGCAGGCAGTGGGTGGAACCGACCATTGCGTGCGCGACGCCGGGAATGCGTCTATGTAGGGCCTCACGATGCGCTCATATAGCGCGGGGGTTTCGCGCACGATATGGGTCTGTTGCTTGGAATACTAGAAAATAACGGTTGGAGGGGCTATACTTTTGCGGGTGACTTGGACGAACCTTGCGGATGTGCACGTCTGTGGCGGGACAGACGACATTTATTTTGACATCTGGCCTATCCTGAGAAGGGCTAAGCCAGCCAAACATCCACGAATACTACAACGCAAGCATTAAAGGCTGTGACAGATCAACGTGGATTACAAAACGAGCTGACTATGTCGGTGCTCCCGATAAGCGAGGTTGTGGATATGAGGCCACTGGAGAATGCGGGCAGCGCTGTTCTTTCTATGCGGACAATGGCAGGTATTCCCAAGCCGTCCGAGTCCGAGTCATTATTAGGCTTGAGGGATCCGAGCAAGACGGCGGTTTGGGTGGTGAGATCTACGTTTGCAGGACTCGAATATGTGGGCGCCGTTATACGGTCGGGTGAGACTCACCCTCGTTCAATACTCGTTCGAACACAAAGCGTTCGAGGTTGAAATCCATCCTCTACGGTACGGCAACACCCGGGAAACGTTTAACGGATTGGGACTCCGAAAAAAACCCTCATCGAAAGTAACACAACACAACGCCGTCAACGCACTCGACGGACAACGAGGGAATCCCCAAGACAATCGTCATGCCTGTAAGTGTTTCGCATACCCTCACGCTGCAGAAAAAGAGCAGGTGTTGTAGTATTGGAGCTGTGGATGCGACGTCGTCGTGTTGGATGTCGTATGCTCCGTTTTCTGCAGCCAAGGCTTTCGGATGGGCTTGAAACTTGAAATCTGACAGTTTTCGTAGCGGGAATCGAATTTTGCACGTTTCGTAGAGGTTGGCCGAGGTGAGTTCCAGTGCTTCGTTCCCCGCAACTGCCAATTTACCAGAGTTGACCCCAGTTGTGCTCCTCAAAGCTGGTCCACATACGGGCCATATAGCTGTCATTTCCGAAATCATCGACCACAACAGGGTAAGCGTACGACAATCACATCGTAGCACTCCACTTCCTCACCCATTTACCCAGGCAATCGTTGATGGCCCCACCACCGGCGTTCCACGTCAAGCTTTCCCATACCGACACCTTACGCTCACCTCTCTTACCGTTCCAAAACTTCCACGGAATGCCGGCTCTGGTACCGTGAAGAAACACTTGGAGAAGGCCGACACTGTTTCCAAATGGGAATCGTCGGCGTGGGCGAAGAAGCGCGCAGCCGCGGCAAAGCGACGAACACTTACCGACTTTGAGCGGTTCCAGGTTATAGTGCACAAAAAGGCACGGCGCGATAAGGTGCGCAAAGTGCTTAAGGCTGCCAAGGCGTAGGAGGAGTGATGCAGTGGATGGACGGGACATAAAACCATTCAGTGTCATCATTGCGTTTATATGAGTACACGAATATGATACTTTGTACGGAGCCGTCCCGTGTGAGTTCGAAGCGGAGGGGATTCCGCGTGGATTAGACAGGAGGAGCAGAAGCTCACGGTCAAGAGGAGATGACCCGAGAGCGAGACGAGGAGAAGCGGGACGAGAAGAGGGGAAGTGAGAGCGTTGAAATGCGGTGCGAACGATGTCCGACGTTCTGCGGCTTACGTTGGGAAAGGCTGGGCTCGGCTGCTCGAGACTAAGGCGAAGGTAATCGCAGTGGATAGGCTGGGGTCCGAGGTCGACGGCTCGGATGACGAAGGCGGCGGTGGCTATGGCTATGGCGAGGGCGTGGCTCCTGCTAGGCTGGCAATGGCGACAAATCTGAGGTAGGCAGCTCGGAAGGCGAATGCTGGGCTGCGAGACTGGGCTGCGAGACAAGAGGGTGGAGTGAGGTGGAAGAGATTGACAGGACGAAAGAAACTCATAGTGATCGACGCGAAGACGGGCGATGCGCTGGACAGAGCTCCAAGGCGAATTGTCATCGTACCGGTGTCCGGGGCGGCGCAACGAGAAAAGACAACGAGAGAGGGAACGATGACGAGAATGACGAGGCAGTCACAGTGAGCGCCTTCTCATACCCTGACTGACATCATCACGTCGACCATCCAAAATTTTCTTGGGTCGCTTCCTCGGACTTTAGAAATTCCTGCGTTCGCAAAATTGCGTGCGCTATGCTCGCATAGTCGCCAGGTCTACTCGACGCTGACCCGGTCGTTGCATGTCGTCCCAACTCCGAACCGCCAAATCAAAAAATATGAACTGGTCGACCTCCGTCTATACCACCCTTTCTTCAGACACGGAGCCATCCATCGTAATTGCCTTCGATTCCGCAAAGTATATTTTTAATGCTGGAGAAAACACGACTCGCGCAATATTACTGAGCAAAAGGGGGTTGAGAAAAGTCAGGGCCTTGTTCTTAACGCAGCTCGGAACGCAGAGGTCGAGCGGTGTTCCAGGTACGTCGCCAGTGTCGCGCGTTCGCTCTTCTCATCGACGGGTCTAGGCATTTTCATGTCGGCGGCAGATCACAGCGCTCGAATTATGCAGATCATCGGTCAAAGAGGCGTTCTGCACCTTCTCGCGTCTATGCGCTCTTACACGTTTCGGTTCGTCTGGCCACACACTTTCACGCGTGTCCCATTCTAACCTATCCACGGATAGGGATACCTTGGGTCTCGGGGTTACGGAGGTTCCCGACTTCAAGCCTGAACCCCAAATAGAAGCTATCCCAGTCTTCGCGGATGACAACATTACCGTTTATTCCATCCCAATCGTGCCTACACCTCGTCGCGACGGTGATATAACTGTATCGACTGCGGCTTCGCTGGACATATCGGAGGCCTCGTTGAAGCGAAAGCGCGAACCCTCTCCCGAGTTACCGTCGAAGCGTTCGTCTCTCCATTCTCCCTTACCAGCCACCAGCGAGTCTACTCCATCGGCGATCTCTCTGCTTGATCGTTTTCTGGATGACCCCCAGTTCGACCCTACCTCACTGACCGGAGATGAGGCCGACGCCTGGCGACGTCTTATCATTGAATACATGTTCACCTGGAAAGAGCCCCCGCCCAAGCCTCGACAACCTCCCAAGCCCCCAGGTAAGAAGGGTAAACAAAGGCAGGATGTCGAGAGTACAGAGACATCAATTACACCGCTCCTTTCTGTTCTCGCATCTCTACCTCAAGCTCCGCATTGGGTTGGAGATAGTACAAAGTGTCAAGACAAACCTCCGAAGCGCGGTCCCAGAGGAGCGAGCCCTGCAGGCTCGTTGAATTTACCTGCATTTACTGCGCCAAGACAAAATGTATCCACAGCGTACATCGTGGTTGGTCCTCGTGTTCGCGGAAAATTCGACGCCAAGCGCGCCGAGGAACTGGGGCTCTACGGTCCACTGAGAGGGAAGGTGGCGCGAGGAGAAAGTGTCACGTTCACTGTATGCGATGGTGCTGGAGGGACATTGCAGAGAACAGTGAGGCCGGAGGATTGCCTGGGTGAGCATGAGTCTACGAAGGTTCGGCCTCTCAGTCCACTCCACTCGAATGTGCTGAGCAAGTGTGTAAAGGTTGTTATGATCCTCGATGTACCGACGCCAGATCATATCGAGTCCTTGGTTTCTGCCTTCGCTACCCCTGCATATTCAAACTTCAGGGTGAAAAATCCTGACAGTCGGAAGGATTATGTGGTGCATGTCATCCATCATCTCCTTGGCTCGGGTGTACTAGAGGACGAGCGGTATAAGTCTTTTATGAACGGCTTCTCGGATGACACACAGCACCTTATCTGTTCCCCTGATCATAACCCCGATCCCCTCACATTTACAAGTTCAGGATTGAACCAACTCAAGCTCAGCCAGCTGGATCCGGAAATGTTTCCGCTTCCCCGTTACAGCACCACTCCCCGAAAGGAACTTTCCTGTGCGTCACGTCTGTTGCAATCGCTAAGAAGACTCCGCTGACGCCCTTTTGTTATCTCAGTGGTCACTCACCTCCCACCGCGGTGCTCGTATATGCAGTCCGATAGCTATGTCGATGTTCGACCACCAAGGCCCGTTGCGATCGATCCCACTTTGAGAGATAAGGACAAATTCCACCCTGCCATCGCGGCGGAAATACCACCTGGCCTGTCACCAGCAACCAAAGAGAAGTTCACGAAAGCACAAAACATTGTAGACACCCGCCTGGCAGAGCTGGACGGTAATGTGCCCAAAGCGGGAGACGAGCTCGTCGTGATACCGCTTGGGACCAACAGCGCTATTACTAGTCGGTACCGCAACGGTGACTATCTCGTTCATTTTTCCTTCACCTCAACTGTTGATCGATCGCGAAATAGTATCTGGGAACTTTGTTCAAATCCCAGATTGGGGCAATCTTCTGCTTGACGCTGGTGAGGGAACGTGGGGCCAGATGGCAAGATACTTTGGGACCGATCCGGCTCGGCCATCCAACGTTTGGCAGGCACTGCGCGACTTGAAGTGCATCTTCATCAGCCATGGTCACGCAGACCATCACACAGGACTTGCCAAGATATTGGCAATGCGAAAGCAGGTACTACCACTAGCATACACTCTACTCAGCACACTGACGAGTATTGGAGCTCGACCCTCCGCCCCCGGGACCTCTTTACATCATCTCGATATTAACGGTGCACCTGTACCTGCGCGAACTTGCCGACTTGGAAAACCTTGGGTTATCGGATTCGACGGACACGCCAAATGGCGTCATACCCATCCTGAGTGATGTGCTGAATCCCAGGGGGCGATGTCAGACAGACAGTCCTGGGTGGAAAAGTCATAACCAGTGAGCTCTGTTTTTCCTCTGTCCTTCGAGACGCCGATGACACCGAGTAGTTCGCGGCAGGCCGCTCAGATGTTATGTGCGGAATTGGGACTCAGCAGGCTAAACACTATTGACGTCCTCCATCGTACAAGAGCGTTCGGCCTTGTTATGACACATCAGGATAGCTGGCGTCTGGTGTAGGTGAATGTTTTGATCTTTGGTATTAGGTGCTCACAGGTGGCGACCAGATTTTCGGGGGATACCATGCCATCGGACGCACTGGCGCAAGCTGGCAAAGGCGCAACATTGTTGATCCACGAAGCCACGATGGGCGACGACCAGGAAGAGATGGCCCATGCGAAGGCCCACAGTACTATCAGTCAAGCGATCGATGTCGGGACACGGTGAGCACATCCCGATTGTGCCGTTTCCTAGTTAATTTGATCGTCTTCAGTATGCGAGCTCAGAACGTTCTTCTGACTCACTTTTCTTCACGCTACCCAACTATGCCGCGGTACCTCGGCTCCCCAAAGAGATCCGACGCCGACTTCAAACCTACGGTTGCTTTGGCGATGGACCTCTCATGTATACGTGTCGGCGACCTCTGGAAGATGTCCACGTACATCCCGGCCATTGCACAGAACTTCCAGGATATCGGAGACGAAGGGGATGAGGATGAGGAGGCTGCACTCGTACTACAGGCTAGTTTGAGACAGTAACCAAAAAAAAATAGAATGACCACCGCAGGGGTCGAACCTGCAATCTCCTGATTCGTAGTCAGACGCGATGCCATTTCGCCAGGCGGCCGTGAACAAGTTGAGGATTGGATTGGTAATTGATAATCGATGATAATACTGGGGAAGAGAGCAAAGCGGGTAATTGGATAACTTGAAGTCGAACACGATGGCGGCCGCCCGGAACCCAATGAACGGAGAGGCGACTACGCTCCTGACTTGCCCCGCCTCTCGCTGTCCGCTACCTTCCTGGAGCCGGACCTTCTTAAGTACCGATGCACTCCTGGAACACGCGCGACAGTCCAGGGCGCAGCACCCATTGTGTACCACATGCCTCAGGGTGTTCAAAGACACCGCAGCTCTGGAACAAGTGCGTGGATGTACCTGCTCAGGCGTACGGCCCTCACTCAACCAGATCACAGCACGTAGAAGCAAAGCACGTCGTCGTATGCCAACCCTGCAACCGAAAATACAAGTCGCAGTCCGCCATCGACCAGCACTGGCGCTCCTCGACCGCTCATCCCAATTGTCCCGTCTGCGGCGCTGGGGCTGCGGACACGCCTGCACTTGCCGAGGTGAGCAACCGACCGCCTGTACCGACCGATCTCCTCATAACCCCCACCCTTCGTCGGTTTAATTAGCACATCGCGAATGCCCATCCGAAAATACGCTGCTGCGGAGTGCTTCTGAGCGAGAACGACCTGGACGTGCACTACCTTACGTCGCGCAACCACCCCACGTGCGGCGAGTGTAACATCGGCTTTGCAACCGAGTTAGAATATGCCGAGGTACGCGAGGCACGCAAACCCAGCACCCTGAAAGCTAACGAGTAGTTTCCAATGTAGCACAACTCACAATTGCACTCGGAATTGCAGTGTAAAGTCTGCGCGCAGCAGTTCTCATCTCCGGATGCGCTGTGGGCCCACATGGGGAATCCATCAAGTCACCGCCGATGCGAGTTCTGCAACGCGGAGTTCAAAGAAACCTCCGCGCTCGTCGAGGTGATTGATAACAGTCGGTAGATGAAATAAAAAGCACGCCGTTGACTCGCCATTTTTTACCAGCATTATACCGAGACTCACCTACCCCCAAATGACGTCCAAGACACGTCCGGTTCCGTTATTGTGCGTCCACTTCTTGCTTCACTTCGTTTCGCTGCGCCCCTACACTATCGTGAACACCTCCCACAGGAAGTGTCGACTCGCTCGCCCACCCCTCCGATGAATCGACCCTACGCCCCTCCCTCCCGTCCCATTCCTTCTGCTGTTGTTGGGGCAGGGCGTACCGCCACCATGCACGCCTATCCTCCTGCGCCTCCCAGCCGCGTGAGCACCAGCGGCTCCGACATCGCCTCTGACCTATACTATTCCCCTCACAACACCAACACATTTACACCCTCGCCCAGCCTCGGCGACGGTTCCTCCAGCGTTTCTCACTCGCATTCGCATTCGCACTTGCAACCACAATCACAGCCCCCCTTTAATAACAACCGGCCGGCCGCCGCGCGATCTCCTCACCCGAGTTTCTCGTCAGACGGTGCTTCATCCGATTACACCACCGTCCACCGCCCTTCGACCCAGAGCCCTGCGCTGCGAGCGTATGCGTCACCATCCCCGGCGGTCCTCACACCCCCTCGCGCCTTGTCGTCATCGCCATCGCCTCCTCTTCCCATCCCTCTACGGGCTGTGGGCTCTGTGGGCCCCGTGACCCCCGCACGCCATGGCGCCCTCATCGCATCGTCGCCACAGCCCCATGAGCCGCAGTGGCAGCAGCAGCAGCAACAACAGCGGCAGCTACCCCAGCCACCATCCTCCGCCCGGTCTAAAGGGTCCGTCGCCGAGACACCCTCGGGCGATCTCGCCAACTTCCATCTGCTCAAGGGCTCTCCCCTGCAGTCCGTCGTTGACTTTGACACGCCGACACCCTCCCCGCGCACTCCGAGCGCGTCCCCCGCCGACCAGGCCTTCCTGCTCGCTTCTCGTACGGGAGCCCCTTACTTCCCGCTCAACGACGGGCGCCGGTTCTTACCGGGCTCTGATGGCATCTCCCCCACCTTCGCGCGAGCGCAGAGGGCCGCGGCTGCGATCCCCGATGTCAGTTCATCTTTTTACTGCCGCGTATGCCAAGTGGACCCTTGCCGCGAGATAACGGTGACCGCGTGTGGACACGTGTTTTGTAATGCGTGCATTGTGGATGAAGTACGCGAGAATGCGCGCTGTCCCGTGTGTAACGCCGCGGTGCTACTGTTTGCATTGCTCAAGCTAGATGTATCGTGAATATCTGGTTTTTCGGGGGTATCCATGGCCTCGCATTGTAGACTAATCCATAACGCTTGGCTACTTCGACTTATACCAGTTCACCACTGTTGTCGTACATTTACAGACAACATTACCCGATGCAGAGCTGAGCTGAGCATTGTACCTCCGTGTGAGAGATTAATCCCGACCTGTATAAGGTACTAGTTTCGACGCAGCTCGTGTCGACCCTACACACATGTATGTGGATTTCCTGAGTCTTCAGTGAGCATGTATGCTTCAATCACATGGCAAGACGCAATTGCTGCAATGATATAGCTCTAAATTAAGCTGAGAGCTGGGAGCCCAGGCTATGCTACTGTAATCTCGCCAAAAACCTCTATCCATTATGGCCGTTGCACAATATGTGGACCCCGGGCAGCAGGTCAATAATACCTTTGAATTCGTGGGAAGGCCAAAACGGCCGCGAAGAAGACCAGCGATGCGCCCGAGCCCTTTGGTTATGCCTTTGGACCCTTCCACCTCCGAGTCGTGTCATCGCGTCGTCACCCCCAACTGACACTGTGTCTGGCTATGTGACTGCACTCGGGATGTATGCTGTCTTCGTCACTGTCTGTCAGTAACCGTCGTCGCACTCTGGGCCGTTCATTGGATCTATCTTGTCAACGAACGTGAGGTGTATGATTACATCCAGTGAAGCCAAAGAAAAAAACTGAATGCTTTACAGTAATTACAGTCGGTTTGTGTGTACGATGTGGCGAATTTCGGACGTGATCAGAGATTTTGTACGACTCCATTGCTGGCCCTCGGAGCAGAAATAACCAAAAATTCTTCATGGGAATATTGAGCATTGAGAAAGGACAAATTGCAGTTGCAAAGGTAAAAGATCTAAGGTCCAATGTCACCTACTCTGATACTCCGACGTGAACGAGCCCCAGCCTCCCGCGTTGCAATCTGACCCTATAACCGGCGCCGAGTACTTCCTCCTCCAGGGAGTGCAGGCCACTATGCTCCCGATGAATTACACGCCGCGCATTGATCTTCTCGAGGACCCGCCGCATCTCAGCCTTCTGTCTCCTCAGACGCAGAACCAATTTGGAGGGGTGGGAGTAAGGCTGCCTGCCTAGCAAAGTTTTGAATCTCTATAGGTGGTAAGAGTGGGGCGTTGACATCCAGTAGTGCTGTGGCTGGACGCTGCGGGAAATTATGAGTTGGAGATTGTCCCGTAACCTGAAGTGGAGAGATCGTGCTGGAAATTGTACCCCTTCTTCGGGACAGCAAGGGCGACCTTTCGGGTGCTGCTGGTGTTATGGGAGGGCAACTAATGCTTGGTTCGCGTTCCTCGCACTGCTCTGAGATGCCGCTGACTTTGCCTAGCCACCTCCGGACCGTGTCAATGGTTCCACTGCGTTTTCTTCCAGGGTGGGAAACACGTTGCGTGTCCTGCTTTGCTTCTGTGATAGTGTCCTCTACTAAAGTCTTTTCTGGAACAGAACTTGGAGGTAGTCGTGCGTCAGGGTCGATGCTTTCGAAGTGCTTGCGCAAAGCCTTCACTGCGTCTACGTTGATGGGTGTGAAGAGACCCGCACAGAAGTCTAATGCATTCTGTACTTCAATTTCCGAGAGCCGGGGACCGAGGTCTGCGTTCCCTTGTATGACTGTACATGAAGGGATGAGAAGGAGAGGTATACTTGTATATCTGACCCATACCAGGCCGCAGGAATGAAAAGGCTTTATCGAAATTATCTTCGCCGATGTCGCAAAGTACATCCTTCGATTGCGCGCGCATCTGTTTGTATGCACTCAAGACCACTATAAGGAATCTGAGTGCCAGAACGGGGGTAAGCGTGAGGTGTAATAGGGAAAAAAAAACGCTACCGTGTGTATGAAACGCCAACACGCTGAGAGTGCCACTCGGCTGCCTCAGATTCGGGACAATCTCCGCGAATCGAGGCTGCGATTGATGCCGCGGCGGAAAGGCCACCGGTCATGGCTAGGTGTATGCCGGACGAAAAGAACGGATCAATGAAAGCTGCCAGTCAAGAGTTCACTATTCGGTTGATACCATACAAAGATGACGAACTTACCGCCAGCGTCTCCCACTATGCGAAAATTCCCGCCGGCGTAGTACGACGCGGAGTAGCTGTAATCGCTTGCTGTACGAACAGTATCCGATTCGGATTCCCCTCGAACCATTACACCGTCAGGACCTAGCAGTTGCCTGACCCCTGGTGCCAGGTCCAGGGCACTGAGGTATCGTGGTTCGGCCCCCACGGGTGCGAACCATGATCCACCAGGGGAAAAAGGAAAGGTTGGGGATGAAGGAGACGACGGTGGAGTGCCATGCGACGGCGGATTTGCTGACAAAAGAGAAAGAGAATCTGCAGAGGAGGAGGTTGGGCTTGCACCCCGGAAAATTATCGACGGTGAAACCGGAGAAAGGCTAAATGATGACTGTGAACTGTGAGACTTGTGCGCCTGCGCAGATTTATTGAAAGCGGTTTGATCGCGCACAATGCCGACTGAAGTGAGATTTGCCCCGAGAGGAATAAACCAAGCCCATCCCGATTCATCTGTCTCACGTTGAGTACGCTTGGCGGTATCCGACAGGACTACCGCACCTGAAAGGGCCTCAAAATAGGGAGAACCTTCCGCTGTTGTCCCGCGAGCATAGACACCGGCATTTCGCCAATAGGCCCACATGGCAACATTCTTGAGGCTCGAGTTGAAACGGCGATTTTTGAGGTAACGGTTAGACATCAATCCCGCTCGTCCACTGGCGTCAACAAGGTAGTCGAAAGTGATTGTACCGCTCTGGGAAGATGGTCCGTGGGTCCACAAAGCCGAGGTTGGGCGTTTTCCCGAAAAGGCGAGTGACATGACCCTGGTAGACTGAAACACATGAGCCCCTGTGGACTCTGCATGATCCAACAGTATCTTGTCAAATTCGGAACGAGTCTAAGATCGCAATTGTGAAACTTTTTTCTAAAATGGCGCGAATTACGCACAACATTCCACGCGTTGTTATCGTGGCCAAGCGCAATAAAATCGGTATCTAAAACAACGCCCTTGGCTGAGCTTTGAGTAATCAGTTGGTGGCAGATACTTACAAGCCTCCTTTTTATATTTGTTAAATTTCATCGCTGCACCGGGCTAAGTACTCGTAGGTGATTATAAGCCGTCTCGGAAGGTACATAGACATGACCGACCTTTTTAAAAAATCCATGAGAAGCCACTTTTTCCTCTGCGCCGATAAAGCGAAGGTGGTGCCGAACAGAAGGAATCAGACTTTCTCCTATGTGATATCTGGGGCAAAGTCAGTAGGGAAAAGATAGTCGATAGATCAAGGTACGAGCCTTGGAAATGCGGTAGCTTCGAGAAGAACAACATGGAAGCCTTCGAGGGCGAGAGACGCAGCGGCATAGCTCCCGCTGGGCCCACCACCCACTATGAGGATCTGTGCGTGCTATTTCGAAAGATTAGCTGAAGGGAGACGGAGCGGAAGCGGCGGCGGCGGAGAAACAGACCTCTGGAGGGTGATGGGACGACATGATGACCGTGCGTGTGCGATTGGGGTGGGCAAAGCATTAAATTCGTGCCATGGGTCGTATTCCTTTCGTTCATCTTGTGCCGAAGACCCGAGGAAGCTGCAAAGGTACAAGTTCCTTTCTGCGTAGAAGAATCTGACACACGAGACGCCTTCGAGGCATTCAAAACGGAGATTGGGGACCGCTCTGTCCTTCTAAATCCGTTAGTTAAACTGCCTTATAGTGCCAATGCCACTAGAACTTAAAAGCCGTGCACTCGGGGCCGTCGGTTGATAGGACTAGAAGTCTGTCAATCGGGTGCCCTTCGATTTTACCACATGGGCGGACATATCATTCGTTTCAAGACGCCACCGGTAAGATAGCCTGCCCGTTGCTGACGTTATCACGAGAAAAAACCATCGTTCGTTCTAGGAAGAACAACTCCTCTTGGTACAGTATCTATCACACATCAAACATCTGCCCAACCACCTTCATCCAGCTTGTACGAAGCTTCAGATTCGGGTCTGTCTGGGCTGTCCACAAGCTTCGCGACACGCTCTTCCGCCCGACCTGATTCGCGCGTTCAAGTGTTAGCGGTGTTGAAAGGAAGGGATGAGTGCCACCAAATTCCGTGACTTGTGGCTGAATTGCTTCTAGTGACCTGACGCACCTTTTCGTAGGAAGATTCTCGTGGCTGAGGCGTGTGATAGAATATGACCACCGATAGGTTTCAGCGCACCTCCGGCGACGAAGGTCATCGTTGCGCCAGGATCGGCTGCACACGAGTGGGGCAAGGCGCCGGTAAGTGGGATGTTGCTGCGTGAAACTGATGGTACCGACATTGCACTTGATTGGTAATAAGAATAGCGACCTTTGGTGGGATGGTGAGTCAATGACATCCACTAGGCATAAAACGCGCTTGCATTGAATTCCTCGGAAATCTTAGATAGCTTAGAAAGAAACTGTGGAGGGCATGCTGGGTATTTGCTTATTAACAGACGACCATCGTACCTGGCCGAGCTACGAGGGTGTTAGTAAATAGAGTAACAGGCCAGACGAAGTTCAGACCCCGTGTCATTACCTTTTGTTGTCTCTCGCTGAGCTCCCCGCGCCCGGAGAAGTCGACACGGAAAAGGGCCATTATACTATCGACAATCTTTTATTGCGATGTCAACATCAGGTCTCGTCCAAATTGTGATCGTGCTCACAATGAGTCGAAAGTCTTTATCCTCGGCAAATCGTTGGGAGCACTCGTTGATGAGTTCCATCTGTGAGGGTGACTCAACGCCCGTTTCCAAAAATAGTCTATTAAGGGGTCTTTTACCTGATGTTCGCTATTATATGCGCGGGCTGACATAGCTTTAGGGCCTGTCAGTAGATACCGATCGCAGAGGCAAGCACACCATAAAGGATATTTTCCAGAGCCATGTCCCCGTCAACCCCGAAACGATCTGCGATGGATTTGATACGGTCGGGTCGGAAAGTGCCTGCGATAACATGGTGTTCAGGAACGAACGGACACGCATGCGTGTACACACCTTCTGTGTCTATATAGGCAACCTAAAGAATGATGTCGCCAAAGATGATAAACGCCAGGTGCTTCCTTGACCCACCTTTCCCGAGGCACCCCCGAGCTCGGAGGGTAATTGGGCCACCACGCTCATTGTATGCGCAAGTTGAGTCTTTCCAGTGCGGTACTCTCCATAAACTACGTAGAGAGATGTCAGATTGCGAAGGTGCGGGGTCTAGTCATACCTCCCTTCAGTAATAGATTGCGACACGAGCCCCCCTCAAAAATTCAATATTTTGAGTCGTCTGCCCTCAATACAATCATTCCAGAGTTTACCTCCGAGCATGGCGTCGACAGATTTGCTCCCTGTGCTGATGGCCAGCACCCTTTTACGCTTCTCTTGCAGCTCAAGCCCTGTCGCGAAGGAAGAACCCTGAAATGTGATTCAATGTGGTAAAAAGAAGATAAGGAACTGGCAGGTCAACGGTTATCTTGTGTGCCGCTTCCTATGAATGTCCAGAATGAGCGATAGACACATATATGCCACGGGGTTCGCGCACCTTTATCTTTTCGACTTTGGCTTCGGACATACCCTGACAGTATTGATTCACCGTATGAGCACTCTTTACCTTTTGGACGACGAGATAGGTACTGACCTTGATCTTGAGCATCTGTTTCCTGGTGGTCATGTTGACGCCAGACACAGTGTTGATCGCGGCGGCCTATGGAAAGCAAAATGAAGGCGCCATCAGACTTGCACAAAGCCGGGTCATACTTTGAGCTTTAAAATGTCTTGCACGTTGATTCCCTAAAAGTGGTCCGGTTAGAAAACTCGGGGGGAACAACCCAGCGCGCATATATGCGAACATGTTGCTGTAGTTCATCCACCGAATCGAAAAATGGCGCCTGGGTGCGGTATGTCTTTGAAAAATTCGTCGAGAACAAGATAAACAAACGTCATCTGGTTCTTCAACGGGGCTGTCAGGTCGAGAAGGCGGAGGTGGTGCAGCTGACGAAGCGGCGCGTGCCATCGATGAGATGCGAAGGGCAAGTTTTCGGACTTCGGTTTCAGATGCTAATGGGACGAATTGAGAAGGGGAACGAGAAATATGCGTTTTTATGAGACGCGTCGCATCACGGTCACGTGTAGGCAGCGGTGGTAAAATTCGGCAAACACTAAGAACAGGCTATTCGTGTCCTCGACAAAAATTAATAAACAAGTTAGCAACACAATAAAGTACCATCACATGAAAGATAAATAGTTTATACTCGCCGCCTTGACGCCCTGTCCACGTCCACAAGCGTGTCTATAACATGATCCCTTGCCTCCTCGAGCTCGGAACCGCCACCGTAGAACACCTCCGCGTCTAGGGCGACCCTCAATGCCGCACGTAACCCCGCATTTCGGCGCGAAGGGGACGGTGGGGGTGAAAGCACGACGGAAACGCCTGAGGACCCAGGTAACGCGGAGGGGAATAGTCGTCTATATAGAACGATTGCGGAAAGCAGCATACGCACGCCTCGTTCCTCGTCGTCGGCGTCCGAGTCATCGGAGTGATCGATCTCCTCATGTCGGACGAATGCACCATTGTAGATGCGCTCCAGTAGGTCCACGAGCTCCGCGCTACGCCCTCCCAAGGAGCGTCCTGCATCAATTACGGCCCGCCGTTCTACTTCTTCGCGGGCGTCCTTCTCGGTATCTCCCGATTGCACATCTGGGCCAAGTACAGCATCCACGAACGTCCGCGCAGCAACATGCGCAACGGCCTTGCGCACGTTGCGCACAGCGAGCGAGCTGAGCGGGGAAAGACGGACATTGTACGTCTTGGCGAGACTGGCAGAGGCTTCCTCAACAGTCATCGCGCCAATAACGGCGCGTTCGAAAGGTCGCACAAGCCGCGCATGGTTTGCTCTCGTCCAAAGGGTCGTGGCACGGGCACGCCAAACAGGAAAGACCAAGAGGGCGAGCGTCGATAAATCACCTGGCGACGTAGCAAAGGCAGGGGTGTGAGAAACCATGCCCCAGTATGCCTGTGAACGGAGGCCAAGTGACGTAGCACCTATGCTTGAGATCAGCTCCTGGTCCATTATGATACAGGTGAGAGTACACACGGTCAAACACCGCTAGCTCTGCCAACCTCACCCACGCGCGCTGCTCAAGTTGCTTATGTTCAAGTGTCTTGGTCTTCCCTCCGCGCTTGGGCGCTGCAAAACTCAACAGAAGTCCCAAGAAACCGGGGTACACTCCAAGGGCTGTACGGAGCAGAGTGGCTTCATCGGGGGTGCCACGCCGTGACGAATCCAAGGCATCAATGAGAGCAATTCGTTTGGCTGCGTCCGTGCGAGGGAAGTTGGAGGACGAAAAGAGAGTAAGAAGTCGGGGGATGCTCTTAGGGAGGAAGGGCAGCAAAATAGAAAGGAAGACGAGGCCAGAAACGACCAGATGGAAGACTTGCAACACTTCTCTCCAGCCGAAAGTAGATGCAGGCGCCGTCGGTGTAAGAACGACACCAGAGTCTGCAAGAACGACGCCGGTGTGGGTGGGAGAAGATCGGGAATACGAGGTAAGCGGCGAATTGAAGAAGGAGAAAAAGGAGAAAACTGCGAGGAGATACTGCTTTTGCTGAGCTTGGACGAGAGGAGTGGCTACGTCCTGAGGCCGCGTCGCTTCTCCCTCGGGGAGGGGTTGTACCTTTCGCGGCCGGCCGCGCTTGCGTTTTTCTGGTACAATGCCTGGATTTGTCTCCTTCCTGGGCTTTGGGTCCTTGGCAGGCTTCTTTGGCACTTTGATACGCTTCTTGGGATGCAAGTTATCATCGTCGGCGTCACTCTCTCCGTCATCAGCGCCGTCGTCATCGTCGGAAATGTCTGAAGTGGCCTCATCACGCTCAGGTCCACCAAAACGAGAGACCCATTCACGTTCCCACTCGCGGAGAAGAGCAGGACCGCCGACGAGACCCGAAATGAGTGAGCGCAAACCGGCTTGCTCGCGCTTGAGGCGGCTTTCGCGGCGTTTCAAGACGCTACATGCGACGTGAGGGGAAAGATCGGGGCGGGGAATTACAGTGCTCACTGAATGTACTCCGCAGCCTTTCCGAGAACATTGGCCTTGCTGATCTTGCGTGCGACCTTGACTCCGTCTACGAAACCGCGTTCGTCCACTACATCGTTCCACACAAGCTTCTCTGGCTTCTCGAGTGACTCGGCCTCCGGAGAGTCTTGACCTTTATTGGCCTTCTCCTTGGTCTCGAGGACCCGAAGTGCAGGCACCGCGTCTTTAAGAGATTGGATGCGTGCGTTAAGATTCGTGCGGTATCTTCGCTCTATGGTGGTGTGACTCGTCTTTGGACGGCCGATGACGGCCACTGTTCCACCCAGAGCTGGATCTGGTGAAGGAGAGGGCTCAGCAGCTGGGGATTTACGCTTAGAGCCAGCGTTGGTCGCGGGAGGGGAATGACGCTGGAGGCGTGGAATTGGAAGTTTTTGAGCATCTAAACGGAGGATGTCAGGAGGGTAAATGCCGAGTGCGGTAATGAACATACTAGAGAAAGTGTGTTGCTCTGCCTGTCCTTGCACAGGCACTGCAAGAGTGACACCAGAAATCTGGCGAACGGACTGTGCGAGCTCGTCGACCGGGTCATTCACTGAAACAGGCACGTGGACGGGTACATGAACACCCGGAGAGAGATGAGGGGAGGTGGCAGCAGTAGAAGGGATGGATGGTATGGAGGCCACAGGAGTGAGATCTGAGAGAGACGCGCCAGATGAAGAAGATGATGAAGTAATGCTCATTCGACGAGGAGGGAGACTTTGTGGAAATCCAAGTAGTTGCTGAGGTTGGAAAGGAGTCAAGTCGGTAGAGAACATCTTTGGGTCAAAGTGCAAGGCGCTAGGGTCGATGGCAAGAGAAGAGGAATCGAAGTCGAGATCCATACCGAGAGGGAGGTTGAGACCGAAATCAAAGGCAGCAGGGTCGAATTTGACGTTCTGAGGTTGGTCATTGTCCCAGAGACTGGAGAACTGGGACCAGTCAGGAGGGCTGTCGGTATGGGAGGTGCCAGAATCAGACATTGTGGGTACGTCGGAGAGATGGTGGTCGTGGTCGTCCATAGAGATGCAGAATCGGACCACTTTGAAGTATAAATTCAAATCACGTGACTATAGCCTCAGCAGACTCGGGCATCTCTGGCCCCCTTAGGGCTGAGATTGAGGCAGTTACTAGGTTGAAGTTGCAAGTGTCAGGTGCGTGTCTAGATCTAAGGTAGCCAACTTGAACCATACAGCGGACTTTGAAGGCGACTGTACATTTACATTATATAGCCTGCCAGTGTCGCGTCGTCAATCTATCCCCCTTTTCCTCTCTCCCTCCCTCCCTTTTTGTCCCTTTCCTTCCGCACCTTGAGGAAATGTCTGACACCGAAGAAAAAAAATCGGGCTATCGCCTCGAATATGCTAAGAATAATCGGGCCAAGTGCAAAGGTTTGTTTTTACTCTTCACTATTATTTTCCTTCCTCACTGTTCTACGCGTTTTACGTCCCAACAGGCCCTAAGCCTTGCAATGGTTGGTGTTTATTTTGCTCTTGACACGCTTGTCCATCAATCTCATAAATCTGTGTTCATCTAGGAACGGTCCTCGACAAGGGCACGCTCAAACTAGGCTCTGTTGTTGATTATAGGGGCCACCCTTCCTTGTACGTCAGCTTTCAAACACTTTTGCGCATGCTTATTCAACCTTCCTTCCAATTTCCCTGGTTTTCTTCTTCATTGTCAATGTTAGTGCCTGGCGTCATTGGGGTTGCACAACCGCAACCATCATAACCAACCTGAAGAAGTCTTTCTCCGAAGCAGACGAGCTCGACGGATTCGACGAACTTCAGCCCGCGGATCAGGACAAAATCCGCAAGGCTTGGGAAGATGGCCAGGTCGCTGATGAGGACGTTCCCGAGACGGCACGCAAGGCCCAAGGCGATGACGGTGCAGACGAGGAGGCAAAGCCCAAGAAGAAACGTGCCCCAGCAAAGAAAGCTGATGAAGGTGAAGCATCAAAGCCGAAGAAGGCACGCGCGTCCAAGAAGGCAAGTCGCTTGTATTCACTATTGTTCTGCAACATGCTGACATCATTCTCGTTTACAGAAGTCAGACGAAGAAGGCGAGGCTGCAGACGACGATGACGTGGAAAAGGAAAAGCCAAAGAAAGCCCCGGTGTCAAAGTCTCGTCCCAAGGCAATCACCCCCCCTATTCTCATATTGCACCAATGAATGCTGACCCGATTAAATCTCAGAAATCTAAAGATGAAGACCAGGAGATGAATGGGGCAGAGGAAAATGAAGAGGCGAAACCAAAGAAGAAAGCCCCATCTCTCAAAAAAGCCCCCGCTGAAAAGAAGGCTACTGAGAAGAAGGTCCCTGCGAAGAAGCGTGCCGCCAAAAAGGTACTTTCATAAATAAAAATAAATTCACTCTTTAACCCACATTCGACAGGATGTTGAAGAAGAATCCGGCGAGGACTTTGCTGATGATATTGACAACCTCCCAGCTGATGACGATGAACTCTCTGAGGCTGAGAATAAGAAGCGAAAGGTACGTCTGAGTATTTCAGATATGACCCCACAACGCTTTCTCAACGCCGATTGTCAATCAGCGCCCTGTGTCAAAGACCTCTACCAAACCCGCGTCGAAGAAAGCAGCAAAACCAGCATCCGGTCGTGCTAAGAAGGTCAAGGTAACTCATGAGGATGAAGAAGAGGACTGAATTCATTGCCTCTACACGTCGTTATCAATGTCGATACTTGCCCACGGTATTGTTGTGTTTCCCTATTGCTCTCTGCGTGCTATCCCTTCTTTCTTATATACATGTTGCCATGTACTACGATCGATAATACCATATGCGTGTCTGGAGACTGTCTTGGACTTTTCCTGTCGCTTCAAGCGATCGCTGCCTTTACAACAATGTCGTATTCGCTATTGTCCGGTAGTAAAAATATTTATGATATTATGGAGTTGTGCTATAGGAAGAGGGATCGAGTGCTACAGCTATTTATTATGAGGTGAATACAGCCCATTAGCCCAATGAATATAACAGTCTCGTGACAACAACGATGTCATTAGTATGAGTACCCTGGTTCGGTCGCCGATGGAGAAGGGGTCGGAAATGAGGTGGGAGTAGGTGATGAGAGGGGGCGAGAAGTAAGTAAAATCATGGAAGGTGAACTGCTCGAACGGCCGTTACCGCTGCCCGGGCCAGCGTCGGACGTGGGAAAGGGGAGAAACGTCAGGCCTTTGGCGTTGATGGAGGAGAGCAACAACGAAGCTTGACTGGGGGAGATCGTTGTCGTCGTGGGAGGAATGAGCGTGACGGTGACCGTGGTAGGTCCTTCAGAGGACGACTTGCCGTCGTCTCCACAGTCCGGATCGTTGGTCCCTTGCGTGGTATTTCTGCCACTATCCCGTGTAGGTGACCCATCTCCATCGTCCTCGCAGTCGCCAGCAGAGTCGCTACCGATTACGGGGAAGGGGACGGTGACGTTGCCGCCGGACGTTGAGTTGCTCGTAATCCCATCCTGAGCACCAGTTGCAGCGATTATTGAGGCAGCGTTTCTCTGGCTTGTGCAAGCGACAAACTACCCACATGGGAACATTTCTGTGAGACGCGGCTGTGGGGTGTAAGGTAAACAAACGTACAGTGCCATTGGTCCGGATTTGAGGAAGTGCGAAGCATGATCTGCTCGAGGGACATGGCTCTGTCTGCCACGTGTTGTCAATGCAGGCCGCAAAGGCATTTTTTATGCAGGCTGTCTCGCCAGCTATCCGTTCCAGTGATTAGCGGGCTATCCACGGAGAGAGGCGAAAACGCGTACTGTTGCATGAGTCATTCACTTGAAGACTCTTGAACTCAGAGTTGAGAATCTGCGCCTGCTGTCCGTTCGCAAGAAGAGTCGCATTATCGAGAGCAACGGGGCCAGCAGACGCTAAAGGAGACGCGAGAACTGCAAGAAAGACCAAGGTAAAGAAAGCCATGATTGATGATGTTGAGGGAATATATTATCGACAACCAGGTCGTTCAAAAGATTGTAAGCTCCAGGCTCGAGTAGAATGGGAATAGAGGTGAGGTTTAAAATAGCCTGCATAGTTTCGAGCCTTTATAGCGTCTGCAGACCGAATACAACAAAAGACGAGGTGACGTTAATTCACAAACCACAAAACAAAGAGGACAACGATAAGAGGCGTGGGAATTTCCTGGAGATACCCGAGCGCGAATGCCACTTTTGTGGACATCAGTGCGATCGACCAAGGCCTCAACACCGTCAATAACATCAAGCATGGTGAGTGCATCCCACTACAAGTCGATTCGTGTTTTGTCAGACGTAGACTGTGTTCTTACCCGTGGGCAAGCTGAGGTACTGGGGGTGGATGGATTGTTATGCACTTGGATGACCCTTACCTCTTCTGTCACTAACTGCACCTTGCGTCGCAGACAAAGAAAAGAAGAAACGGTGGCCGCAACAAGAAGGGTCGTGGCCATGTCATTTTCCTCCGCTGTTCCAACTGCTCGCGTGCAGTCCCAAAGGATAAAGCCATCAAGCGTTTCACTGTGAGGAATATGGTGGAGAGCGCTGCTATACGGGATATCAGCGAGGCTTCCGTTTATCATGGTACGTTACTTGATCCCTTTTTCTTTTTTTGTTCGGTGACCTTGATCGGATGCAAAGAATATTCTATTCCCAAGCTGTATATCAAAATTGCGTACTGCGTGTCGTGCGCCATCCACTCACACGGTGTGTCGAGATCCACCATAACCCCGTTTAGTTCTCACAATACCCTCGTAATTTAGTCGTCCGCGTTCGTTCGCGTGAAGGTCGACGCAACCGTGCACCCCCGCCTCGCGTTCGATGGAAGGACGGTAAGAAAGTCAACCCGGCTGTCGTCGCTGCGGAGGAGGCCAAGGCTGCGGCTGCGGCTGGTGCCAGGGGAACTTGAAGTGTTGTATTAGTTATCGTGCATCCTCAATCTTTGGCAAATGCAATCGAACCAAAAAAAAAGACGCGTGGAATAAGAAAGCGACCACAGGACTCATGACAAGGTCCAGGGCGTAATGTATCTTACACCACTATCTAGAAGACCATCATCGTGCCACATGTGACACAGTAGTGTTGCTAGCGAAAGCGAAGAATGTGCTCTACGCCACTCTCAAATGGCACCCCCCAGTAAAGAAACGTACATGGAAGGTGTGATAAGGTGATGGCGTTTGAACGAAAAGGAAACGAGCAGGATTATCTAATAAATACCTGTGTTCGGACGATGCCGACCGTGAATATCCTGGGCGTGTGCGTGCGCAGCTTGAGGACAACTCCTCTCCCTCTCTCTCCTCCTCCTGACCAACGCTCATCTATGCCAAAGATAGGAAATCCTCTTCCTCAGCCCCTCCCGAAAGAATGTGCAAAAGCTGCAAAAATCTGTATGTCACTTAGTTCTTTCTCACCCAGTGTACACACAAATTCACCGTACTCGTCCGCAGTCAACAGCTTCGTCGATAGCGGGAATAATGGACTTGACGGCGTTCGTCTCATATCACTAGAACCACTATACCTTGGCTGATCTCTTCTTGAAAGATCAGATCATTCCTCGCTCCGTTCTTGAGCGCGCGTGTGGTTTTGCCATTTTTACAATCTTCAAAGCGGGCTTCCTCTTCTCCGCACGCGGTGGGGGTGGTCTCGTCATTGCGCGTCTGGACGACGGGTGTAAGCGCCCCCTTTCACGTCCTCACATCTGAAATCGGTACTACTCTATTTGTAGCTTGGTCCGCACCAAGTGCCATCGGCCTTGCAGGAGTTGGTGTGGGTGGGCAGGCTGGCGCAGAGATGACGGACTTCCTCATCGTGCTCAACTCACGCTCGGTTAGTTATCCCTCTAGACCCTTGATCGCGGCTGACTCATTTCTCATCCCGGCACGTGTTTGGATCTGCCTCCCTTCCAAAGGCTGTCGTGAGTGAAATATACACCTGCTGACAATATCCAGCGCTAACGTGTCTGCCGTCTCTCGTGTTCAGAGATCGTTCATGGCTGCGGGTTCACTGACTCTTGGTGGTAACATGAGTCTGGCTGTCGGCCCTCTGGGTCGTAATGGGGAGGCCTCGACCGCTCTCAGCACAAGTGGCAAGGTTGCTGCGATGTTCGTATCCTACCTTCATTACCCCTCTGAATTCTTGTATTGACACCATTTCAGGTACAGTTACTCGAAAACTCGCGGCCTCTTTGGTGGTGTCTCTGTGGAAGGTTCGGTGATAGTTGAGCGACAGGATGCGAACGCCCAAGCATACCGCTCTAACGTCAGCGCAAAGCAAATTCTTAGCGGTAGTGTCACACCACCGGAGTGGGCACAAACCCTTATCCGCACACTAGAGTCACGTACTAGTCCGCCCGGTGGACGTGCATGGGTGCAAGATGGTCGACCCTCAACTGACTCGCAGTACGCGTTTGGTGGAATTTCGAACTCCAAGACCGAAGTACCGCAATCTTCGCGTAAACAGCAGCACAACACTCGCAACGCTGACAGCTTCCCGCCAGGTTCCTGGGGTACATCCAAGAATACGGGAAGCTATTTCGGCCCTCCTGAGGAGGCTGTTTCTGGTTCGGCCTGGGACTACGACCATGCTCCTCGAATCGATGATTCGCCGCCTTTTGAAACCCGTTTTGAAAGCGACTTTGTTCCCTCTGTACGCCCACATGTGCGGCACACCCCCGGACAGTCGCTCGATCTTTCCACTGGTAGCAGTGCCCGCCCAGGCCAGAAATCTGTACACGGCAGGTCTTCGAGCAGTACCACGAGTACTACAAATCCGTTCTACTCGAAAGCAGAGCGCGAAAGCGATGGTTACGACATCGCAACCCCGTTCGGACCGACGCTTGAGGACGAGGATAATCCATCCGGACCGGGAGCTCGGAGTGTGGAAGCGGCTGCCGCACGTCACCGCGAGGCCGAGCGTGCTCGCATCTTAAGTCGGTCGCTTGGGCAGGGGGAGGGTGTTGCTCGTGCGATCGCGCTATTCGATTTCCACGCTGTTGAACCCGGCGATCTGTCCTTTCTGAAAGGCCAGGTCGTCACCATCACGGAGAAGAGTGACAATACGGATACATGGTGAGGGTTTCGTCGACATGCCCTCAAGGGTCTACTGATATCCATTCACTTAGGTGGAAGGGTAAGCTCGATGGAAAAGAGGGGTCATTCCCGGCTAATTTTGTAGAGGTTGTATAATTCCATTGCTTAGTACTGTATACTTTAAGGGACGCTCATAGTGGATTATGTAATACATTTTTGGGTCACGCTCCACGTCGAGTACGACTTGCTCATTCTACCGTGATGTCCTCCAAACGAAAATGGGACCAGGCCGCACCTGATGAGTCAAATGACGAGCCTGAATCTCCAGCAAAACTTGCAAAAGGGGACGATGGCAAGAACGCCTCTACCGCTGCCGCTGCAGCCGCAGCCATTGCAGCCAAAATCGCTGCTCAATACAGCGGGGCCGCTGCAGGGGGAGGGGCCGGATTACTCGGTCCCAAAGATATACACGACGGAGATTTTACCCAAGACATTGACATCAACGACGTGAGAAATCGGTATATGTTGACCAGAGGTTCTACCCAACAACAGGTGCGTTTCCCTCGTGCTTGTTCGCCGGTGGAGCTCACAAACCCCTTTGGATCTCCCCACTAGATTCATGAAGAAACGGGTGCCTCTGTCAGCACCAAGGGTGTTTGGTACCCAGACCGTGCGAAGGCTACGGAGAAGGACCCCCCATTGTATCTCCACATATCCGCGAATTCAAAAGAAATGCTGCAGAGAGCGATCGACAAAGTTAACGACCTCATCTCCGTCGACATGGGCTCTCTTGTAGAGGAAAAGGGACGGCGCGAGAAGGTGCTGTTGCTTTTCAAGTGACGGAAGGGTATGCAGGCTTATCCTCCCCCCAGCGGAAATGGCCCGAGGAGAAAATCTTCATTGGCCTGGAATCCATTCGTAATTTCAACGTGCGCGCCAAAGTCGTCGGCCCTACTGTAGGTTCTTCGTAGTTTCGGCAGGGCCACTTCTTCACGACGACTCGTCGGTAGGGCATGTTCGTCAAGTATATTCAACAAGAAACGGGGACTCGCGTGCAGATCAAAGGTCAGGGATCGGGCTTCGTTGATCAGGAAACAGGGAAAGAGTCCGATGAGCCTATGCATATCCATATAACGTGCGTTCCGCTGCGACGTTCCTAGGCAGTTCTGACGCCTCTTCCAGCGGGCCAGAAGAGGGCCAAGTTGCACGCGCAAAGGTGTTGACCGATGACCTCCTCGAGGTTGTTCGAGGAGAGTACGCGAAGGTCAAAACCATAATGCACCAACAACAGATGGAACTTCACCAGGCCCAGATGCAGTATGCCTCTTATGGCGTGATGCCTGTACGTATCTTCTCTCCATACGGTTCGTCAAATGTCCCTTCCGCTGTTTCTGATGCGCCTGCTCCAAGGGTTATGTTCCACCTCCCCCATCAGCGGCTCCGCCGCCACCGCCACCCGGTGACCAACCACCACCGCCCCCGGGCGAAGGAGGCATTCCCGGAGGTAGCACTGCTCCTGCAGCACCGGCGCCTACCGACCTGGAGGCCTACACCGCATATTGGTATGCGCGGTTTTGTTCAACTTTAATACGGAGGACAGCTTCGCTGACGTGTAGGACAGGGCTGCCTACGGCTACGATGTCAATTCGCCCGAATTTAAAGAGTGGCAGGCGAGCCAGATGGTACAATACAACCAATACTACGCGTCCCAGGGATACGCAGCTCCTGGTACAGATACCCCTGCTGCGGGGGCTGGTGGACCGGCTCCTGCCCCGCCTCCAAGTGAGCCGGCGCCACCACCACCACCTCCTGCTTGAGCACCTGCGGTCGATACATGCGCAAATCTGTAGACCCAATCTGTACATGCTTTGTGCCATTGTGGGCGTCTCCAATATATTATGGATCTGGTTCCTATTGCTCGTACATAAGCGGTCCGCTGTGGCGCTTGCTGCGGAGTACATGGCCACGACGTGAGCGCCAATGATCAGGACCGTTCAAACTGCCACCAGTGAACCCGTTGCTAGCTAAAACAGCAATGGGTCTCGTACTTATCTTACTATTTCTATTCGTGCTTCTCCTATATTTGTACGTTCGTTTGAACGATGCGAAGCTCATGCAGCTACCTCATGACGTGGCTTCAGCGTTCTCTCCCAAAAGGATCAGTGCAAAAGATGCCCGAGAGGCAGCAGCTGCCTCGGAGAAGGTAACGACGGATCTGAGAACGAAAGCATTCCTTCCCCCGAGAACCGGAAGAAGGTATATTGTCGTCGGCGGGGTAAGTTTCAGTAGCGACGGTGGCCACGTCTCTCAAAATGACTTTCAGGCTGGCTTTCTTGGCGGCTGGATCGTTCGACATCTGCTCGAACGCGGAGAACATCCCAAACAGATCAGGGTCCTCGACATACGCGCTCCCACGCGTCCAGATCTGACATCGGGCCTGGCCAAGGACGTCGATTTCCACCAGGTCGACGTCTCCAACGGGGAGCAGGTCCAGGCAGCCTTCAGCGCTCCGTGGCCGCCGTCGTCCGACGTCGAGGGGCCTGAGGAGCCTCCCGCAGCAGCTGAGATCACCGTCTTCCACACCGCGGCCAATATCCGCTTTTACGAACGCGACCACAGGTTGTTGCATCTCTCCGACAAAGTCAACGTCGAAGGAACGCGTAACGTCCTGGCGGCCGCGCGCGCCACGGGCGCAGGCATCCTCATCTATACCTCAAGCGGTTCTGTGTCCGTCCGGCGCACGCGGCTCTGGTTGTGGCCATGGGAGCAGCGGCCTCAGTTCATCGTACAGACCTTCAAAGACGACGACGACAGAAGCCTGGCGATGCACCACGACGAGATGTTTTCCAACTATGCCGCGTCCAAGCTCAAGGCCGAACGGCTCGTCCGGGCGGCCGACGGTACGCCTTCGGGTCAACAACGACAAGGACGCCTCCGCACGGGGTGTCTGCGCCCGGGAAACGGGATCTATGGCCCCGGCGGGGACATCCTGTGCGGCGCGTATCTCGCGAGGCAGGTCAACCCGTCCTGGGCGCAGGACGTCCTCCAAAACTTCATCTACGTCGAGAACGCCTCGCTCGCCCACTTCTGCTACGAGCGGCGCCTGATCGAGACGGCGCGCGGGTCCCCCAATCCCGACCTCGGCGGACAGGCGTTCTGCGTCGTCGACGATGGCCCGCCCGTCACGTACGGCGACGTGTATACCGTCCTCGCTACTCTCACCGACGGCAGAACCGTCTTCCCTCGTCTGTCCGCTACCACCATGCTCACGCTTGCCCACGTGTTCGAAGGGCTGCACGTCGCACGGTCGTTGGTAGCGTCGTCGTCGAGCCCTGTACTACGCCATATCGCACGGTTCGTACCGGCCCCTACTGGGGACCTCGTTAATCTCCAGCCGTCGCTTTTCTCCCTCACCATGCCACATCTTATTTGGGACGATTCACGCGCCCGGGCTTCACCGGAGAATGGCGGTCTGGGTTATAAACCTCGGTGGACGACACTCAGTGCGCTGTGCAAGCTGGTGGAGGAACACAAAAGAACGGAGGGGCGCTTTGAAGCGAGGTCGTTGGTTGGTGGTATAAGCCTTGGGTTTTTAGACATATTCCGGCGTCCTGTGCAGCAGAAAGGCGAGTGAGAAGCGTGGGGCCGATGCCACACTGCCGGTGTGGCACCTGGCCTCGCTCCCCACGATTCTTACTTGAGATTCGTGCTGTCCGAAGGTCAGGTATTAAGGGTGTACGTCAATCAAATTAAAAAAGTGGCATCTCCGGGTTGACTGGAGAAGGAAAAAATGCATCACATGTTAGCCCACCGCGAGGGTCGAACTCGCAGCCTTCAGATCGCAGCCACCCGCCGTAAGAGTCTGACGCTCTATCCGATTGAGCTAGGCGGGCAATGATATTATGACTTGCCTGACGTTCATAAAGTCGACAGCTCCGGCATTTTTATTACACCTGACTCACTTCCTGTGCCGTGCAAGGAACCAAACTGTCGTGATTGTCATGTGTGTAATAGATGAAAGCAATATGGTGTGTATGAAGATACGGTACTGCCACAAGCGAATCAAGCGCAAAGCAACTTAGGTATAGCAGTAATAATGTAGGGAAACGATGTGAAGACATACAACGAGAAGGTAACGAATCTAAAACGATGGACTCATCACCCCTCACGGTTTCGGATCGATGCTGTAACCAGCCAGGGACATTGTAGACGAGGATGCCGTTAATGGCCCCACAGTCACTTTGGTGACGGACGTGGAATTCGGTGTTCCTGGTACCCATTGCACGTTTGCTGGTGCTTCAGGTCCAGGGGAGATAGGTCGCGACGCTGCAGGCGTGGGAACTTGGGACCGATTGTGGACAAGATGCGCACGAACGAGGTGTCCAGCGGCGAGTGCGCTAAGGAGGGAGAGCTCGCCTGCCATGACGGCAGCGGCGATGACGCGAGCCAGCTGTTGTGCATTCTGACCGGGTTCCGTAGGATGTGCGCCTTTGACGCCAAGCATCTCCAAAACACCTTGCTGGGGACCGAGGACAGTACCTCCGCCTACGGTACCGACCTCTATGCAAGGCATTGTGATCGTTACAAGAACATCTTTGCCCTCATTCGTCCTAGCCTCTCCGTCAGCGCACAGTTCTCGAGAGGAGAAAAGGGACTCACAACTCCATCAACGTCATGCAATTGGACGACTCCACATTCTGTGCTGGATCTTGGCCTGCAGCGAGGAATACCGCAGTCAAGATATTTGCGGCATGGGCATTGAAGCCACCGACCGAGCCTGCCATCGCGCTGCCGACCAGATTTTTCTTCGTGTTGAGGTTGCACAGCGCTTCTGGCGTCGTCTTCAATACTGATTTAATCACATGTCCCGGGACGATCGCCTCTGCGACTACGCTCTTGCCGCGTCCCTCGATCCAATTAATGGCCGCGGGCTTCTTGTCCGTACAGTAATTGCCAGAGAGTGCGAGAACGATCATCTCGGGGAAATACTTGCTCATAACCTCAAGGGCCTTTTCGGTACCCTTTGAAATCATGTTCATGCCCATTGCATCGCCAGTGGTCGTAGCGAATCGCACAAACAACGTCCGACCGGCCATGGCAGCTTTAAGCTTCTGCAGCTTAGCAAAGCGTGACGTGCTCTCGAAAGCTTCCTTGAGTATCGAGCTACCTTCCGTCGAGTCGATCCACGCCTTGGCAGCAGCTGCGAGGGTAATAGAAGGGAAGTCAATCGCGGGGCCACGAGTCATGCCATCATAAGTGACGACAGTAGTAACTCCTCCTCCAGCATTAAGAGCTTTGCAACCACGAGACGTTGAAGCAACGAGCGTGCCCTCTGCTGTCGCCATGGGAATTGGGAACAGCTCGCCGTCAACCTTGAGTGGACCTGCGATGCCGAGGGGGATGGGGATGTAGCCGACAACGTTCTCACAGCAGGCTCCCATGACACGGGAGTAATCATAGTGTGACATCGGTATATCGGAATGCTCGAGTGTTTTGGTCCGGGATGAACGCGCTGCAGGGGACAATCAATCACAAGGCTGGCGGCGGGGGATAAATCCACGTACAGATTAAAGCCCTTCGAATTAGAACAGCGCGTTCTAAGTCCCCTAAAACCTTCTCAAGGGCATACGCTTGAATTTTACCATTCTGGGCTAAAAGGATGACCTCCTCGTCGTTGAGCAACGAGAGTGATACCGATACTGGGCGGGGACCATTCTCAAAGATGTCGATGCACTCTTCAAGAGAACGTGTGGGAGTTGAAGTCTCCTTACTGTCAGTCTCTTCGTCCTGCGAATCCGATTCGTCACCTGTGGTAAAAGTAGGCTGTTGTGCCTTAAGTCTCTGATCAACCGAGTCCAGAAGCGATGATATTCCATTGACGGAAGGCGGTCTCCGAACAGCTGGAATAGGAATGGGTCGAACGATCGCAGGCGCCGTGGAATATACAACAACGTCTTCCTTTCGAGTCTCCAGGATAGTCGAGACAGGGGCGGGGGCGGTAGACGGGACCACTGGTTGTTTCTCCTGAACACGCTCCGTGTTGAACCGGACGCTCTGAGCCGGTTGGACTGTGCGAGTAGAACCAGTACCGGTGGAAATACCCTTGAGTAAGTAACCGTTAAGCGCAACACTGACGCCAAGGATTAGAACGATCCATTTGGACAAGATGGGATCGCCGACGAGCCGAGTCCATGAGGACATGAAGCTGTCGATCATGTCATCCGCATCACGGCCCTTGATCTTGGACTCCTTGTGAAGATGAGGCGGGGTGATGGGAACCATGCGCACGTGAACCGGCGCAGAAATGCGAACGACTAATTCCGATCCATCATGAAGCGCCGCGAGGTGAGAGAGGGAGTGCTGAATGGAAGGGTTGGTGATATCCACGGTGCGGAAGCCAGGTACAACATCCCTGACGAGTAGAGTGCTTTGATCCTGCTGGAGGCGGGCCACTGCCGTACCAGGAGTGAATGGGGCACAGAGATTCAACAAATGGAGAGAGAGGAATGAGACGATCTACACGAATTGGTTAACTCAGGGATTGGAATGAGCGGAAATGCGCGCACCAGTAGTAATTTCAAGCGAGCAACAGGATTCTCTTCCTTTCCATCTTTCTCCTTGGATTGCGACTTGAGTAGTGAGCCCTTTACGCCCAACAATGCCGCCGAGGTCCGCTGACGTAAGCTGAGTTTTGGCATTTGGAGTTGGCCATTCACAATCACGGGGGGCTTTACGTCAGACATGGAGGACCGTCGCGATGACAAGACACGGAACATCTTGACGCGGCGCACCTGCAACAATACGTGATACATTATTGTCAATCACAATCACAATACGGGATGAGACAAGACGAGAAACATGTCCCCCAAAAACCGGGGTTGCACGTGATACCTGAACGGATTGGAACGCACCTCAATCATCACACTAAGAATAGCGACGTAGAATGTGGCCGTGGCCGCGCAGTCTACGGTCAGCAACAGAGCGGCGAGAGCACAGAACTCCTTGAGCCCGCCGACCTTGCTATATGCACCGATGAGAAGTACAGCGACCTCGAGAACATAGTCCCGAACGATAATGTTGCCGACCTTGTCGAGGGCCTCCATGATGAGCTCGGGGGCTGGCTTCATCTGACCGCGGTGACGCCCTTCTTGAATAGCGGGTTGCACGAGGTGAGGATGACCGAACACGGCGCGAGCGAGGCGAAGGGGCTTCTCGAATCCGACTGTGCAGACCAGGAAGGGTAGGGCTTCAATCAGGCTCACAGGATCAAGAGGGATACGCAGATAGTTAGCAACGGGTAAGGCAACCATGAAAGAAAGAACTGAGGACGACAGGACTGCAGTTGTCAACCAGAAGTTCGATCCAAGGCTACGAGACGACAAGAAAAGACGAATGAAGGTCGTGTGCATCAGCACATACCCGGCAAGGACGAGCAGAATATCTAGATTATCCGCTTTCTGATGAAGCGCACCACGGTTAGACCAGGTCCACACAAGACAATAGGCTTCACCGACCTTGGTAAGGTCCCAAAAGCGGACTACTAAAGTGCGCGCTGCATACACGACCCACTTGCCGCTCTTCATCTCCGAGATGGTCTCATGCTCTGGATTCTCAACAAGATATTTGATTGGGCCAAAGTCGTCCGAAATGAGAGGACCATGCTTTGCAAGAGCATTGATGAACTCCTTACGACTACCCGCGGTGAATGAGAGAGTGAGCGACTCGGATCTTGGAATATCAGAAACAGAGGACGTGAAACAAGTCGTCTCCCCATCCTGATCTCTTGAGACAGAGTGGCAAATATTCGGGTATAGACTTTCAGAGGCCGTAGGGAAACGATGGGTGAGGAAGTGTGTTATGTTCTCTAAGGAGCTCGCAACCTGCGAGGATAGCCTCGGGTTCTCGGATATCTGAACGAGTATATCAGTGCGCGTAAATTGAACATGCGTAAGTGAGGTATACCTTCTTCGCCGTCCTAGCATCGAAGGACATAACCAATTGCTGTAGGTCGACGGCGGTGGCGTGTGAGGGGTGAGCGAGAGCGCTGTACCATTCGCTTTCTTGGACAGTGGCCCAGTTTCCATTGTGCCATAGTGCATGAGACGGGCGTAGGGGGGGAAGCGAAGTTGGGGCGAAGAAAGATGATTGTGTAATGGCAGAGAGGACATGGAAATATGCGAGTGTGGCGAGAACGAAAAAGAACACGATTGTCTCTATGGGTGAGGATGCAGCATGAATTGAAATTGGGCGAATTAAGGCCCTCATTGTGGGCGGACTGTGGGTGTGCGCGTGAGGACCAGGGAGTCGATTACGAGCTGTTGGGTTGGGTCAACACGGTTCAGAGAAGTAGACAAGGTGGGCGCCAAACCGACAGCTAACAAGTAATGTTTTGTCTATGAATGAGAAGAAAAAAGAGAGAGAAAGAAAAATACGAAGAGTCGTACGATTGCGAGAAGTGGAAAGCGGGGAAAATAACGGGCGATGGACATATTTATTTGATTGGTGAAATATATTGAGTGACAAAGACCCCGGAAAGCGTGCTTGAACGATCCGTCGGATTACCGTCTCAGGCGTCAGCGCTCAACACACCCCACGAGCCGCCACTATCGCAAATTACGACTTCCCTACAGTACATCTCAGCCACCAGTTACATCCTTGTCTTGGTTTATGATCCGATTATCTCGCTCCTGAAACGATGGAATCGCGCCCGGCCGCTCACGAACCTATATATATAACAGTGTAACTGCGTGCTATTCGGCTGTATGAGAATAAGAATGTCACTCCCCTACTCCCGCGAGTTTTGACTTTTGGGGTTGCCCCAGCTACAAATTTGTTCGGTGTACTCGAGCGCCGAACAAGCCCACGAAGTCATACATACCGGTATCCTACATTCATACTGACGAACATTGCGGGAGCAATCCGGAAGCGAGACTGCCCGGTGGCGCTACTCGCTGTCCCTGAACGAATCCGTACTGGGCTGGCTGGTAAGTTACTGGCTGGAGTCTAACCGGCTCATCTTGAACTCTAATACGCTGATCTGAGTTCTATTGTACATAGGGTATGGTTCGTGTCCTTATCGCTTCCTTCGGTTATTTCGGTTACCGATGAAGGGGGCTGAGATGCGCATACAGTGTATTGCATATCATAAGGGATCGTGTGTGTACATGACCGAAACAAATAGACCAGACATTACTGTACAGATTCAGTATACTCATGCCACGGTGATTTTAACAAGGACACTTACGAAAGTGAGCGCTGCACCCTTCGTTTTCTTCTCCCCACCCAGCTCAAAGCTATGTGAGAAACATCAGCTGTAGTATTATGAAACGGAAACGGTGGTGAACGTACTGCTTGCAGCGTTTGAGGGCGAGTTGCATCTTATATTTACAAACCGTGCATTCCAACCGCAAAACAACCTTCTTCGTCGTCTTTGCCTAATCATCGGCCAACACTTAACACACCAATCTCTTCCCCAGACGTGAACTCACCTTCTTATGGAAGACGGGTTTAGTCTGTCCACCGTAACCCGACTGTTTACGGTCGTATCGACGCTTCCCCTGTACGGCGAGAGAGTCTTTGCCCTTCTTGTATTGTGTCACTTTGTGGGGCCTATCAACAAGATGTGGGCTTAGTCGAAACAGACACAGAGATTCGTAACATACGTGTGCTTTCTGCAATCCTTGTGGGCACAGACTATTGGGGACAACGATTAACTGTCTCTCCTTGAGCTTTATAGACCAACTCACACGTCCGGCGGGTTCTAAGTTGCTAAAACTATCAGTCGTCGCATAAAGTACCGCAGATACGAAGAACGCACTTGGGAATGTTAACCATTTTTGTTGCAAACAGCGACAGGGGTTACAGCAGGTGTTGACTCCGATATCTGTGTGACGGCATCTTCCGGTGGCTTAAGTTAGCACTGTACAGTTTCCCCTTTAGAGTTCAATCACCGCTACATCTAAGAAATGCGTAACGCCCGGACGCAGACTTGGTCCAAGGAATGGCAAGGGTTTACCGGCTCATTTTGGCTCAGAGGCCGTCCCACTCGGGTCTGTTGAAAGAAGGCACAGATAGATTTCCCGATTCTCTGATGGGTGTTTCAAATCAGTCAATGTTGCTGTGCTTATTCACACTCAGTCGCAGTGCAGTGCGGAAAGACGCCAGCAAGGAGATCAAGTTGGCCGGGTTGGCCCCGGCAAACCTGGACAGGCGAATGTCATTCTGAAAAGGTGGTCCTTCGCCCATGCAGTCCCCAGGTAGCGTCTTTTGGGACGGATGAGATATGGGCGTGCTTGAGTGATTCCAGTGCCAGTGAAACACAGCCGCATCGAGAAATGGAACCGATAGAATCCGTCCTGGTAGAAGTATTATAGTCCCGGCTTGCCTGTTCACGCCCCTCGTTTTGTGAAACTAATGAACGTGCTCTGACTGCACTAGCTTTGGGTCGGGTAAATACGACACACAGGCTCACGTCGTAAGTTGTTCGTTCATCTAGAGTGATACATGTTCTTCACGGCGGATGCGAAACGAATTCGTGCCAGCGGGTGACGTGAATAAAAAGGACGGTCCTCCGGGAGCTGAACGGCTCCATATAATTTTTGCAGGCAGAACAGTCCGCCAGGCATCGCAGGACATCAATCATCAATTCTCCGCCCGGGTCTCGATCGGGGTGTCTGGTCCCTGCGAATACATGACAGCAAGTTCATCCGGTGTCTTGAAGACCGTCGACAGGTTGAATTTCTCATCGCAAGCTAGTCGAAACTCGTTGACTCGCGGAGAGCTGGTATCTTTGAGAAATGACCACACGTCAAGTGCGGTCTGTAGACGGCGGCATTGAGTTGACACCCGCTGGAATAGCCAACGACGGCTTACTTTGAGGGGGAGGTCTACCCCAGGGTTCCGAACTCCAAATAATATACCTTCAACTTCATCTCTCGGACCACCAAGGATCTGTAGGGCCTTTGCCGCCCCTAGCACTGCCCCAGCATTGCCAGAGTGCCGCTGCAAGTACTGTACATTGTAAGCTTCCGACGACATCTCATCAGTGGCTAGGGTCGCCAAGGCATTGGATATCACCGTTCCGACCGGAGCAGGGGGTGGTAGCGGAAGGGACCCATCTAATGATAGGAGAATCAGCGTGGCATTCCGGCGGTTCAAGAGGAGGACAGACAGAGTTTCCGGAAGTGGAGGTATCGGACATGAAGCTCAGGATGATCAGCGTCGAGAGTTTTTGCGTGGCTGAGTGCCCGAACTGCTTGTAAGTACTTGCCTAGGATATATTAGACCAAAAACAGTAAGCGTCTTAGTTGTATGGGACACACCCCGTCGAACAGCAACGTCGTAAATGGAGATCCACAGACCAATATCATTTATGGGCAGCCGTAGTAGAGGGGATAGTAGCTTCCATGCGCGCTCCAGTGGATCTGGGCTTGTTAAGAGCTTGATGCCATCTGGGTCCTCATCTTTCGTGGGTGTCAATTCGAGACCCTTGTCTTCGTTTGACGCGGCTGCTGCTGCTGCTGCTACGGCGCGCTTCAGAGGCGATCGCCGGTTCACGGTAAATGGTTTACCTTTCTTCAGCTCTTCTTGCTTCTGTTGGGCTTTCCTAGCTTTCTTCTTCGCCTTCTTCTCTTCTTCCGCAGACAAGCCTGAGAGACAGGAAGTCCTCGTGCCAGCACTGCCAAAGGCGAGTCTCTTACCAGTCGATAAAACGTCATTTGCGAGAGACGGACTGTCAAAAAGCCTAACGTAGATCTGTGTGATCAAATCAAGGAGTTGAACTTCCGGTACTAGATATTGTGGTGGGACCGTACTTGTGATGCCGATACAGCAGAATGGATATATGCGGGGTGAGACCAAAGCTGATCCTCCCATGAGAGGAGGCTGCAAAACCAATCGGTAATAATATCGGGGGACGCTGGACCACGTACTTCAGGTAGATATTGATTGTAAACTTTCGTAGTGAATAACCGTGGAAATCAAATTGATCATCTTCAAACTCCTCAAAAACCTACTCATAGCGTAAATCAGTAAGTGGAATGGTGGTCACAGTATTGGTAAATGATGACCTTTCGCACGGCGTGGTACTTTTTAAGGGCATGATGCAGTTTGCCTTGGCGTCTGTGTGCGTCACCCTCTTCGGTAAGGTATAGGAGGGACTGCATCTCTTCCAAGTCGGCGCCAGGGCTCACAGCGTCTTTCTGATTAGAGGCATACGGAATCAATAACGAATATGGAAGGGGCACAACTCAATACCTTCGTAAATAGGCCAAAAATGTCACTTGCTTCTTCGACGAGGCCAGCTCTGAGCTTGTACTTGGCCGATTTCGTGTTCAGGAAGCGATCTTGGCCATCAAGGAGTCGTGCTTCGTTGACTGCGGCTGAGGCTCCATAGGGATCTCCTAAACGTTTCAAGATGCGGCCCCTCAGGGTGTGAAGTTCTGGGAGAGTCGGTGTATGGGAAATGGCAGTAGAAAGGAGAGACAGGGCACGGGAGTGACGATTAGTATGCGAAAAGTGCTGTGCGAGGAAGTACAGTGTCCATAGGTACATTGTTGGGACATCACTGTCCGATATGGCCGCGACGGCGTCTGGGAACTCATCAGGGAGGCGGCCTTCTTCTAGTACCTGTCGATAACCTTCGACCAACTCCTCAACGACGGCGAGCTTTTGATTGTCATGATATAAAGGCTTCAAATCGACAAATAGAGAGGGTATGCCTTTGTTTAGGCCTTGCAACAAGTACATATTCACCAGTGGCTTGAAGTCACCGACTGAGATCCACATCGGAAGTGAGTAAGATTCGCGTACACGGCTGTGACCCACCTGGGGCAACCGTCAACTCCAGTCGCTTTGGCGTCAACGTACGAGGGTTCTGAAGCGAAAGTTCTCTTAACAGGTGCAGGGTGTTCGGACGGTCAGCATCTGTAAGGGCTCCTGGAAAGAATCAAAAGACCGAGTTTAGTTGGTGTATTAAACGAAAATAGATCGGATGAACGTCACCAAGGTCGGTGTTTTTGCTGCTGAAGAAACCGTAATAGTAACTAGTATTATCTGGGTTACGTTCGATGAGGGCTCGCCAAGCCTGTTCGGCGTCCGCTCCTGATTCTTGCTTTGATAATATTCGCGCTATCAGGCCAAAGACAGTCATTCGGAGTGGGAGTGCCTCGACTGCATCATACCTCTGGTTTCCATAACAGCAACTCGATCCACGATGGCCCTAGACTTTGCGTTCGTGTCTAGAAGTGTGAGGGCTTCGGGTAAATCCCCCCTTTCCTCTAAGACTCGGACGTGGTAGAGTAACAGATCTGATTGCTCTGGATCGTAATCCGGCACGTTCTGACAAACGGGAAATGAAAATTAACAAGGGCAGTAATACCATTGCATGACAGACCTTTAAGGAGCGTTCGTACTGTTCTAATACTTTGTTGGCTTCCGTGAGGTTGCTGTTGAGATGGTACGCTAACGCGAGCCCAATCCAATTTTGCCGTAAGTTAGGTCGCAGTTTTAGGAGGAGAAAGCGAGTGTCTACAAGGCCGTCATAAAGGCGGAGTTGTGTCTGAAGATGTGCTGCGTCCCGCAGGATGTTCAGATTGTCCTGATTTAAGCAGAAGGAAATCGTGAAATCAGGTTTTCCGTCTCAGATTGCGGACCGGAAATGGTGAAAGAGAGAAACCTCCCCCGGAAAGCTGGCTGATCGCAGGGACTCGCTCATCGGCAAATAAGAACAAATGTACCAGAAGGTGCAGAAACACACGCGAAACACGCGGACAAGGCGCTTGATTTGGACTCACCTTGTCAAATCGGAGAGCCTGTGTATATGACTTCAAAGCTTCCTCGTAATTTTTTTCACCTTTTTGAATGAGGCCGAAGACGTGCCAGACGATGTGGGAAGTCAAGTCCAAGCGAACACCTTTTTGACGAGTTCAAGACCCTCCTCCCTTTTGCCCATGTGGGTTAATATGAGGCCCTTCATACATAGGGTCTCTGGTAAGATTACCGCCTATCAGACTGACTTATCCATGCTGAGGTTATACGGACCTCCGTGCTCCGGAAATTTCTTGAGGATCTGGTCGGCGGTCTTCTGACCTTTCTTAAGTTGACGAGTCTCATAAAGATTCAACAACTCGCGAAACAACGTCGATTCCTTGGAGGGAAGGGCCCTCTTGGCAGGCGTCGGGGTCATGATAGAAGGTAGGGTTGAGTATGGACGGGCGGATGTGCGAGGCGGGTGTGAGGCCGAGCGCTACACGGCACAGAGATTATTACATAAACAACCAACATGTCCACACAACGCGAGCCGCGTCTCAGCTCGTCAGTCACAGTCACTTCAGCGCGCCATCTTTCTCTCCCTCTCAGCGCAATGGTTGCCCAGACTCGTGGAGCTGGACAAGCCTCTCTTCAGAAGCTCAAGTTTCACGACAAGCTTGTAGGGAAGGGCCTTTCTACGGATGTACTTCTAAAGAAGTTGAAGAATCTCCACACTCAGCTCGCGGAGCTGGACCAAGACCGCGTCGATACAGCTACCCTCGCGACCGTCCGCAAGGAGTTGACCCACAATACTATTCTCCTTCACAAAGATAGAGGGGTCAAAGCCCATGCTGCTTGTTGTCTGGCCGATATTCTCAGACTGTTCGCCCCTGACGCCCCTTATACACACAATGAACTTCGCGACATCTTTCAATTCTTCTTCCGCCAACTCTCCACGGGCTTACGGGGCTCAGACTTCCCTTACTACAATGAGTACTTTCATCTTCTTGAATCATTGTCGACCGTGAAGAGTGTCGTGCTTGTTTGCGATCTCCCAAACTCGGAAGAACTGATGGTCGATATCTTCCGTGACCTTTTCGCCCTTGTTCGCCATGATCTCTCCAAAAAGATCGAGCTTCATATGGCAGATATTTTGGTGGCATTGATAGATGAAGCAACTTCCCTCCCATCTGAGTTGATGGATATCATAATGGCGCAATTCCTCGACAAGAACGTGGTGTGTATATATCTCCCATCTTGTCCTCTCCGTGTATGCTCCGTTGTATTGCACTCTACCATTCTAGCTTTTATCTTAACAGGAAACTTTTCATGCAATGCTGACTACTTTCACTCCAGGGATTAGATAACCCCGCATTTCGCTTGGCAGTCCAAGTCTGTAACAACACCTCAGATAGGCTGCAGCGGCATGTCTGCCAATATTTCACGGAGGTCATTGTCCAACATGCGCCAGATGAAGAACTCGACGATATTCGAAAAGCGCACGAGCTCGTGAAACAACTCAACAAATCGTGTCCTTCTCTTCTCCACTTAGTCATTCCCCAGTTGGAAGAAGAGTTACGGGTAGAAGACCTGTCACTACGTACTATGGCAACTCATGTACTGGGGGAGATGTATGCAGATAAAGGAGGCGCCGATCTTGTACGGAAATATCCAACAACGTGGAACTTCTGGAATCTCAGGCGAAATGACAAGTCTCCTGCGGTCCGCTTAGCCTTCGTGGAGGCCACTCATGGACTACTAGTTGGCCTCCCCGAACAAAGGGACTTCATAGAAGGTTTGCAATCTCTATTGTTCTCCAGCGGCCGATGTTCAAATACGGAACACAGAAGCCTTGAACGCCAAGTTACTCGATCCTGACGAGAAAATCAGAGCTGCCGTCTGCAAATTGTATTCGCAATTGGACTACGAGACGGCCTTACACCATGTCACGGAGCCGCAGCTCCGGCGTGTTGCTGAACGGGGTCTCGATAAAAAGGTAACTTCCTCCAACCTGTGACTCGACACGTCGCTCACGAAGTCTCAGCACTCTGTTCGTATTGAAGCCCTCAACAGTATTGGGAAGTTATACAGCCTCGCGTATCCCGAAATGTAAGCGTTTCTATCCCCCTGTGACGGTGGTCTTATTTTTGTAAGTGAGAACGGCGACCAGGGTGCAATCAAACAGTTTTCTTGGATCCCAGAATCTCTTCTTCAGATGAGTCAATCACAAGAGGTCAAGTAAGAGTGCTTTACATAATCTTGAGTTCACCCACGTACTGTGTCTAGGGTCGCCGCCGAAAACTCTTTAGCTGAATACGTCTTCCCCCTCATCGCGTCGTCTGCCAAAGACCCCGAGATAGAGGAGCCCATCTGGACGGACAGACTTCTCACAACGATGAAATTCCTCAACGAGAGAGGTATAGGCTCTCTTATTAGCTTTTCTGGACTTAAGATCACGCAAGTATAACCCCACACTCCTTTATTCGTCCGCTGAGTGTGGATACAGTCGCCCATCCATCTATGAACGTTTTGTTCAGTGCTGCAGAGAGAATAACGTAGGTCTGATTCCGGGGTACGGATCATCGTGCAGAAGGTTGAATACTTAGGTAGGGTGGTATCATCGATGAAAACGAGGAGGAGACAATCCGCAAGTTCAATGCTTGTGTTCAAAGGCTTTCGAGTACGTGCTACTACCACACAAAATACATGCGTTGACCCTCTTTCAGCAACGTTCCCCGAGCCACAAAAAGCTGCTGACGATCTTTGCGCCTTTGCTAAATTGAATGAAGGTCGCCTTTATAAGCTCCTGGAGACTTGTATGGACACCCAGACCAGTCTCAAATCCCTAATTAAATCATCGGTATGGCCCTTTACCTGACCATTACGTCTACCCGCTCAGCAATCACTCTAGCGGGAGTTTCTTCGGCGCATAGAGCAGTCATCGGCGGGAGTACTTCCGACCTTTGCTGTATTCCTGCGAAGGGCGAGCCTTCGCCTAATCAACCAATCCTCAATCCCGTCTCTATTGCGGTACTTGCAGCGAGGCGACTCCACAGGTGATGGATACGGTACCAGTCAGGCGCAGCTTCTCGCAAACAACGCGCACGCAATATTGACCTCCATCTCCAAGCACTGTCCGGTCGTCTACAAAGCCCATCTCGGTGAGTTAACTAAAGCAATTGCTGATGAGAGGAACCCGCGACTTGTTGGGGTCTGTCTCCAAGCCCTGGCTGCCCTCGCAAGATGGGACAAAAGCTTCGCACCTGGCGACAAGTACGATCCCAACCTTCCTTTCATGTCATCATATCTAACCATTCCTGGAAGACGGACAATCGAACGAGTAATGCGATTTTCCCTAGACTCCGATCATCGACGAGCCAAATACTCTGCCAGGCTACTTGCTACGTCAGAAAATAAAGAGAACCTTTGTACAGACATTATCAACGTATGATTTCTACCTCATCGGTTTCCTAATGACTCTTAGATCGAATTTCTAGGCTATCTCTGGAGATCTAGACAACGCAGACGATCATAAACTTCTTGCTCATATCTCGGTTTTGGCAGAACTCGCACAGACAGCCCCAGATTCCTTTGAGACCAAAAGCGAAGTTATCATGAACTTCATTGTAAAGCAGATCCTCATGAGTCCAAGTCCACCGGATCCAGTCCGTGTTCCTTCAATTTGCCCTGGGTCTGTGATCTCACTGATGCCGTACAAATAGGGCGACATGGACGTTGATATCGAATGGATAGAAAGAGCCGATGTACCTCCTTCCTTAAGCAAGAGAGTCTTGGCTCTCAAGGTCTGCAGAAATCGCTGCTTGGCCCATGCTGAGTCGGATACTGCATTGGACATGGCGACGCCTGCACTCAAAATGTTCTTTGCACTGTTGGAGAACGGTGGCTCACTTCATGCCGAAAACGATGATGAGTTCGTTTGCCGTTTCCAAGACTAAGCCTAGTCGGATCAGGACCAAGCTAACGGTATCGATCACAGCCCAAAGGTCAAAGCCCGCATGCGCCTGCAAGCAGCTGTGTCTCTGTTGCACCTTTCGACTGTGCCAAAGTTCGCGGCTATCGTCACAAACAATTTCATCTCGCTTGCCATCACGATACAGGTTTGTTTCGGCATTGTACAGTTTTTCTCGCATTCATAGTACGTGCAGGATCCTTGTTATCAAGTTCGTGCCGAGTTCCTCCGCAAATACATCTCTCTCGCCACGCATCAACAATTACCCCCTCACTTCAATGTGATACCCTTTTTGACCGTCCATGACCCGGAAGCGGATATCAAGAACATGGTTCGTGAGCACCCACTACCCCTTACGCAAAGGCTCATTATCTTCAGGCGAAAGCATACGTTTCTCTGGCATATCGTGCCTCACCCCCAGGTTTTTCTTTTCTTTTCGATTACTGTCGAGTGTGCTGAACACTGTTCCACCCCAGGTGCCAAGATGAACTACTTTGAAATGATCTTCGTCCAGTTTCTTCATCTGCTCGCACATCACCCCGATTTCTCTCTCACTCAGGACAGTCTGCCCGACATGGCCAAGTACGTCAACCTCTTACAACTTTGAATGCTGTCTTTTTACGTGATCTTTGACAATAGATATATCGAGTTTTACCTCGAGTCTGTGGCTTCTGCAGAGAACATTTCGTTACTGTATCATCTGTCAGGAAAGGCGAAGACTGTCCGTGACTCAGAATCCCATCTGTATAGCGAGGTTCGTCGGCTTGTAGACTTGCTCTTCCACAGAGCTGAGGCTCACGGAATATCAGAACCTCTATGCATTGAGCGAGCTCGCTCAGCATATCATCAAAGATATGGCGAAGCGGCACTCATGGACACTGCAGAGTTTACCCATGAAAGTCAAATTGCCTACGGGTATTTTACGTCCTTTGCCCAATGCGGAGGCGGCTAATAAGGTACTCTCATGTAATGCTTATCACTTCGACCACCTGATCTTCCACACAATGTTCAACACAGATCCTGAAGCAAGTGTTCCTCCCGCCGGGGGCATTAGACTGGCTGAACAATCAGACGAAGTCAGCAAAAGCTAACGCCTTTGAACGGCCCAAACCGGTCCGCAAGTCCGGAGAAAAGCGCAAGAAAAACGGCGGTCGGACAAATGGCCATGCAAAGTAAGTTTCCTGTGTATACCTTTCTCTTTTTCTGAGCCAACCGCCTGTATACACCAGGCGACCGCGAGGCAGTGGCCGTAATAGGCGTTTCGGGGACAGCAGCGATATCTCGGACGGACACCTCGACTCTGATAACAGCGAAGAGAATACCGATGACGACATAAATGACTCTCCTGACATGCAATCAACATTGAGCTCAGAGGATGATCCCGCGGAGAACCGACGACCCGGACGTGATGCACGAACACGCGCGAAGGTTGCCCTTGTTCTTGACTGTTACAGTTCACACTAACCATTCAAGCCAGGCGAAAATAAAACAACACGTGCAAAAAAAGGTTGGGAGAAAAAGTTGAAACACTTGAACAGTTGTTTCTAATATATTGAGCTCGTTTATGAGCTGTCGTATTTAACACGTACCCTGCCCACTTTCCCTCTACCATGTATTCTTAGTATTTCTGTATTGCATTTCCCGCCAGTTATGCTATCTAGTTATCGATACGATTAGCTATCACTTTTATTCGGCAAGTACTGTACGGCTGGTGTGTGGATTATCATGTCTGTGGCTGAGTTGATCCTTCGTCATCTTTGAAAATTGAAGTTTGAAGCTTGAAGCTTGAAGTGTTGACTGCTGGAAATATAATGCCGGATGGACTGAGACCCACCATTGAACCAAAACTCTACTGTAACGAATGCGCTTCTAGTAAGGCCATTTTCATTGCCGTTTTGTTATCCGTGTCCAATTGCTGTAAATTCGAGTGCGCATGGGCTCATCGATCATCATGCACACGCCGAGCGTAATTGCCAATTGCAAATGGTCATACATGTAACACAACAGAGATCGCTGGCCCCTCCTCTTTACTATATCACGATCGGAGCTAAAGGGAACTCTTCTGCGCACAGCTGCCACAGCACATGCCTCTCCATTACTGTACTGTATGACAGGGATGAACATGTCTCACGTCACGCCACTAGTACTATTCTCACTGTGGGCTCGTAGTGGCACTGAGTTGGTGTTCGTGGCCCGTGTCTGGGTCCTCGGGGTCATACGGGTCACATGGATTGTCGAGCTAAGTTAGACGCCATCCTGGTATTGCGCATGAGATATTGTTAGGCCCGGCCTGTGAGTAAGCCGGTATCATTGTCCAAGTACTTCGTCTAGCACTCCTCCTTCAATGGTGAACATTCCAGATATTAACAAGAATGTTGTTGTGATTGGTGCTGGTGTGTTCGAAAACAAGTGACTCATAAAACGTACTTGGTCACGGTTCACCCCTACAGGTGTTATCGGTTTGAGCACGGCAATCAAGGTTCAGGAGAGGGGAGATTACTCTGTAACGATTCTCGCCGAAACGTTCCCTACCGACTCAAAGTGCATCAAATACACAAGCCATTGGGCGGTAGGTTCTCCATGTCTTAACAGGGCGTGTATTGTTGATGGCAGCGCAGGGAGCGCATCATGTATCTGCCGCTGGCGCCGGTGATCTGAGGCTGCAGAGTCAGTACTTGTCTACGTTCAGTCCCTGTTCAGACGAGACCTACCGATCATAGACCTAGAAAGGAAAACGTTTGATATCATGTGGGAAATGTCGGCCCCAGGCGGCGAGGCAGAAGGTTGCTTCCTACGCGCGCCCCAAACCGACTACTACGCAACAAAGGAGGAAAATCCTGATCAGCTATCTTTCTACCCTGATGTACGCAAGTCAATTTATAGAACAGCTGACTTTGCTTATCTCGATTTAGTTTCGACGCTTGGAAGCTTCTGCATATGCATGTGTACCGGAGGCTGTTTCCGCAGTCTCTTTTTCCACACTCAACATCAATCCGCCGGCGTATCTCACTTACCTTCTCGCACGGTTTTTGAGCCGTGGCGGTCGTATTGTGCGCGCTTCCATTCAACACGTTGCAGAAGTCTTGGAGGGTGGCGTGGAGGCGTTTGCAGGAGGTAAATCCAAGGCGCGGCCAGTCGGTGCCTTGATTATCTGCGTGGGACTTGGGGCGCGCACGTTGGGAGGTGTGGATGACAAGGACGTGTATCCCGTTCGGGGGCAGACAGTACTACTGCGAGCCCCGTGGATCGAAGGGGGACGATCTTTGGTAGTCGAATCAGTGGCAAAAACCTACATCGTCCCCAGACGGGATGGCACGGTGGGTCATTTACTCCCTTGTCCAGGTCGGACTACAGTAATATTCGCTCCCACGCAGGTCATAGTCGGTGGAACAAAGGTGGCAAACGATTGGTATGCCCAAAGGCACCTGACGGGGTCGCACTAATGATATATTGCCAGGTTCCCTAAAGCCCGCCCAGAAACGACCATCGACATCCTCGAACGCGGCCTCGCCCTGTATCCGGAACTCGCACCTCCCTCGGTACGGGATGAACGAGAGCCAACCGTCGAAGACCTAAAACCACTCATCATTGAAGAAGGCTGTGGCCTTCGTCCTGCGAGAAAGGGTGGGATACGTATCCAGAGCGAGTGGATCGCTGTCCCTGGCTCCGAGAGTCACGTAGTGCCCATAATTCACAACTATGGGTATGATTTCCCTTAGAGGCGGAAACATTCACTGAGCTGCACTGACAGTCATGGTGGATACGGTTTTCAAACCTCATGGGGCTCGGCCCTGGCAGCTCTGACATTACTTGAAGGCGCGTTTGCAAAAGACTAGCGTATAGGCAGAATTGGTGCTTAGGTGCTTTCGTTAAATTTTGATTGTATCGTCCCTGTTCATAGACTACGACTGCGTGGAAGGGACGCCAAACCACCATCGGAGTAACTTGTATGTGCCAGAGTTATCGCAATCAAAGTCAACGCGCCCAACAAAAGGGCGTTTGGAAAGAAGGAGAGGCATCCAGTGAACGTCGTCAGGCCACATAGAATCGTACGGTATGGGAGGGAGAGTCGCGTCTGATGTCAGACCAGTCTCAGTTTCTTTGTCGGTGGCACAGAACCACTCAGGTCGCATCTCCTCTGTCCTGAACAAGCGTGGGAATCTGATAGACGAGGCGACAAGTAAAGGGACAAACTCGATCAAAGTTCCACTGTAGGCATCTGCTCGATAGATCTCGATCTTAAACGCCCATTCTGGACCTCCTTTGGTGAAAAAAAGTAACGTCCCACAGTGTTCCAATGAAGCCTCGATGCCGCATTCCTCCTTGGCGAGCGGTGAGACGGCCGATAAGGTACACATAAACCCTGACTGGACAAACCTTTAGTTCTCGAGCGGCCGCCTGCGCAGGAGATTCGCCCGCCTCTACTTTACCACCGAAACCATTGTACCTGGGCGCGCGTGCTCCGATTAAATTTGTGAATTTCGTGGAAAAACGCGGAGGCTCACCACTGCGCACCGAAACCGCGCTTCTTGTATCCGAGGAGAATCTGTGTCAACGCGAATTTGAGTATAAGAAGCGAGTGAAGGTTCACGCCTTGGTTCAAGCAATAAAAACCTTCTGGGGTGGGCCAGGGGAGAGAATAAACGAATTTGTGTACAGTCTCGTCGAGCTGAACGTTAGCCAGTCGTGCTCGCCCCCACTGGAGGTCTCTATATATTCGAGTTGTGGATCGCGAGTCAAACCGGGGGGCAGAGACGCGGACATAACGGCTACGGTCACTGGCACGGTGCACGGTGGCGCGACACGGTATACTCGACGCTGACATAAGCAACCACCACCCTTGTCCCCTTTCGTCGCAACTGACAACTTATTCCATCATCCGTCCTGTTCTTTCAACTCCCTGAGGCTAGCGGATACGCTCCCAAGGTCATTTCCCCCCCCTTATGCCCCAAGGTTCCAGCAAACGCGCAGCACCAACCTCTCCAGCTGGCGCGGATGCACGGCCAAGAAAGAGACAAGAGAGGAGCTCGTCTCCGGAAGAGGGCGAACTAGACGACGCTGACCTTCCGGAATCTTCGAGCGTCCCATCTTCGTACCTCCCCTCCGCCCCAGAAATACCTTTGCCTGTGTCGGGGTATTCTGTTAAGGTCAAGCTCCCTTTCAAGACAAAAGCGAATCCGTCCGCAGATATTGGGCCCGTGTCAGGTCCACCTGACAGTTCTAAGAGTGGCCCCGTGTCTGTAAATTCTGACTACTACCGGCCGCCTTTGCGCCCTATGTTGGGTGGGCGGAGTCCTGTTATGGAGGCTGGTAGAGGGAGCAGGGAAAACGGGCAAGTCCCCGGCAGGAGCTGGAAGGGCCGCCCTCAGAATAATGAACCTTCGTATCGTGATCGCAATCCTTCCAACAGACGTCCCGATCGTTCACCCTCGCGTTCTTCGCCAGGCTCTCCTGACGGGGACTATGGCCGACCTGGCAGATCAAAAACTGGCGCCAGATCGCGGTCCGGGTCGTCTGCGCGTTCTTCATCCGGTTCCAGATCTTCGTCGAGAAAGCGGAACCATAGATTGCCGCCCCACCGCTTTGGTAGAGGTTCTCCCTCACCGCTACACTCCCGTCGTGATGGGACACCAGACCTCCGCGACTTGCGGGACCGTTTCGATAAACAAACCCACCTTCGTTATGACTCCGCCAGTAACCGGCGTAACGGAGAGCGCGCCCAGTATCGGAGGGACCCGCCCGGTGATTACTATGCGGGCGACTACTATGATTCGCCAGGACCATCGTATCATGACTACTACGGCCGTGACCATGAAAGAGATCGCTATGGACCCCGGTATGAGGCCGCCCGCAGCCGGGCTATTGATCACTACCGTCCAGCCTCTCCGAGACAGCCGTCCTTACCTCGGCGTCCGCGTTCGCTGTCGCCTCATTCGGCTCGGACCCCTCCTCAACCCAGATTACCTCCACCACCCTCTCCGCCTCAGTCTGAACTTCAAGTACAGAATTCTACAATCTCCATTTCGCTCCCAAAAAAGCCCCCTCCCTCTGTAGTGCCCCATTCTCCACCCTCTATGCCCCTTCTGCCGACTCATTCACTCGACGACAACGGCGAGCACGGAAACGAAGTTCACGCCCGTTCCCCAGAGAAAGATATTTCGCGGGTAGGTGAGAAGCCCAAAGAATACCAACCTTCGTCCCAGCCTTCCCGCCCACTTCGCCCACCCCTCCGTCGCTCACGCGAAGAAGAGTATAAGGCCTATGGGCGAACCTTCGTGGGCTCTGGGCAACATGATGACTACGATGCGATGACAAAACTAGGCGAGGGTACCTTTGGGCATGTCTAATTCCTTCTTTCTCGTGCCAAAGGCTGACGGTCCCCTTAGGGAGGTCCACAAGGCAAAGCACCGCCCGTCTGGCAAGCTCGTCGCGTTGAAGCGCATCCTCATGCACAATGAAAAGGAGGGGATGCCAGTAACAGCATTACGAGAAATCAAAATACTCAAGGCTCTCAGGCATCTCAACGTGGTGGAGCTGCTAGACATGTTCGTTGTTCGCAGTGCGTTGTCAATCATCTCGTGTCTTGGCCGTCGTTGATCAGATATAGGTAACGGGAAGGATAAGCCGTTGTCCGTGTATATGGTATTCCCATATATGGATCATGATCTGGCTGGGTTATTAGAGAATGATCGCGTTAAGCTGCAACCAAGTCAAATTAAGCTGTATATGAAGCAACTTCTCGAAGGTACCGAATACATGCATAGAGTGCGCTTTTTATCTTTGTCCGGTTTGTGTGCCATTCTGATGTCTCATTCACAGAATCACATTTTACACCGTGATATGAAGGCAGCTAATCTCTTAATCTCGAATAATGGGTCTTTGCGCATTGCAGACTTCGGTCTCGCACGGTCATACGATCCTAGCGCAGCAACTGTTGCTACAAACACTGGGAGCTCACGCGGCAAGGAGCGGCGTTACACAAACTGCGTTGTGACGCGGTGGTACCGTCCTCCTGAGTTACTCCTTGGGGCGAGAAATTATGGTGGAGAAATTGACATGTGGGGTGTGGGGTATGCCTACGACCATCTTTTTGGGGTCACACTTATGGTCAGTCTCAGGTGTGTACTCGGGGAGATGTTCCTTCGGCATCCCATTCTTCCCGGAAATTCGGACCTGGATCAGCTTGAAAAGATATGGCAAATGTGTGGTACCCCCAATCAACATACTTGGCCAAACTTCGATACTCTGCCAGGGTGTGAGGGTGTCAAGCATCACAATCAACACCCGAAACGGCTTAAATCCGTTTTTGAACAGTCAGTTACCACTGTTATCCTGTTATTCTTATTTGTTGACAGAAATCTCGCGAGATTTGGAGCAGAGACCTGCGATCTTATTGACAAGTTGCTCACTTGTAACCCAGCGGAGCGCATTTCTGCGTCACATGCGCTTGAACATGATTATTTCTGGACGGATCCACTTCCAGCTGATCCTAAAACGTGCCATTCCTGTAGTTCTCCTTATTCTCAGTCCTCTGCTCATTTTTTCTCCCCCTAGGCTACCCATTTATGAGGCATCTCATGAATTCGACAAGCGTGGACGCCGCCAACAGCCTCCGCAAGTCCCCATCGCACCACCGCGTCCTTCGGAGCAACCACGCCTCCCACCACCGCCAACGATCACCAACCCTCCCCTCTATTATAACCGCGGCCCTCCCACGCGAGATACTTTCCGCGCTCCACCAATCGCTCGATCTGGTAACCCCCCACCTGGGTATCAGCCGCCACATCCTCAGCCTCCTGAATATAGAAGCGGAGCGCCGATGAGCCTCCCTCCTATTCATTACCCTGCCCAGGGTCCCCCACCAGCACTATACCACCTACCGAGTGTGCCCACTGGCCCGCCGCAGGGTGCTCCTTGGGACCATAAGTCTCGGATTTCGCATCTGCCTCGACGCCCTCCGATGCCAATGGGTGTGGATCGTCCCGGTGATAGTCGATCAAGTGGAGGAGGTCGCGACAGTAATCAACGCGCACGTGGGGATCGAGATCGCGACCATGGAGGATTGAACTACGGTTGATTCTGTTTTTATGGGTTGTGACTTCATGTAGCATCTAGTTTGCTGTGTGATATCGTTGGTACACATGCAAAGATCGCTTCATTCTCCACCGACACTATGGCGAACGAACGTTCCGTGACCCCGCAATTGGCGGTTTCTGCTTTATCTCGGACGGTCCGGCCAAAACCGTTATTATGCGGTTCACCTTGCCAGATAGCACAGGTTCTGTCAATCGGAACGCTGTGCGACCTTTTACTTGAAGTTCGATCCAACTATGTCCGAGTTTCGGCAGGTCAAAGCCCGTAAAACCACTAGTGCACTTTCAATGTTACGAAAGCAGGCGGTGCAATCAACCCAGCTCAACAACTGGGGCAGCCTGAGCGCCCATCATGGAGTTGCCTCTACCTCAACCTCAACCAAAAAGTCCACACACTCCACAATATCACAAAGAGTAAGACTGTGACTAAGTCCCTGGTGTAGTTGTTCCAGTCTGATTCCTACTCCAGGCGCCTTACGCCAATCCAGCAGGAGCGCGGACCATTCCAAACAGTCCGATTCGACCGTCTTCCTTTTGGTTTCCCCCCGTGACTGACTCGGAAACTTGCTACAGACCCGCGCCCTCTGATTACATCACGCCCATACTCGATCGCTGGCGTGGCAGGATTTCATCGTGGCGCAAAACTTCCTGTTTATGGTGCGTCTCAGCCAGTGCGCCGAAATAAGCCTCCTCCTCGTAAGAGTGCCGGTGGCCCGCGCTTTCACCATCTCTCCAAGAAATCTGGAGGATTTCCAGTCTCGAACCAGCCTCGAAATGGCACGGCCAAAGGTCTAGCCAGACGGTCTGGGGCAGCGACGCGTATGACTTCGAGCAGAAAACGCGACCTGCGTCTCCTGGATCAACAGAGAAAGTGCTTAACTGTTTTTCTGCTATACTGAAGGCGATCCTCACACCTAAGTGACAGCCAGTTCGACAGCGCCGTCTATGCAAGCATCATTTTCGGGAAGACACCGCGGAATAGACGTTTTGTGGCGACCCCGGAGTCAAGTAAGCACACACTTATGGACAGACGACTCTAGATGCTTATTGTGTAGGTAGTGACGAGGAGAAACCGACAGTAAAACGCCCTAATAATGATGTCGATGCACCGCCAGGTCGCGAATCTGGACTTGTTGCTGACGATGACGATGACGATGCACCGTGGAGGACCATGATGGCAGCTTTCGGGACTCTTTCGTTATCTGTAGCTGCCGCTGCTCATAAAAGGCGCCTTCCGTTCCTTCGTCGTGTTGTCAAGACTAGCTTTCGTCGACGCTGCCAGAGGACGGGCATCGTACTGGATCATGTTTCGCCTCCAACGCAAGCACTGACCGTTCTTTACAAGTTGGCTATTGATGTCTCCGAGGACGAGTCAGACAACGATGTGACTGTGTATTCAGTCCACAAGGTGAAACTAGCGATAGACAAGTTGCTTTGTCCTCTGTGCGACACCCTTGGGGCCATCCATTCGAAGGAAATGCTAGAAGCGCACATGGAGTGGGATCATTCGGATGTGGAAGCGAGTTGGCGGCAGAAGCAGGGCGGCGTCAGTCGTTGTCGTCCTTATCGAGCTTGTTTATTGACCCCTTGTGACTGCAGAACTGGGAACTCGCGCTTGAACTCCGCGGAGGCGAAGTAGACGAATGGGAAGGGGCAGAATCGCCGCTGTACGTTAAACAATCGATGGCATACAACCACCTACTGAGTTAGCTTAGGAGACAGGACTTCTCGTATCCACCTTCCCCCGTTCGTCCTCTTTCGCCCACCGACACACTTAGGGGGTCGTCTGTTGGTGCCGGAGAGCTCCCACCTCCTACGCGCGAGACCGCTGAAGCCACAGAAGCACTGGAACAGCATGACTTCCTCAAAACAGATTTATTTATTTCCCCTGCCTCTCACAGATCTTCTTTTGTGTCCGCTGCAGTTAGCGGCAGTGCACATCGGGTTCCGGAAACTGGGGATCCCCTTGGACCCCTTGCCGTTTACCCTTACCTTCCCACCTCTGGTGACGATGAGAGCCTACTCTTCTCTTGTCGCCCTGGTGGCCCGCGTCTTTTCGACCTTGTCTCTAGATTTTCTGCGTCCGAATACGGCCTCACGTCGTGGTCGCTGATAGAAAGAGATGAGGAACTGTTTGAAATCGATGACGTGAGGGACGAAGAAAAGGCTAATGCAGGCACTGTGGAATCGGTGGATTTTTTTTGAGCGACGGTATTTCGGCTGCTTTACCGTGGTTACTTCCATCCGCTAATTCTATCAACTAGTCAATACCTCATGGATCCAAAAAAAACCACGATAGCGTTCGTGGACAAGTTCCTCGCCGTTATAATGAAAACGGCAGGGTGGAAGGGCATGCGAGTCTGGTTATTGGCGAGTTTCTCGATTGTCGTTGCACAATGCTATCCATATTCATTTTATCTGCAGTTACTAGCCAAACACAAATACCTAACAGGAGACGATGTTGTGGCGGTGATGAGTCACTACGAGACGGCTGCTGGTATTGGACCACAACCGATCGCGACATCCGTAACGGATCGAAGACCAACATGACCGTTAAGTGGAAAGGATAGATGCGATGATGGTTCGTGCAACCGTAGTAGAATGTCGATCAAGTGTAAAGTAACAGAATCTACCTCGGAAATTCTAGGGAGTTGAAACTATTTTTACCCTCCGCTTCGCCCCAAGGGCTTCCTGGAACCGTCACCTAGCTCGGGCAGGAGACTTCCTCCAGACAATGAGGGTTTGGGCAAAAATCCAGTGAGGACGAGCCAGGAAAGATATTTAGCCACTGATTGGTCCGACACGGTTCGATCCCCCTTGTCTTCGTGACCTCTCAACAAGGTACGCATGTTCGAATCGTCAAGATGAGCAGACTTCGTGCTGGTAGGCAAATCATCCAGCACGAAGTGAAGGAGAGGATACAGCGCGTTGTCCTGCACCTCCATGACATGCCGTTCGAGCTTGCGTCTCCAGATGAGGTATTCGCATCGTTCTACTTGAAAACCATAGCGACTGAGAGACGAAAATATAAAGTTAAATGTGGGAAGTGGGCGCGCTCGTACGTGGAGGACCGTTATCCCCGGACCCGGACCCGGAGAAACCGCAGCCAGTGCAATACAGAATGCTACGTGGTCAACCGGTACCATGTTGATGGTATTGTTAATGTCGGGGACGAGTCCGAGTTGGATGCAACCCTTCACCAAGCGCCATATGAAGTCGTCTGTATTGGTGACTGGGGATGCAGATCAGGTTAGTCGAACGAGCCACTTGACTTGAACATTCTATGCACCTGCAGTTCCTGTATCTCCAACAATGTAGCCTGGACGAATAATGTACCCGTTCAAGCCCCGTTTCCCTGCTTCAAACAACAATTTTTCTGACACCCATTTAGATTGACCGTATCCGGTCTTAAGGCCAGTCCGAGAGCCTTCCAGTGGGTCGTCCTCAGAAACACCCCCTTCTCCAGCTAGCGACAAGGAGTCGGAGAGACGGACGTAATATTCTGTATCGATAGCAGCAGTGCTTGAGATGAAAATAAACTGCTTCGGTTTTCCCAGGTACGCGAACTCAGTCGCCCTCAACGTTCCAAGCACGTTGGCAGAACGTAGCCTCTCGTAAGGGTAGACCCAGTGAACCTTTCGAGAACCAGGTGAGCTCAGCCGACTTGTCACGAATTGGCCAAATGTGCTTACCAAAGCTCCGTTATGAAGCACTACGTCTGCTTCTTCAGTGACGCGGTCCCATACTTGGGGGGCGAGGCCAAAGGCGTCCTTGTCCAGGTCGCCACACAACACTTCTAGACGTGCTGTTTGGGCCCAACTATCGTCCCATACACCGCTATCGCTTGCACTTTGCCGTAGACGTTCAGTAGCTTTCGCATCTGTAGACGAACGGACAATACAGATGACTTTCTTGACCATCTCACGTGATAAGAGGTTTCGTAAGATGAAGCCTCCGAGGAATCCAGTAGCACCAGTGAGAAAAACAGTAATAGGGTTCCCAGAAGAGGAGAGGGTCAACCGTGGGTATGAAGATCGTAACATTGAGCAGAGGGCATCGAAGTCCTGGCTATAATCGGAATTCACGTTTGGACGTGAATCTTCTGTATGGTTTGCGGCTAAAATATTCCCGGCGGCACCTGGGAGACCGAGGTCTGCATTACGCAAAGAATCTATCGCCATAGAAAGGCCTGAGATAGTGGGCTTGTCGAATATCAAATCAAGAGGAGCATTGACAACGAATATTTTTCGGATCTCGAAGATAAGACGCGTGGCGAGGATAGAATGGCCGCCAAGATCAAAGAAACTCTCATCGAGAGGAATCGGAGAAGGGGCGGATGGGAGAATTTGAGACCATATGGCCCGCATAGCTTCTTCCGTTGCATTAGCTGTGTGGGTCTCTCCTTGAGGTCGCGTATCAGAGGCAGATGCCTGTGCGGTATCTGGGAAGGGAAGCGCCAGTTTGTCGACCTTCCCGTTTGGATTAAGTGGCATCCTATTTAATGGGACAAACACTGGTGATGTTTAAATCAGGTCCTCTGCGCAGACTCCAATGAGTAAACGCACGTGTAGGTATAGTGTAGTTTGGAAGTTTTTTCTTGAGGTGTTCTCTGATATCCTTGATGAGACGTTTGTACTTCCGAATACCGCCAATGATACCTCCCTCGTCAGGCAGGTCACTAGTAAAGCCATCGAGATCGGGCCCCTCGAGCGGCACGATGTAGCTGACTAAGACCTTTTCTTCATCCTTGTCTCTCCGGACTAGTGTGACATTCTCCCTCACCAGACGATGCTGGCTGAGGTGCGTATCAATTTCTCCGAGCTCGATACGGAAACCTCGGATTTTTACTTGATCATCGGCGCGCCCCGCGCATTCCACGGTACCATTAGGCATGTAACGACCAAGGTCGCCAGATCGATACATTCGGTCGCGGATCCCTTTCCAGTGGATCGTTTCCGGGCCCGGAAGAGCTCCGTTCGGTGGTTGGAGGAGTGTATCAAGTCGCCCGGTTGCTGTAGAGAACCAGTTAACAACGAACTTCTCGGCCGTGGAATCTGGGTCTGAATAGCCCTCCGCTAGCCCGCCAGAGCGTACGTAGATCTCCCCGACCTCTCCAATAGCACAAGGGACGTTCGAGTCAACCCTGTTCACGATAAGAAGCTGAACATCGACCATTCCTTGGCCTACTGGGATGATATCTTTTTGGGTCGTCAAAAAGGTCGAGTCTTCCAAGATGCTTGGTATGGCGAAGTATGACACAGCCCGTTGAGTCTCGGTTGACCCATACATATTCACGATGCAAACGTTAGCTGCCAGTGACTGTAGGCGGGTGCAGTCGCGTTTTGTCAAGACGTCCCCCACGAAGAAAGCGCTGAGGAGGGAAGGAATCTGACACGTGGCTTGGGCAGACAGAAGCTGCCCCATAGCTGGCGTCAAGTGGGTCACAGTCACTTCACTGTTAGCCATCCATTGTGCCAGTCGCCCAGGCGTGTTAATGTCATCGAAGGTCGGAACATGGAGTTCGGCCCCGAAAAACAGAGGAGTGAACACTGCCATGGCGGAATGAGCGGAGAAACGGAAGATCAGAGTGTCAAGCTCACTATCCCGTTGAATGGGGTCATGCGCGATACCACTGAGCATGGTGAACTTGGAGGTCTCCCCGAGATTGAACTTGTGGCCCATCCACGGGAAGAAGTGGGTCAAGCTATAATGTCGGCCCATCACTCCTTTCGGTATCCCGGTACTGCCGCTTGTGAAAGATAGTGTAGCCACGCTATCCGGGCCGAGAACGACGTCGGGGTCAGAGTCTCCCATGCTGCTCTGGGGGGAGAGAAGATCTGAGCCGTCACTACCGAAACCCCCGATGATGGCACCATCTGAGCGCAGTTCCAAAGCAGGTACCTCAACGCAAATATGAAGTTCGGAGGATACAAAAGCTCTCACTGCCGGATTGATCGTTCCCGCACCCTTGAGTACAATCAAACCACGGGGTTGGGCAACACGAAGGTAGATTGTTTGCCGAGAGGGGGGATAGGCAGGGTCTATATAAAAGCATTCAGTGCCTAAGAAGATGTCGGTTACACGAAATATACCAATGACAGAAAGAGCTGCTCCCGCCTTCAACGTAGCAAAGGCTGCGACGACCAGATCGACGCTGCGGTGCGCATACACGATGACGATATCTCCAGGTTTGATTCCGCCAGAAATGAGGTGATGCGCCACAATATTAGATGCTCGGAGTATTGTTCCGTATGAATAATATCTTCGCTCCTGTGGCTCGTCCAGATCGTGTGAAGGAAGGCTCTGGATGACACATGGCCGTAATGGGAAACGACGAGCATTTCGAGAAAATACATCCGTGATGGCACCCTTCCAGTCGCACCAATTCAAGTCCGCAGTCGGATTGGGAAGATGTGTCTGTTGCGAAGGTGTCAACAGAGAGATGGACCCGATAGGAGACAGCGGATTGGGAGCCGCTCTGCGGAGTAGGACAGAGAGCTGGTCCACAATACAAGAGATACGTGCCCCAGTGAATAGGAGCGAATTGTATGATATGCGCAAGGAAATACGAGGCGCGACGGATGCATGGATGGATGCTGGTGGGCGGGTGACAAAAATGGTGAGGTCAGATGTAAGGCTGGAGGGCCGGATAAAGTTCTCCTTCTGCGCGTCTGTCTCATCGAAAAACCTTACGCGGAAGATGAACCCGGACGTTTCGGGGCCATCGTCTTTATCCTTTCCGAGTGCTCGCACGACAGTCTCGTACGGAAGACAATCCTGTTCCGCTTCCTGCTCGGTTTGCTGTATGTTCTTGACTACGGCCCAAAACGGATCGTTGGGATCGACTGACAGTCTAAGAATGAGAGGGTCCTTGGCAGAGGCAGAAGACGAGCCGATGACAAGATCTGTTTCTCCTGTGTAACGATGCAACAGGACTGCGAAAGCGGATAGGAGTAGATGGAATGCAGAAGGCCGATTGGCAACAGCCGAATCATCTTCGTCTTCAAAGAAATTCTCGTTATACAGGGCTAGCTTGAGTAGGCTGAGCGATGTTTGCTCTGAGAGTTCGGCGACGTGGGCTGCCTCAACAAAGCGCTGGGCATCCGAGGGGCGAGAATAATCTGTCGGTAAAGAAACGGGAGGTAAATTTTTCAAGCGGGCAACTATTCGGGCCAAAGCATCTGAAGCCATGATAGTGGAGGTACAGCGGTTTCCAAATCGATAAGCGTCAAAGATCTACTGTTTTCGGGTGACTGAGTTTCCCGATCGGGGTGTGGTTGTGGCTGCGCGGTTCACTTAGAAAGATGTTCTCGGCAGGTCAAAATCGTAGGAAAATCAACGCTATAGTCCTGTGTATCCTTCATGTATACAAATTTGGAACGAGTGAATAGATGTCGCTGCTGTAGTGCTGCTGTATGACGCTTCACAGCCTCACACATTGGCTGTCTCCCAGTGACCAGTGACCATCCCCTCCCCATTCGCTGTGGTTTCTCTCGCCCTGTCACCCTCTGCTCGCCCTATGCCGCCGCCTCCTCTCCCTGTCTGCCCTGCCAACTCCTTGCTCGCTGCCGTCTCCCTCGCCGTGCCACATTCTCCTCGTCCGCGCCACCGCCATGCCTATGCCGCCGCCTCCTTTCCCTGCCGCCACTGTCTCCCAGCCACCGCCATCCTCTGCCCGGCCCCCTTGCTGTCGTGTGAGGGGCGAGCATCATGATCAATGCTCTCTCCTACTCCCACCATCTGCTTGTCTGTGCCGCCGCCTGCTCCTCTTCCTGGCGCCGCCACCTGCCATCTTCTCGCCGTGCCCGCACCATCGCCGTCGTGTTCTAGGGGTGGTCCTCACCGAGCACCCCAGACTCTCTCGCCTGCCGTTGTCTGCTCGCTCTGCCTGGGTACCTCCCGCGCCTCCTGCACACACCTCGTCCTTACCCCCTCTCCCTCCCCACCCACCGTCGACTTCCCACGACGGCGATAACGCTTCCAGCACCGCATCCCTCAATATGATAGCAACAGCGACCACACTGCAAATGGATACGACCCCAAACCCGTGCCAGAATGTCGACCTGCTATACCCCACTCTCTATGATGCGTTTTCATTATTTTTTATTCTGGTTCACATGCAGTGGCCGGTGTGGGGTATTGCAGTCCAGGAATAACAATGTGGTTTACTTGGTGTGGAAAGAATGCGGGTGCGATATACAGGCAAAAAACGTGGGGGCAAAGTCTACCTGCACTGCCAAACTCATCCCAAGTGTTAGTGTGGGTTACGCCAGACTCCTCATCCCCATGGGAAAGTGTACGTGCGACATCTCCAGAGGTTATGCTTACTGTGAAGAGTCCCACATAAGGGAGAATTGATTAAGGATATAACTGGGAGGTGACCGTTTTGTCAAATAACTTAGACAACAAGGACTCGAATATCGAAAGGGGATCACACTCGCCATAAACAAGTTACTCAAAACTGGCAGACACATAAATGAGAGTTTTAAAGAAAATAAAAACATCACTGCAATCTAGAACCAAGACCCCATCAAGTCGAATGCTTCTCTTCTACGTCAGTCGCACCACTATCGCCGTCGGGCCCACCGTGGCGTGGTTCGCGGCCGCCACTAGTTGCATTGACCCTCTCCCGCTCCAACCCCCCTTCAACGTCTTTGACACCGAGGTCTTGCTCAAGGCCGACATAATCATAGGCGAATTCGCCCATGTCGTAGTCATCGATACCGACGATCTCCGCTTCTTCATTACAGCGAAGACTTAAGCCCGGAATGAAGTGCATGACCCAAAGAATGATAGTTGTCATGACCAATGAATAGCTGAAGCCGGCGCACGAGTCAGCAAGCTGCCATCCCAACTGGACCCAGTGGCCATCAAGCCAACCCCCAGGAATGACGGTTGTGCCATCAAAGCCAGCGACAGAGGCCTGAGCGAAAATTCCCGTGAGTACCTAGAGTGGTGTATCTCAGCATGTATACATTATGAAATGCTATCGGACATACGTTTCCAACAATGCCACCGATGGCATGCACGGCAAAAATATCCAGGGCATCGTCATAGTGAAAGATGAATTTAATCTGAGTCGCAAAGTTGCAGATAGTGCCACCCAACACGCCGAATAGGACAGCGGCGGCTGTGGACATTTTACATCAGTAATAGACCGTAAGCCAGAAATGTGATATTCTTACGAGAGCCAACATAGCCTGATGCTGGTGTGATCGCGACGAGGCCGCAGACAGCCCCGGAGCAGAAACCCACAGCGGACCACTTGCGTTCGAGACGATAGTCCCACAACATCCAAGTCAATCCTCCAACACTGGCGGCAAGATTGGTAACGATGCAAGCCTGAACAGCACGCAAGTTTGCACTCAGTGCTGAACCCCCATTGAAGCCGAACCAGCCAAACCACAGGAAAGCGGTACCGAGAACGACATACGACGAGTTGTGTGGTTTGTAGGCCAGACGAGGGGTACCATATCCACGACGGTCTCCGAGGAATATGCTGATGGCAAGGGCAGCAGTGCCGGAGGAGATGTGCACTGGTGTTCCACCAGCGAAATCGAGACCTCCGTGCTTGTTTGACCACCCCTTCGTGTTCCAAGTCCAACAGGCGATGGGGTCGTAAACGAGCGTTGACCAGACGAAAACGAAAACCATAGCAGGTCCAAGTCGACCATGTTCTGCGAGGGCACCGACGGCGAGCATAGGCGTGATGGCGGCGAACATACATTGATAGATGCAGAACATAAGGGAGGGAATCCGTGCGCTCCCAATAGAGGGCTGTTCAAGCACCCCTTTGAGGCCAAAGTAACCTGCAGGCAGCTGTCAAGGAGCGGGAGGAGGGAAGACGAAGGGCATTACTGACGGAGATCCCCAATGAACGAGTTTGCAGTGTCACTAAATGCCAGTGAAAATCTGAAGACGAAATGTTGAGCCCAGTTAAACGCCAGTTCCGTCTGTAAAATACACACCCCCAAAAGAACCACTGGAAGAACGCTGTGAGACCAGGGCGCAAGAGAAGGAAAAGAGAAGCCAACCTGGAAAGAGACAACAGCCAGGGTCATCATACTGAGCCATATCATCGACAGTGCGTTTTTACGTCTGAGGAGACCAGAGTAGAAGAAGCCAACACCGGGGATCATTAGCCAGACGAGAGCCGTCGCAGCTATCACCCATGCAATGTCACCGAGGTTGTAAACCACGGTGGTATCGGTTGCCGCGTCATACCAGTTGATATCACCGGCTGCGGTGCAAGGTCAGACCCTGGGGAAGGAAGAGAGAATATAGGTTATGGCTCACAACTGTCGTATGTGATGTTGACCATGGCACTGAATGACAGACGAAAAATTCAACGAGGGTGAAAATGAATGGAAGAGCGCTGAGAAGTATGGGGTTATAAGGGAATTCGGGTTCGACTTGGCACCCACTATCTACCAATCACCATCAACGGATCCCGTTCCTTATCTCCCACGCGCAAAAGGGGGCCTATCCGTGATCGGTTGGTCAGATCTCTCAAGATCTCAAGGCTGGTGATATCCGTCACACGATAAGAAAGAACGAAGAACGAGTCGCTAAGTCCTCGGCCAACGGTGTACTGTACTGAGTCCTCGTCTCCATTATAACTTCTGCCGACTTATCTTACAATGGTTCTGTGGTTCTTTGCGTGCCGAACTATTTTCCTCCGACTTCTGCCGGCCACACCCTCGGCGCCTGCGTCCATCAACCATGTTCCTAGCTCAAGCCGTTACTGTCTTCTGACTTCCCACGATGCTGTGTGCCGGAAATAGAAGTTGGCATTTGGCAACATAACACCAGTCTGGCTAGATTATTCACCTTGTCATATGGTCAGTTTGCGGTGAATTGCCAAGCATTCCAGTAGGCAACTTGCCGAACTGTATGACAGATTGGGAGCAGAGCCCCTTCATCGCAAGTTGAGATCAAAGTCAAGGACTTGCATCCTTATCACCTTTTTTTACATTCATATCAGTTGCATTGCCATGTGTAGCAGGTATCTTGAAAAATGAGCACGCGAGTGTGAAGAAGGCCATGCGTGCCGTTCAATTATATCTCACTTTTCTCCATGTTGTCGATCCGATAGTAAGTTTTGGCTTGTTTGGCAGTTGTTGTGTTTTCGGTGTGATTCTCACAACACAACCGTCGTCAACTGCGCCGGAGAGATGACGGGACTGACGACGACCATTCGTGGCATCAATACCCTCACAGCTTTCTGGCCCACTTGCATTGGTTGTACCGGAAGGAACCGCAGTTTTTCTCAGTTGCGATTCACTGGTGACTCAATCCTGTACGGTCTACCCCGACATGAATTGACTGTTGCTTTTAGTTCGTTGCTTCGGCACTTCAACCTCGCCAACGATCGACGGACAGTCACTCTTTGAGGAGACGAGTGATTCACTCCCACACAGTGATTATCTACAGCCACCAGCATTTGCACAACCCATTGCCGAAGTAGCTCGCGAAGCCATCCGTTCACAGAGATTTGACCGAACTTTCGAATTACTTTCGAACCAAATCGATAGAACCTTGTCTAAAAAGCACCCGCTACAAGTCCGCGGTAGTACCTGGATTTATCTTTTCGATCTTGCGACCCGCCGAGAGCAGCTCGAACGCGTATCAAGCAAATTCTCTCAGTTCCTAGATGGTGGAAGGCACTTCAGCGATAAGCATGCCTCTGCATTCATTCGTGCGTAGCCCTATCTTTTGAACATGTGGAGACTCAAACGTTGCATATTCCTTGACCCATTGCAGGCCGTTGCTCAGAACTCCACTGTCCGCAACTAGCCCTGACTGTGTTCAGCAACCGCTCAGCCCATCGAATGGACCTCACAGCTACCGCTGCTCGACGACTGTTGTACGCCTTCCATGAGGAAGGTACGCTTTCTGATGTGGTCACCGTCGCCGCGCTGTTTCCCCTATACAACCTTCCCGCGCTTTCCTCCGACCCTGTCAGCTGCGCTCTCCTCATTTCGGCCTGCCTTCGTGAGGCCAATACCTCTGGCTCTGAACCCGCACGGACCGTTGCCGCCGCCCTTTTACACCCTTTCGAAAAGCTTCTTTCACAGACACCTCCAGCTTCTGTTCCGTACGACCCATTCTGGGAACATCGTTCTGGAGAAATCGAATGGATGAAGCGCGCTACGTTGAGTGTGCTCCATTCCCTGGTGATTGGGGGTCAAGATGCCAGTCGGATCAGAGACTGGTGTATGAACAGTGGTTTCGAATTGAAAAACTAGTCCTAACTACTATAGTCCGCTCATAGCCCGTAGCAGCTGTCGAATTATAGACAATTCACATTATGCCTAGACTTTTTTTTTGTTTTTGATTTGATTGCTGCATTTGATTGATGATTCATCTCGCTGCGCGGCAGCGGCGGCGCAAGGCAGCCCTCTGTGTTAGGTATGCCGGATTGTCCAAGGGTGCCACTGCCGCGCCCGTTTGCTAGTTTGGCAACCCCTCTCACGACTGTCGCGTGCCTGTGCATGACCTGCATGAATGAGAAACCGCCCACAAGAATGATGACATGTCATCCAGGGCCGGCGATATTGTGCCTGCGTAACGCATGTTTGACAGATTGATAACACCGTACAGTACAGCATGCCTCGAAATACCTTGCAGTATTAATACGGCATAACTTAGTGGCGTCCCTTTATCTGCTCGATGTACAGCAATTGGTAACTACGACCAATTCCGGTGCCGACCAATAGACATGCATTCCTGTTCAATCCTGTCCACGCTACATGAACATTGAACGTTGAACGTTTAAACGCTTGTGACTGAGCCCGGAAATAGCAAAATGCTAGTAGAATCCCTGGGGTGATCGATGACCGTCCACAAGTACACACATACAAAAGATGTCCGCTCATCTCAAACAATCAGATCATTTCGTATATATCGTCTGGCAGAGAGACATGTATTAAACAGGCCAACGTGGAAAGGACGTACGGTATCGGAAAAGTTCTAGGAAACCAGACTAACTGGGCGTGGAATGGCCTAGCACACATCTCGCAACCGTACTACAGATGCTGTTATGACGACTAATTGCGGGTATGAAGAATGTGAAAGGGTAGGAGGCCTGAAAGTCACCAATAAAGACGAGGTGAACAAACCGGCGCCTCACGACCCCAGTTCTCAGAGTACAACGCAATGCGAGCTCTTCCTAGGACCCTTGGGTCGACTCAGGAGAGCCGCGCGAGTAGCGTATTGGAATACCTCGCGGACACCTTCACCCGATTTGGCAGAACATTCGAGATATTGCCTAGCACCGATCTTCTGTGCCACAGCCATGCCCTGCAAAAGAATGAGTGACAACTAGAGAAAGCTAGTCAAAATACGCACCTCTTCTGGAGTTACGGGCCTCTGACTGGTCTTCCTGAGGTTCTCGATGGTTTTTGGATCACGTCGCAAGTCCTTCTTGCAGCCAACTAGGATGATAGGAAGGCCAGCGCAGAAGTGCATCACCTCGGAAATCCACTGGTGGTGATTCGTTAGGGAATCAAGGGCGTGCAAGACATGCATGAACAAAATATACCTTCTCCTGCACGTTGTCGAGGGAATCTGGAGAATCGACGGCAAAACATATGAGGATGACGTGTGAATCTGGATAACTCAAAGGGCGGAGACGATCGTAGTCTTCTTGGCCGGCGGTATCCCACAAAGCAAGTTCGACGTGCTTGCCGTCGACTTCAACATCGGCAACATAATTTTCAAACACGGTGGGGATATAGACCTAAGCTTGACGGTTAGAATGATGCAGATTCTAGGCACAGGAGAGTATAGTAACCTCGGGGAATGTGCCCTTTGAGAAGACAATCAAGAGACAAGTCTGAAAAGAAAATAGACAATTTAGAGAGAGACATGGTAGGGAATATGCCTAAAATTACCTTCCCACAAGCACCATCACCGACAATGACAAGTTTCCTGCGTATTTCAGCCATATGTGAGGGGACGAGTAGGGGTGGTTAGGAGGGATAAGGCTAGTCAGTAGTAGTGGCGACGACGGGTGGCGGGCCCTAAAGCGGGGTTTGAAACTTCCTTTGGCTCGTGCGTGTGAAACCACGTTGAGGCAGGGTGATGAGGCGATGAGACTGAGCTTCCTGCTTATGATGGACAGTCTTTCCCACCCCCGAATTTGCCGTCCCTTGAGCACGACTTGCCAGAATGACGTCGAGACTTGGATCTCGACCTGACCTATCTTGCATGCTCATGCCTGCACCCCCTCGTGACAAACACGAGTAGTACAGCCTTCGCCTTGGGCTTTGGGGAGATTGTAAGGAACCCAACATTTGGGTTAGGGGCGTCAGCTCCTTGCACGTCACTCTGAGGCTGGACCCTTCCCCAACGCTGGCGTAGTTCACGGTGGGTTTATAAACGCCTCCTCTCACACCCAACTGGTCTTGCCCAAACCCACTTCATCCCATGATTAGTTTTTCAGGTCTCTCCCCGGAGGTCGCGGAGGCAATGTGTACCCCTATGCATCTCATCCTCCCATCCAGTCCCCCCCCAGCTATCTCCAGGCCCCAGTCCTCCATCCCTGGTGCCCTCTACCTTGGGTCCATCACCGCTGTCCTCGATCCGTCTATACTCAAAGAACACGACATACGTCATCTCGTTCAAGTCCTTGATGTGCCCTGGCTGCCTGCATATGAAGAAGACGGTTACGAGTGCTATCGTCTCGACATCCTAGACACTGAGAACCAAGATCTCCGGCCACATCTAGAAGACACTGTCGAAAACATTGACTCCGCCTTACGCAGGGGCCGCAACGTCCTCGTCCATTGTCAGCAAGTAAGTGTGGCTTGAGCTTTCCATCTTCCTCCAACTACGTTCGTAGTCGTCTCCAGACTTTGATCCGGTGATGTGGTTTACAGATATTGAGAATCCTAATTTTTTGTTTTTTTGCGCAGGGTGTCTCTCGCTCGGCAGCAATTGTTATAGCATACCTTATTCGCAAGCGCGGCATGTCGTTCGACTCGGCAGTCGCCTTTGTTCGCCAGCGTCGTCCATGTATAAAGCCCAATTCTGGTTTTGTGCGTTGTTTACAAGAGTGGGAACGACAGTGGAGTCCACCCTCAGTTCGCAGTCCAGCAGCGAGGCAAGTTCCATTTTCGACCATTGCTATTGCACTTACAGAGACCACATTTAGATCCTTGAGTGCCCTTGTCCGATAGTCAGACATAGTATCCTAGGTCAATCTCCTTCACACGGTTAAGACCCAGTGCACCTGTATCCGTTACATCATTTGTATACTACTCAATTGTTCCGTAGGAATAGAACGGGCGAGTTACCTCAGAGGGAGGAATGACACGTGTCGCATCACTCACAGGTTACATTTCATGCAGTATGTCAGACTCCTTCCTCACGTAAGGGACCCTCAAGCGTCTTATCCCACATCCATCGTCTTGTTATTGTCTAAATCACTTGCCCGAGTTCGGGAGCCTAGAAGACGCGTAAGGTTTAGCGACTCAAGCTTCAAATTTGCGAGTTGCATTTAGGGACTTACAGTATTACCAAGGCAAATAAAGAAATCCACATCCGGAGCGTTATTTTGAGAGTCCCACCTGGGTGTTGTACCAAACAGCAGCGTGACCTCCCAAAGATCGCAAAAGCACCAAGACCGCTTCAACCGATGGCGCACACGCACGGTGCCTCGCCTTAAGGCGCGCAAATCAATGACGTTGGTATCGTCAGATATCTCGAACTCTCTGCTGACGGTAGCGAAGGAGGAGACAAGGGACGTTTCAGCCTGCGCGTGGGCGAAGTACGTGTTGTACTGTGTCTTTCCGCGGAGGTTGTTTACTAGAAGCGTCGAGCAGGTGAAAGGGGCAATCAACGAGAATCCATCTATCAGAATAATTTTCTTGTGTTCACCGGGAAACCCCACTGGAGCCCTAATATCTCTGGGATCCACCTGAGCCATTCTCGACTACGAACCATTCAAAGGCAGTGTAGTCGTAGATGCAGCCAAGGATGAGGTATACATCGACTTCCCCAAACCTGGGAGCAGCGTCGCAACGCTATCGTTGAATACGCGAGCCTCTGTGTCACGCAGACACTGAGCAAGAGCTTTGGGCTCGCGGAAATCTGGTGCATACCGCTCTATGCTCTCCCCGCCCATTTTTCATCCATCCCCCATGCAGACTTGGTATAGCACTGGCACAGCCACTCCTCATCCAGATCCTGTCGAATACCAAAGCGCCATACAACATCTCCACGCCAACGGCACACCTCGCGCTACACGCCTTGTCACCTGCGTCGCTCCGCACGATGAACGCAAACATCGAAAGAATCAAGGTATCACGCGCCACTACTCTCCGAATTGCACTATCTGAGGGATCTAGGCCTCGGAAGTGCTATCGGCGTGCAAGACGCAAACTTTATCCTGATTCCTGTGCTCCCGAAGGAAATATTGGTGGCGGATAGTGTGCGTGCCCAGTGCGAGTACAAAGCCCTTGCGGAGGAGGGCGTGGTCTTGGGCGTGGTGGTACGTTACCAAGGAAGCAAATCCTGTTGCCCCGGTGTCTGCACCGTGGGGACCGAAGAGGACAATAAGATCGCCTTAGAGAAGTTGAAGACTGGACAGAGTACGAGGCTACAAGTTTCAAGTGACCGAGCCGCAGAGTGTACCACTTCTGGCTGCAGTTATTGATATCACAGTGGCTGACGTCAAGTAGCCTCATAGATAATAAAGGGGCTCTCAAGTGACAGATTGTAGTATAACCATCTCGTTTAGAGGAACTAGCGCCATCGTTGTTGTAGGTGGGAATTGTCTGTGAAAATTGTAGCCATTGAGTACATACACCCTCAGCGCTCAGCATCAATTGCGTCAACCCACAATTTACGTGGCCGGTGGGGCTAGTATGAACCTTATGGTCACACGAGATACGAATGTGAGAATGTGAACTTCACCGTAGAGTATAGGTAGAACAGTGGTACAGGCATCTAAGCGCATGTGATACAAAGACATGATCATCATTCTGCTCGCCACTGGTGTGAATACACCGTGTAGTTCAACGACACAAATTCTTTTATCTAGGTCCAGACTGAGTTGCAGTAAAGTAGAGATTTCCACCCACTGCCCCCAAACCGTGACATGTGGATCACGCCCGAGTCATATTCAAGGTTTTATCGCGATCTTAAGAGCGCCTCGGCTGTTCATCTTGTCTAATGCAAGCTGATAATCCTCTAGCTTGAACACATCTGTCACCTACACGTATGGCACGCACAGTGTCAGCAAGCGATGGAAAGCAGAGTAAGATTGCTTACCATGCCAGTGACCCTGATCTTCTTACTGTCCAAATACGCCACTGCACGCGGGAAGCAATACGTCTGCGAGAATGAACCGATGATCTGTGGGGGACATAATCATTATCTCTAAACACTCAATACCGAGAACTTATCCCACCCGTATCTCGTCCCCGAAGATCTTAGAAGGGGGCCAGTGGACTAGCGCTTTGTTTTCGTACACACCGTAGATCATCAACGTCCCACCTCGACGCACGTAATTAATTGACTCGTTGGCTAGTTTTTCCACTCCTGTAGCCTCAACGACGACGTCAAAGCCATATGGATTGTCTTTCTTCAGCTTGGCCCACTGCGGCTCTGGGTTCTGCCGGTCAAGTTCAACGTACTCATCAGCGGCGTCGAGCTGCTTGGCGATGTCCATCTTGATGCCCTTGTTTGCGGCGAGTGTGACTTTCCTTGCGCCATTCAATTTGAGTAGTTGCGCGAGGATGAGACCAGTGGGACCCGCGCCAAGTAAGAGAACCTCGATGCCAACAGGTGGGTTCAGTTTGTCAAGTCCATGAATAGCGCATGCAGCTGGTTCGAGAAGAGTCGCTTCTTCGTCCGTGAGGTTGTGGATTTTATACAGCTTATGCTGCGGACTATCAGGTGATAAGAATCCCATACTAGACGGAGGGGTCACGCTCGTACTAGGTGATGTATTCGGCGAATCCACCCTCCGAGCTAACTCCGCGAGCACGGAAATTCTCACACAAGAGAGATTGACCCCTGCGACAGTAAAAGCAGTTGTCACACTGATGGCCATTAGCGAGATCAAAGGGCCATATTTGCCTCTTACTGTGATCCCAACGTCGGCTACGCATCGGTCGCCGATCGCGAAGCCCTTTACGTCCTTTCCCAGCTCGACGACAGAGCCCACAGCTTCGTGCCCGGGGATGAGCTGTTGAAATGGGAGATGAGTGGTAGGATCGAGATCGAAAGCGCTTGCATACCGGGAAAGTCGAGATGAATTCACCCTCGTGTATGTGACCATCGGTACCGCAAACGCCTACAGAACAAGGACATTGGCAATCGTAGACACCGGCTGAAGCACACGGGAGGGTACAAACCACATCTGTGAACTGGAGTGGACAAAGGGGAGATTAGCCGATACAGATATGACGAAGTTGGGGGTGATGGTAAACCTTTGAGAAGGACCTCATCATCCTTAATTTGCGGAATGGGCACTTCCTTGATAACAAAATCCCTGGGCTATGTGCGTTGAGTGAAAGGATTTGTTACAAATATTTCAGCGAGTTAGACATACGGCGTTGTACCACAATGCTTTCATCGTACCCTGGACCATCTTGGAGTGCGGATGACTGCTATATACTATCTACGGGTTTATGCACCGAGTGGGAAGGGTGGCCGGTGGTGAGTTGGGGGTGTTGGGGTGGGAACGCTCTCTACAAATGATTGCGAGTTCCCCACACTTATACGTGAAAAAGAGGGTGGTGATGTCATAGCGGATATTTGTCGCGAGTTCACATGGCCTGTAGCCATGGAGCCAAGGCTTCTGTCATGTCATTTGTTGTTGGTCGGCAATAGCAGATCCAGCTGTGAGGCTCCCAAAAAAGGAGCATGATCTTGTGGCGCACGGACTCCCCCGTTCTTGGAAGGCACATTTCCAAGGGGGGTCCGGAACTGGAGTGGACATTTCTCATCTCAGCCTGGGAATTTGACAGTGTTCCTGACACATACACATCATTAGTACGACTCTCTGATAACCCATACCTCAGATACAGCTGTTTTCATAACATCTGTCGGGTTGCGACCATTTTTCGCTTACAGGCGTAGTCATCTTGGTGATCATGCCGAAATTTCTTCCCACAAAAATAAATCATAGTAATTAAAATAATTTTATCAAGGCAACTTAACAAAAAATCAATTCTGACAGGAAGAAAGGGGTATTCATATTGAAAGTACACATTACTAGAGCTAGAGGGGGATTGAAAACTGTTCAGCACTGCTCAGCGCAAAACTTGAGGGACTGGTGAACAGGAGGGGGGTTACTATTGTATTAGTAGTAATGCAAACGATCAGCCTTATGCAAATCTTAAAGATTGCAATAGATCACCACATTCCCGTTGTCCTTTCAGCCCCAAAAAAAATCCAGTAGGTGAAGTAGTATGTATAGATATGAGATCATAAGAAGAAAAAGAAAGTTTTATTCAAAATTTGACTACAGCGAGACAAAAGAAACGAAGGGGGGTGAAAAGTAAGGACCCTGGCCCCCAGATCCTGGTGATGTCGAGAGAGCCACATCTTTCTGCTGGGCTAAGGTGCTAGGATACACCACTAAGGTCACCCTTGGCTAATATGAGGGGTCAAAACACACGCAATCGAAAGTAGAACGAAATCTCTTTCGAGCCCCCTCTCAGGGTGACAGGAGTGTGATGAATTCAGGCTCCTCCCGCAATTCCACCATGCCACATGTGCCAAACAAGGCACCCTCAGATGCAAATTGCCAAGGCCATCCCACTTTCCCCAGTTGCTGGATATTGCCATTAGTGTGACAACGGGTGACAGAAATTTGCAGAAGGGGGGTATGAGCACAGCACCTTCAGGGAGGAAAAATAAAATAAGGAAAAATCGCCATAGGATAGGACATTCATTATTATGTTAGTATGTACAAGTTGAAGTAGCTATGATGTGTTGTTGAAGCTACAGAAAATAAAAAAGCATGTTTTTGCATTACTACTAATACAATAGTATTCAGGGGAATCATGGCAACATCACATGAGGGGTGTGTAAACAGTTTGATGTGGCATGCTTTGGCATTGCTAAGTCCATCAAGGCTCTCACTATCTGGTTTGCTAACAGGCCTCCCCACCAGACACCATATATGTGCTATGCAGTGACACGTCTGCCCTGCTGGCTGTCAAGAACCCATGGAATAAGACGGTGCAATCCTCTGCCCTCCTGTTCCACTTTTCGCTGACTACCCTCTGCACCACACACAGAAACATCAGCGTCGTGCTGGTATGGACCCCAGTCGACAAGAGCTAGAAGGGCAGACAGCGGCATGCCTCAAAGCAACTGATGCATGCCGGTGCACGCCCCTGGGAGGGGTTGAACGTGTACAATCGGCGGCATTTCAGAAGGACTTGCGCGAGGCAAAAGGCCTACCAGGAGTGGGCTACAGAGTGGGAGAAGAGCCTCCATTAAGGAGGTCGATAGTGAGCCCAGGTGGGTACTAGTACATGTGAGTTGGCGGCCTTGTTGCCAGTGTCCTTCAACTTCCCCACAGCTTCATCCTTCTTCCTCTGCCTGCAGTCAGGCTTGATATGCCCCTTTTTGTTACAATAGTGGCAAGTAAGTTGAGAATGGTCTCTCTTCTTACGTAGTGTTTTAAAGTTCAGTACAGTCCCAGTTTTCCTCCTTAAATGAGGAAAACTGGAACTGGAACTGGTTCCATTATCACTGAAATATTTCAGAACTGGAACTGGAACTGCATTGTACCGGTTTTATGTGGTACTGGGTCAGTCTGAAACCAGTCAGTACTGATCTCAACCAGTAGAAACCAGTATTATACCGGTACTTCCCATGGTACTTCCTCAGGCCGGGGCCAAAAGGGTTGGGGCCGGGTACAGGTACGGGTACTCACAAAACCCGTACCCGTGTCATGGGTTTGCAGGTTTCGCCGGGCACCCAGGTCGCCGGACCGGACGCTGCTGCAACGTGTCAACAAACCGCCATTGTCATCCGACGCTCGTCGACTGCGTTGCTTTGGCCCAAGAAACCCTCAAGAAGCTTAGTATTTTGTCTTTGTTTTGTCCTCTTAATCAACTAATTACCTTTTTTTCTCTTTTCTCTAGGGTTCTTGGTGTTGCCACCACCTCACCGCGCGCAGGCCTGTAGCCGCCGTCACCACCTTTGCCCTCAAGTTCTTATGGCGCGCAAGAGCCACCATGCCCCGCCGCGACTCTACGACACCGACATGGCGTTGCAATGCTACGACACCGACGCGGCCCTGTGACGCTACGACACCGACGCGGGTGTTGCAACGCTATGACACTGACGTGGCCCTGCGACGCTACAACACCAACGCAGCGCTGCGACGCTACAACTGCGACGCTACAACACCAACCCGCAATGCCCCGACTCATGACTGTGACTCGGCGCCCCGACGCTACGACACCAACGCGGCGCCGCAACGCCATGACTACGACACCAACGCGGTGCCGCAACGCCACGACTACGACACGGTGCCACGACATGGCACTGCGACACCATGACTGCGACGCGGATTGGGATGCCATTAAAGTAGTTGACAGAATTCCATGTAGTACATAGTATTATAATATACCTTCAGTAACCCCTCCGGGTTTTCCAGACCAGGTTGAGAAACAATTACCCGGGGGTTACCCATGCTGATCACTACTGGTACAGACCTGTCTGAACTGGTATTGTGCGGTTTTTTCAGATGCCCAGTATGTCCAAAACTGGGAACTGGGATCGGGAACAATATTGCAAAACTGGAACCGGCAGTTCCGGTTTTTGGTCAGTTTTGTCTGGTACTGTCCCGGTTTTTTTCGGTTTTATGTACTGAACTTCCGAACACTATTCTTACGTGCACCACCAGTAGGTTTAATGGGGGCAGCCTTGTGTAGCAAGGAGCCAGAGGGGCCAGAGGGACGTGCTTCCTCCAAAACAATGTGCGCAATTATTTCAGCGTGCTTGAGCTTGGAGGGGGCACCACTGGCGAGGATGGTAGATGCCAGAACCTCATAGGAGGCTGGCAGGGTGTGGAGAAGTATGAGGCAGAACTGAGTGTCAGTGACACCCATCTGTGTGTTTGAAAGGCCGACTCTCAGCTCATTGAGCTTGGCCAACTGTGAGGCCATGGGAGAGGAGTCGTCGAGGCGGGCTTGTGTTAACTGAATCCACAAGTTAAAAATGGTGGTGCTGCCTGAAGCACCAGCATAAACATCCTTCAGCTTGTCCCACTTTGATTTGAATAGTGGGTAAGCATATGGGTTGGCAACGAGGGAGTAGACATCGGGTTTGAGGTAGAGGCGGCACATAATGATGCAAATGATTGACAAGACATTTGTAAAAGCCCATGTGCAAAGTTGGTGTGTGCATTGGCAAAGCCCATGTGGGCCCATCCTGGGTATATAGTGTATGCATACGCATGGGCCCAGGAAGTTGTGTTGTGAACGATCTCGTATGGGCCTATAGGTCATATGTATAAATACCTGACAAACAATTGGTGTGGGCCCACAACATCAGTGCTGCCGTTAGTAGGACAGCTGCCGACTGAACCATTTGTATGGGCCCACAATGTGCACGTGCTGACCCTGCCGACAAGATTGTAATGGCCAAGGTTGTGTGTGTGTGTGTTCTGACGGAAAGCTTGTATTGGCCCACAGTGCTGATGTGTGCATCATGCCGATGAGCTGGCATTGGCCCATGGTGCTCTTGTCTGTACTCTGCTGAAAGGCTTGTAGTGGCCGATGGCGCCAAGATGTGCACCCTGCCAGTGAGCCTGTATGGGCCCACAGTGCTCACATATGTGTTCTTCCGAAAAGCTCATATTGGCCCGTGGCGTCAATGTATGCATCAGTATTTCTACGGGTTGCTTGACCCCTGTTGTACCACCTGGTGCCACCTGGTACAACCCCATAAAGTTGGCAAGTTGACATGTCCACAAGCCATGTTTAATTCTTCAACAAGTTTCTTACAGAGTGATGACCAGCAAGCAGGACAAGTTCAGAAAGTCAAGAAAGTCATACGTCCAAGTATTAGGCATATCATCTAAGTTAAATATTTGTCATCATATTTGTCATATTTGTCACATTTGTCATATCACATCATATATTATATCATACATTAGTCATAACTATCTTAGTCATATAATGGTCAGGTTTGCAGCATAAAAATAATATTTTATTCAAAATCAAACAACTACATGGTACTAGTACTACAGTAGTGAGGTGCTGCAAGTGACAAGGTTGTGATGTGGTGCCCGTGTTGGGGTCGTGCCAGTGTTTGTAAGTGTCGCGCTGGGGTAGTCGTGGTGTGGCATAGTTGGCGTGGCACGGGCCGGGGTGGCCGGGGTGGGGCCTGGGTCGTGGTGTGTTGCGGTGCGGTGGTGTCGGGGCAGGTTCATACACGCGTGGCGGTGGAGTGGGGCAGGGGTGGCGAATGTGAGGCCGGGCTGTGTTGCTGGCCACAGTGGTCATGAGGTGTTGCGTGCCGTGTTGGGGTCGCGCCGGTGTTTGTAAGCGTCGTGCCGGGCTTGTGAGTGTTGCGCCGGGGTGCTCATGGCGTGGCATAGTTGGCGTGGCCATGGTGGGGCCTGGGTCGTGACAATGCATCGTGAAACCCGCACTGTTAGGGTGACGGTGCGGCGTGATGGCGAAATGGCATGGTTGGGATGACGATGAGTGAAAGAAGAAAAAAAAACGAAAAAGCAAACTCACTCAAAGAGGTGTGTAGTCGCGCGAGTGGTGGGTCTTGCATGTCGTGACATGGCCCCTCAGGCTTTTGTGTGGTGAGGTACTGGAGGTAGAGGTCGTGGATGGGGGGAGACGGGGGCCACGAGCTGACACGTGGTGAAACAGCGAGGCAGCGGTGACGTGGTCTGTCACATCAATGAGAATGATAGGGAAAAAAAAAAGAAAAACTTATCAGAGCTGTAGGCCGAAGCCAAGCTTGTTGTCATCAGCCAGGGTCTTGCATGTCACGATGGCATGATGTCAAGGGGGGAGCTTTCGCACGGCGGGGTGGTGGTGGTTGAAAACTTGCGTGAGGCGGCGGTGGCAATGACGTGGCCCTGTGACAATGAGAAGTGATGTAAAGAAAAAAAAAAAAAAAGAAATGTATCTGGGTGCACTAGGCCGAAGCCCAGCTCATCGTTAGCCCCGTGTTGGTGATGTGACCGCCATGATTGCAGTGGGGATTGTGAGTGTCATGCCACTTGAAAAGCATGGGTTGGACTGTTCATCAGGATGGAGCAGATTGGTGGGAGGTGAAGGAGACGAACATCAAGGAATGTTGTGTTGTGGCTGAACTTTCGGAAAATGTCTGCGTTCAATTCGGACTTTCGGTTGTTCCCAAAAAACGTGACTTTTTTGCATCACGTATTCCCCATACCAGAGTGACGCGATGCGCATACAGTTTGTCTCCATCCCCTCCCACCAATCTGCTCCATCCTGATGAACAGTCCAATCCATGCTTTTCAAGTGGCATGACACTCACAATCCCCACTGCAATCATGGCGGTCATGTCACCAACATGGGGCTAACGATGAGCTGGGCTTCGGCCTAGTACACCCAGATATGTTTCTTTTTTTCTTTTTTCTTTTTTTACATTGTTTCTCACTGTCACAGGGCCACATCATTGCCGCCACCACCGCCGCCTCACCCCACCGCCACCTTTTGCCTCATGTGGGTTTTCAACCACCACCACCCTGCCGTGCAAAAGCTCCCCCCTTGACATCATGCCATCGCGACACGCAAAACCCTGGCTGACGACCTCGGCTTCGGCCTAATGGTGTAAGGGGTGTTTTTTTTTTTTTCCTTTATCATTTTCTCATTGGTGTCACACAGACCAGCTACCTCGCCTCATGTCAGCTCGTGGCCCCCCCCACCACCAGTACCCCACCACGTGAAAGCCCTGTCCCAACGCCATGCCGTCGCAACATGCAGGACCACCACGACGGCACCCCCAACACGATTCGCAAGGTCCACCACCACGCCAACTTGCAGCCTACAAACCCGCGTGACTACCCACCTTGTTAAAGTAAGTTTTTTTTTTTCTTTTTCTTCTTTTGCTCATCGCTACCCCAACTGCCACCACCAAACATGCCATTTCACCACCACCTCGCTGTGTCACCGCAACACCGCAAGCTTCACGCGCAACATCACGACCCAGGCCCCACCACAGCCACCCCGACTTGTGCCACCCCAACCGCGCCACACCACCACCACGCCGGTGTGCCTCCCACAAGCCCCGTCGCGATCTCACCCTGCGCAAGACTTCATGACCGTCAACCCGCCCCGACACCACCACAACATGGCAAGCCACGTGTGCCACGTCACGACCCCAGCCCCGCCACTACCACCACCCACCCCGCACCACTCCACCCCGGTCCACCGCGACACCACTGCGCCACCCATGCCACGTCACGACCCCAGCCCCGCCGCTGCCATCCCATACCACTCCACCACCCCCGGTCCGCCATGACACCACTGCGACAAGTCTGCAACACAGCAAGCCTCGCATGCCACGTCACAACCCCGACCTGTCACCACTGGGATTTGCGACACCTTAGCTCCTACTACTGTACTAGTACTAGTATCTGTATTTGATTGATTCTGAATAAAATATTATTATTATGCTGCAAACCTGTGTGACCATCATATGACTAATGATAATGATATTATATTATATTTTGTAACACAGTAGTAATTAACAATATAAATAATATTATCTATTATTTATTCTAATAATAAAATGATATTAAATTTTTTTTTGGAACAGCTCTATAATCAACTTCCCAACTTGTGCAACTTGCTCTGGTTTTCTGCTGGCACACCAGTTAAAAAGTAGGAAGTTACCTGTGTTCTTACTGATGTGCATCCTGCCGATGAGCTTGTATTGGCCCATGGTGCTCGCACCTGCATTCTGCTGACACACTTGTATCGGCCCATGGCGCCAATGTGTGCATCCTGCCGACACACTTGTATTGGCCCACAGTGCTCGTACATGTGTTCTTCTGAAAAGCTTGTATTGGCCAATGGCGCCGATGTGTGCATCCTGCTGACGAGCTCGTATTGGCCCATGGTGCTGCTGCCTGTATTCTGTCAAAAGGCTTGTATTGGCCCATGGCACCAATGTGTGCATCCTGTTGATGAGCCTGTATTGGCCCATGGTGCTTGCACCTGCATTCTGCCAACATGCTTGTATTGGCCCATGGCGCCAATGTGTGCATCCTGCTGATGAGCTCGTATTGACCCATGGCACTGATGTGTGCATCCTGCCAATGAGCTCATATTGGCCCATGGTGCTGCCACCTGTATTCTGTCAAAAGGCTTGTATTGGCCCATGGTGCCAATGTGTGCATCCTGTTGATAAGTCTGTATTGGCCCATGGTGCTTGCACCTGCATTCTGCTGACACGCTTGTATTGGCCTATGGTGCCAATGTGTGCATCCTGCCGACAAGCTCATATTGGCCCATGGTGCTGCTGCCTGTATTCTGTCAAAAGGCTCGTATTGGCCCATGGTGCCAATGTGTGCATCCTGTCGATGAGTCTGTATTGGCCCATGGTGCTCGCACCTGCATTCTGCCGACACACTTGTATTGGCCCATGGCGCCAATGTGTGCATCCTGTCTATGAGCCTGTATTGGCCCATGGTAGTGTTTCAGCAGCTCGTAGAGCCGGGCCAGCCAGAGCCAGGCCGCCTGAGCTGTCCTGCATAGATTGCTGGACCGAGCCAAGCCTTAGTGCATGGCTCTCACTGCCGAGCTGAGCCAAGCATGTCTAAATACCGGCTTTCTCTGGTTTGACTGGCTTGAGCTTGGCTCAAGCCAGAAGCCGGTGTGACTTGCTCAGTTTACAGACCGGGACTCTATTCGCAGGCCTCAGCATCTTGGGCCAGTCTCGCTGCTTGCCCCGGCTCACTGTGTCTTTGTAATACCACTATTAAATTATGAATACCAGTTCTCTACGAATGTCTGACAGTTCTATGTACACATGAACTCGATGTCATTTGCCATCGTCTCTCTGAGGTTCCAGCCAATACACATTCAAGTGGTCGCACCGACGACATACTTCGCCTCCACACGGACACGGCGACAGACACCACACAGGTGCTTGGTCAAAGCAGCGGCAGCGGCAGGTAAGCCCGTGATGGTGCTGTCGAGCCGCGCAGGCCATGTCACGCCGTCGCAACTGCATGGGTTGTACAAGACGTTCACATACGTTCCCACTGCGGCTGACTGGAATACACTCGGGGTATTTGGCTTCCAGAAAGATTACCCGAGTAAACAGATCTGACTATGTTCATGACTTACTTTCGCTCCGATGTGCAACCTCCCAGTCTGGCAACCTTCACCGTCGAGCTGGTGAACGGCGGTAGGTGCAAACCGAACAACCCCACCATAGAATCGAACATTGATGTCCAGTATGCCTCAGCCATGGCTTACCCTACCCCAATCATTTTCTACAGCATTGGTGGCTCGGAAAAGTGGTCAATGGACAGCGGCGAGCCACTCCCTGGAGACACAGACCTCGAGTTGCTCGATTACCTGCTCAAAAAGACCGATAACCCCCCTTGGAGATCATATGTCAAGGTCCTGGTGGTACACTTACCCGTGCCTTGTCATGCGCATGAGTTGACGACATGACACAGCCCCAGCTATGCAAAAAAATATTGAAGTCGATAAAAAGACTTTGTATAACTACACTCACTGTCTGGGTGTGGTGAGCTGGGCGAGGGGCAAAGTGTCATCTCCTGTTGATACAAGGGGGTGACGGAGGCAAAGAACTTGAGGAACAAGCCGAACAACAAAATGGTCAGAAGGAGATACTGGGACAGAAATGGGACAGATGAAGTTGCAAATACTGTAATACGTGGTACGTGGATACAATGGTGAAGGCACAGATGAGTTTCAAAGGTGTGAATCGATCTCTTTCGGTGGGCAGACAAGAGGGTACAGGAGCCAGTTGAAGCGGATTGAGAAATGGAAGGCTGTGTGAGAGTGGTGGATGGCTGTATGCGAGTGGAGGATGGCTGCGTCTGACTAGGTGTTCAGTAGTGTTCGAAAGTCCAGTCCTATGAACCGGAAAAAAACCGGGACCGGACCGGACTGCAACCGATGGCAACTGGACCGTCGGTTGCGGTTCATCCTGCCCGAGGATTTTACCAGTTGCGGTTCATCCAAATTTGGCATTTGGGTGAACTGCCACAGGGCCGGTTGGGACCGGTCCCAACCAGTCTTAACATCAGTTGCACGCCAGCATCGACAACGACACCTACAAGTCTAACTTACAACCACTTGTTCGACACCCGGGCCGACTGCAGTGCCAATGCCGACACCAACGACTTGCGGCCTCAACAGCAACAACTGCGCCAACACCAACTCAGACGACCACGACCACCACTCCGACATCGACGACGACACATCAACAACCACGACAAACGCAACAACAACTCGTCGACAACCACAACCAAGACGACGACACTCAACAGCTGCAACGATGACACATCGACAACGGCAGCACATCGACAACCACACCATCAACACACCGACTACCACGACAACGGCTGCGACAACAACACGTCAACAACTACAACGAAGACTGGGACGACAACTCATCGACAGCCGCCACAACAACGACACACCAACAGCCGCAACGATGACACACCAACAGCCACAATATCAACACATCAGCCTCAAGATTCACGACAACGACGCATCAACAGCCGCAACATCGACGACAACGACGCATCAACAGCCGCAACATCGACGACAACCACGACGCGTCGACGCCGACTCAAGCCGATGATCCGACGATTATTACTACGCGTTCACAACTCCTCTTCGTCGTGAAGAGGATGAGGGCCATAGTATATTCCTATAGTAGTAATAGACTAGTTACCAGGCTCATTGTAACTACCAGTATCATAGTTCAATAAAAATTTGTATCCTTGTTTACGACGGTTGCAGTCGGTCTTGGGCCGGTTGCAACCGACCCGGGATGAACTGGTTTAGACCGCGAAGACCGGTCTTTTGAGAATCCGGCAACCGGGTGGGACCAACTCATGTCGGCTCGGTCCGGTTTTGGGCTCGGGGGATGAACCGATGCATCAGTCCCGGTCCTGGTCCTTCCAAAAAAGGGAAAAAAACCGGACCGGACCGGACTTTCAATCACTAGTGTTCAGGTACGAGATGAGACTGTACTTGGGTGATAGATGCCACGACCGTAGTCAGGAGGTGTGGAAGTCCTGGGTGTGGTCTGAGCATTGGTTGCTGGGGGTCGATGAGTGTAGGACAGAGGCAATGGGGGCCTGCAAGATGGTTGTGTCTGGATTCGAGTAGTGCCGCCGTTCAACGAAGATGAGGGGTATGATCATCGTCATTTCCACCACCGCACAATAAATTCTGCACCATACATAAGGCTAAGACTGACAAAATAAGACTACGGTAAACAGAACACAGGTCCCACAAAACTACAACAGTGTTGGTATACATGAGGGCTATAAAGTTTAGCGTTTCCCCCATATTCTCATGGGAGTGGTCCAAGTGGGGGTGGGAGTACAAAACTTGCTACTGGATTGTAGGATCTGTGTGTGAATTGAAGAGTGAAGACTAAATGGCTGCAATCAGCACCAGTTATGCAGTTATCCATACAACATGAGGATACTTACACCTGGTCACTGGAAACAGGTTCATGGCCTGGACTGACAATAGAGAGAGTGGGGAAAGGTAGCGCTTCGCCAGGGTGGTCTGCCTCTGCTGCCTAGCACCATGAGAGAATAGAGTGAAGGTATTGGTAGTCTGGCTTCTCATCGAAGCCAAGTGAACGGACATAGGTGACAAAATTGCAGAAGGGAGTGGGTAAGCCTTCGCACAGCTCTTCTGCCGTGACCGACTTTTTCTTCTAGAGGACTGCCTTCTGATCACTGCGGGCAGAAGTTATTGTCCAAGGTAAGTCACCACATGCTGAAAAAATGATGGTATAGACGAGCGACTCCAGGTCGTCACGGCGTGATTGGGCATGTCCTTGCTGGCCATTTATGGACATGAACGGAAGAGTCTTTTTTTTTTTTTTTTTTTTTTGAACCATTTTTATCCCGGGATGCGTACCATGGGTACAGACCAGTCATAGCCAAGACTACATTTGGGAGCGTGTACTAAGTAGTGATAATAGAAGTTTGCAGGCCCTTCAAACCCGTGTCCACATCAGGAAAACCTAAAAGTACTTAAATGCTCTTAATCATGCCTTAAAATGCTCCTAAGGCCATTTTAAGGTCATTTTTTCCTAAGGCAATTTAAGCAAGGTCGCCTCCTTAACCTGCCTTAATGGCAGTAACTTAATTCCTTGAGGACTTAGAGTGGTTCTGAATCAGTCCTTAATGGTCTTAAGAGGCTTGTTTTAAGTCTATGGTCAGGTTAGATATCAGTACAATTTAAGTCAACTAAGATCTGCTAAGACAGCCTTAAGACTTATTCTTAAACAGTTTGCTTCACACAGGGATTAGACAGAAGAGATTTAAGCAATATGTATATATATATTATAATGGGATTACATGTAGCTAATACAAGTGGGATAGGGTCGAGGTGGCGGCGTCGGGGTGGCTGTGGCGGTCGTGTGGCGGGATCGAGGTGACTGTGGTAGGTGGCGTGGCGCCAGTGTCGAGGCGGCGGTGGGGTCAAGGTGGTGGCGGTGTCCGTATTGAGTCGGCGCGTAGTGGGATCGATATCCAGGGGATGGAGCCGTGTCGAAACGGCGGGGTCGTATTGGTGTCGCGGCCGTGTCGAGGTGGCGGCGTTGGCGGCATCGAAGTCTTGATGGGGTGGTTGCCGCGTCGGGGGGTCGATGTGGTGGCGATGGTCGTATTGAGGTAGGCGGGGATGGTAGCCGTGTCGAAACGGCAGGGTTGTGTTGGTGTGGCGGTCGTATCGAGGTGGCGGCGTTGACGGCGTTGAGGGAGCGGGTGCGGCGGGGTCGGATCAGGCGTGCCGGCGACGGGTGGTGCACTGGTGGCATGGTGCGGGTGCAGGTGCGCGACGGCGTTGACGTGGCGGCGAACTTGTTGCGTTTGCGGGGGTGGGGTGAGGATGTCCTACACCGGTCGAGAGATGAGAAAGAAAGAAAGAAAGAAAAAAAGACAGAACTTATCTTAGTGGGAACCAAGTGCCGCGAGACGGCGGCAGTGGGATAGCCCGCATGCACACGGATGAGCGGCGGGTGGAGGTGGGAGGGGCGGGGTGGGTTGCGTCGGCGATGACATGACTCGGACACTGGCCGCCACTGACCTACGCCCTGCATCAGTGAAAGATGAAAAGGATATAAGAAAGAAAGAATTTACCATCTTCGTATCGCGTCTTCGTATGCTTCTTCGTATTTGCGTGCAGTGGAGGGTGGTTCATGTTCGAATTCGAAAAGGCCGAGTGGCGCGCGCCACAAATTAAACTTCCGCCCGGAAGTCGCCCGGATCCTGAACACAATTTTCATCTAAGTCAATTTGTGTATGTGTCTGCACAAAATAACACATTTTTCACTGAAAATTCTGCCTCAAACAATTACAGGGTGCATAGTGTATAGATATGAAAGCACAGTACTAATTATGGCTACAATAATACAAAAAACACAAGGAGTTTAAGTTATATAGTGCTGCCAGTGCCAGCTAAACCAATGGTTCTGATATCTCAGGAAATAAAATAGATATAGATATGAAAATATTTAGGGAGCTAGAACATATCAGAAGCCAAGGGGTCCTCTGCTAACTCTAAACTATCTGATCAGTAGTTCCCAAGTTATTTGAATTAGTGTTGTAGCAGGCTAGCAGCTTGTGCTGACATTTTTGCTATGAAATAAAATTTGGAAATATATGAGAATATTTTGGGAGGTCTACCTCCTCAAAGTTGTGGGGTCTTCTGCCAACTCTAAGCAATCCAATCAGCCATTCCTGAGTTATTTGACCAATTCTGAAATGTGCTCTGCCTAAGGATTTCAGGCTGGTCAAATAAATCAGGAATGGCTGATAGGATTGCTTAGAATTGCCAGTTGGTGGAGGTCCCCACAGTCCCCACAGCTTTTGAGCAAAGCCAGCCCCCCAAATATTTCAAATGTTATTTCCCAAGATAGCAAAAATGTCTGCAACACTAATTTGAATGTGACCAGTTCCCCCATCCTATATTCCCCTCATGTCTCCCTCCCCCATCCTCATATTCCCCTTCTCCATGTCCCCCTCCCCCATCGCTATGTTCCCAACCCACATCCCCATATTCCCCTGTTATCAAAGGTGGGGCAGCGACAGGGCGATCCGGCTAAGACGAGCCGGTCAGGTGACGAATTCCGAAGAGGGCCGGTTCAGTCGGCGAAGGCGAGAGTAAACAAAAGTGCGAGATCGATGAACAGAAGTTGAGAGCGATGGCAAAGGCGAATCGAAGTTCGCTTTGGAGAGGAGAGTTGGAGGCACACGAGGGAATAGAAGAGATGAACTGGATGATATTTTGAGTACACAGAGACGTGTTTTTATACAGAGTAGATACATTTTCTGAGGCAATATAATCAAAGTATAGTAAAGAGAGAACAAATACGCACAGGCCAATACATGCATGAAACAGGAGTCGATAGGAGACGGAAAGATGAGGGGCGAGACTGGGAATGTATAGTAAAGGGGTGCGCAAGCCCCTATGAGTCTGAAACAAGGCTGGCAGCACATGACACGAGAACGCAATCGGAAGTAACGGAAAAGATGCAGAATTTAAGACACAACTTAGCAGAATAGAAAGGTGGGTCTCCAAAGCCGCCGCGAACGAGCGCGGCAGAAGGTTCGGGTCGGCCGGGTCGAGCATGCCAAAATGCAACATCCCCTTCCCCTCCCCCCTCCCCCCATCCCCCATCCCCACATTCCCCTTCCCCATGTTCCCTACCCCCATCCCCATAGTATCCCCCAACTTTACAGATGCCCTTCCACATGACCCCCTCCTCATGACCCCCTCCCCATGACCCCCTCCCCATGACCCCCTCCCCATAACCCCCTCCCCATGACCCCCTCCCCATGACCCCCTCCCCATGACCCCCTCCCCATGACCCCCCCCCCCATGACCCCCTCCCCCATCCTCATATCCCCCTTCCCCTTGTCCCCCATCCCCATCCCCATATTCCCCTTCCCCATCCCCCATCCCCCATCCCCCATCCCCCATCCCCCATCCCCCATCCCCCATCCCCCATCCCCCATCCCCCATCCCCCATCCCCCATCCCCCATCCCCCATCCCCCATCCCCCATCCCCCATCCCCCATCCCCCATCCCCCATCCCCCATCCCCTATCCCCCATCCCCCATCCCCCATCCCCTATCCCCCATCCCCCATGACCCTCCTCCCTCCCCATTATGGACCCCATATCCTTCCCCATGTCCCCCTCCCCCATCATCATATTCCCCTTTCCGATGTCCCCCTCTCCCATCCCCATATTCTCCATCCCCATCCCTTTCTTTCCCCTCCCTATATTCCCCCTTCCCTTGCATGCTTACCCTCATCTACCCCTTCCCCATGTTTCCCTTACCCACCCTTATTTTCCCCTTCCCAATCCTCACCAATCTCACCACTCAATTTGACATTTTTTTGTCTATGTCACATATGTGTCCTTAATCTTGCCTTAAGACAATATTTCTAAGTCCAAATTAAGTCACTGTTTCACCTTAACAGTCTGTGGTGCCTTGATAGGCCAATTAAGGCAGCTAAGCACTTTGAGGTTTTCCTGATGCATCAGGCATCCTAATCGGTTGCGCCTATTCGTTAGCAATGATGCTGGGTAGTTGACACCTGGCGTCAGATGCCTAGAGTTTCGTGGAGCGTTGCGTGTCGTCCTCAGTCTGGTTTGGGCGGCACGTAGGCGTCTGGTCCGGTTTCAGGCCTGGAGAGTGTGCGGGTCTCCTGCAGAAAGGTAAGGAAGCGGAGGGTGTTTTTCTTGTGAGAGGACAAGAGTTTGTCGTAGGGGATGATGTGGCCGTATTTGACCACTCCAAAAGTGTGCCGTTCGAAGTAGAATCTTTGGCAGTGATATAGTGTGTGGACGCTGGAGCGAAGTGGTTCCCCACACGGGCATTGCAGTGATTCTGGAGGGTCCGCCGGCCTGAAGCGGGCGGCATACGAGCTCGTGAAGGCGTGATCTACTGCGATCTGGAAGGCCGTGGAGGTGGTGCGCCTCGAGAAGAGGGCCTTCTTTGTCCTCTTCCCTTTGTCATCTCTCTCGCACTCGGTTGCGGCTAGCCATAGGGGATGGTTGTCCCTGTCTGGTGGTCTGGTGAGCATGATTTTGTCCGCGAAGCTGGCGATCCTGCGCCCTGCGCGGATATCCCCCTGCCTCTTCTCCCACTCTGTGGCCCACTCCTGGTAAGCCTTCTGCCTCGTGCGGTCCTTCTGGAAGGCCGCCGATTGCACACGTTTGACCCCTCCTGGGGGCGTGCGTCGGCAGGCGTCGGTCGCTTTGAGACGCGCCGCTGCCTGTCCTTCTAGCTCTTCATCTACTGGGGTCCATACCAGCATGACATTGGTATGTCTGTGTGTGGTGCAGAAGGTGGTCAGCGAAAAGTGGAACAGGAGGGCTGAACGGAAGAGTCCCAACTATCGAGTGATCATTGGAATATGGGATGTGTAAATAAGTTGCAGGATTGCAGAATAGCCATGCCAAGCCGAAGTCAATGAGGAAGACAGCAGCGTGAGGGCGGCCAGCTCGAACCATGAAGTTGTCTGGTTTGATGTCACAATGGACGTAGTGCCGAGTATGCAGCAACTCAATTGCTGAGAGCTGGTGACACAAGACAAGTTCAGTGAAATCATTTTACGAATGCGATGAACATACCATTTGGCTGGCATACAGGAATGTCTTCCTCTGGTCAACCTGTTCTTCGTCAATCAAATCACCAAGCAAAGTCCCAAGATGATCCAGGACGATAACTTCACATAGGCCTTCCTTCCCATACCAGTGTACTGGAGCGACACCTGCGCAGGCACCAAGAGCTGAATACACATTGTATTCATGACTGAGCCTCGAAGCCAAGTGATCTGTGCGCCCTATCTTCAGAGCAATTTCGGTGCCTGTCATTATATCTCTCCCTAAATACATCAGCAATCCCTGGGTTGCGCAAAAAATCCTTGTAGAGACTTGGTAGCAACTGTAGATGTTGCGTTAGGTGCTTGGACTCTATCATTTTCCTTCTGTTATCTTTCCACTCTGTCACACGCCGCCACGCGCCTTCTGCCTCGCCTCGACTCCTATCTCACACCATGTATTTCAGCGTTCCGATGCCCATGAGACACTTCCCGTCCATTTCTGGGAAGGTCTGAGGCACGCATGCCTCCGCGGGATTCTTCTGTTATAACCCCATGTGAGCTCCCTAGGATCCCCATCCTAGGATCGCACCATCTGTTTGCCGTGTACAAATACTGCCTGCATGTATATAAGACTCGGGTTACCTAGCTTGTATGGTATCTTGGTCTTCTTGTAATACCAATGCCCTTGACTTGTCATTCTCTCCCTCCTCGTTCTCATCTATCTTCTAGTGCGCTTGTCCCTCCTAGGGCAAGTCGCCTTATGCACATTCCGCCCAGTGGGACTAGCCCTGGTGCCTCGCTCGGTCACGTGCCTTCAATCAGCAGTGTACCTTATTCTCTGCTAAGTCGCCCATCGTTGTGTTCACCATACACGTTGCCTAAGTCAGGCCTGCGTTAGGAAGTAACGCAACATTAAGACCAAGATCACCTACCATGGCGTTCACAACCAGAGATCAGTGGCAGCGGGTCTTCGAACCCTATACCCTCAATCGACGAGGAGATCGTAATGTTCCAGTCATATTCCTAGGAGCAGCTCGGTGGAGGACACACAATGGAGTAATTGGATACTTCGTAGACATACCCACGCGACCGTCATGCTACTACCCAGTTGAGTTTAACTTCGACCATATCTGCTGGGCCGAAGTTGCTTGGAATCCCCCGTTACAGAGGTGGGATGTCAATCGCCCAGCAGGATCAGAGTTCCACTGTGACATTGACAGACATGAGATCCCCTCACGAGAAGATTGGGGGCGACTCAACGGACAGGAGATGCCCAGCTCCCAAGCAGCACCTGAAGCCGCCTCGAAGTCAGAGACAGACACTGGAGAGGACGAGAGCAAAGAAGACCACCTATCCAATGTAAACCCAGAAGAGCAAGAAGAACTAGCCCGACTGACCGCTGCAGTCACTATCCACGAGAGACCAAACACCCCAGCTGAGTTCAATCCCCTTCCAGAGCCAGAGGACATTTACATCCACGAACCAGAAGACATGGCCACTGCCACCATCGCCGAAGCCTGCACAGAAGAGCAACCTCTCCTACCCATCAACCCGAACACAGAACACCGCGCAGAGCAGCCGGCCCCCCAACCGCTGCCAGGGCGGCACGACTACCTCAACCCCTACACCGGGGAAAGGTACACAGAAGAAGATCTGGCGCTCCATCGAGCCGTGGGCCCGGATCAGGACAACCTGCCCAGTGGAGGGGGGAGGAGGGGAGGCTGGCCCCCAGATGACGGACTGCCAGGAGGAGGAGGAGGACTGCCAAGAGGCCCTAGGGGCGGAGGGTTTGGTGGAGGTGGACCACCAGGAGGGTTTGGAGGAGGACCACCAGGAGGGTGGCCGCCTGTAGGAGGGCCGCCAGTCGGACCAGTGGTGCCACCCCCAGGCAGAAACAGCAAGTTCGTAGGCCAACCACCTGAGGTATTCACCGGGGACCGCACTAAAACAGAAGAGTTCCTCACGCAATGGGAGCTCTATTGGAGAGTCAATAATAACAACACGGTGATGTCCAACCCCTATCAGCAAGCCATGATCTTCCTCACCTATATCCGAGGATCCGGAGTCAACGAATGGCTCGTCGCCATCAGTTGGTGGCTGAACTGACAAGTTAGCCAGGAAGGAGTCCTTGACACCAATCCCTGGCTGTGGACTCAGGTTCTCATCGCCTTCAATCGGCGCTTCGCCGACACTCTGGAAAAGGAACGTGCACAAGCCACCCTGAAGAAGGGGATCAAAATGAGGGACGGGGACATTGATGTGTACGTAACCCTCTTCGAAAACCTCACTCGCCAAGCCGGTTACTGACCGGACTCCTCCCTCACGCTCGACTTCTTCACAAACAGGCTACCCAAGGAGCTGTTCAAAAAGTGTTACCAGTGGGACAGCCCCCGCACCTACGAAGACTGGAAACAAAGTGTCCTGCACTGGCAAGAACAGTGGATCCACATGAAGGCACAACAACAAGCTTTCAGTTCCAGTCCCGCAACTCCCAGCAGGCAGAACAGCGGACCGCCCCCTCCTCCCTATCAAGGGCAGAGCAGGGGATGGATGCCCCCAAGAGGTCCACCGCCTGACTCAAATGCAATGGACACATCAGCAGGGCACACGAGGGGGAGGCTGGCAGGATCGGAAGATGCCAACCCCAATGCACGACGACCCCCACTGTACGTACCACGGGGAGGAGGAAGAGGAAGAGGAAGAGGAAGAGGAAGAGGAAGAGGAAGAGGAAGAGGAAGAGGAAGAGGAAGAGGAAGAGGAAGAGGAAGAGGGGGGCCACCCCGAGACCCAAGGACAGTCGTCTGCTATACCTGTAACCAGATGGGGCACTTCAGTCGTGATTGCCCACAGCAGGCTTGGGCCTCTCATCAGCAAAACACGACGAGGGGATTTCCTCCCTCGCAACCAAGCAATAGTCGTGCAGCGGACACCGAAGATCCGCTAGGGGGCGCGTTGACCTTACAGCAGAGCGTCCAAGAGCAAGCCGACGGCTGGCTGAGGGGGCTCAGGGAGGCCAACGAAGAAGTCAAAGACACCGTCTTCAAAGAGTTGTGGCAGAAGGGGGATTTTCCGGATGCCTGAACCCATCGGCCTGGGTGAGGGCTATCAATTGTAACAGTGTAATAGTGACTACGCGATTCCGTTCCATGCGCATTCCAGTCTCCATACGCATGAGTTACTCAAAGGCCGATATCAAAGCACTGGTGGACTCAGGAGCCACCAACAACTTCATTAAACTGCAGTTCATAAAGCACATGGGACTGGGGACTCGACCCCTGGACTGCGCGAAATGAATATTCAACATTGACAACACCGAAAATCAGGCTGGATTGATCACGCACTACGTCGACCTACAAGTACAAACCAAGGGAATCACGAAGGAGATGCGGTTCCTTGTAACTGACATTGGACAAGAAGAAATCGTGATGGGGTATCCATGGCTTGCCACATACGAGCCCCGTATCCATTGGACCACTGTGACCATCGAAGAGGACACACTCCCAATCATACTTCAGTCAGTTAACCCCACCACTACATCAGCGAACCCGATTACCGCATGCGCCCTCACAGAGGATGCCCCGCTTGACGAAGTAGTCAAGCGGGCCATAGTGGAAGAGCTGTACAGCCGATGGAATGACGAGGACGAAGACACCCTCCACCTTCGCACCACTGCCACAGAGCTCACGATTGAAGCCCGCCAGTACCAACAGAAGGTGCAGGTACCCGAGGAGTACACTGACTTCGCGAAAGTGTTCAGCGAAGAAGAATCACACTGATTTCCCCCATCTCACCCCTGGGACCACACTATCGAATTCAAACCAGGGGCTCCTGATGCAATCGACTGCAAGGTATACCCTATGTCACAGGAGGAAGACAAAGAGCTCCAAGCCTTCCTGGTGGAACAGCTGCGAAAGGGGTATATACGCCCATCAAAATCACCCTACGCCTCATCCTTTTTCTTCATCAAAAAGAAGGACGGGAAGCTGCAGCCCGTCCAAGACTATCGCAAGATCAATGTGATCACGGTGCGCAACCCATACCCCCTTCCGCTCATCCCCACTCTCATCACGGACCTGAGCAACACCGAGATCTATACCAAACTCGACATACGGTGGGGGTATAACAATGTGCGCATTAAGGAAGGAGACGAGGGCAAGGCGGCATTCAAAACATGTTATGGGCACTACGAGCCAGTGGTCATGTACTTTGGCCTGACCAACTCCCCAGCAACATTCCAGGACATGATGGATGAGATCTGTGCACCCGCCATTCGCAAGCACGAGCTGCTGGGTATGACAATACAAGTGTATATGGATGACATCGGCATTGCATCGCGAAACGGTTTGGCCGGCCATATTGTGGCGGTACGTGACATACTCCAGATCATTCTGGACAACGATTTATTCCTCAAACCAGAGAAATGCCTCTTCCATGTCGATTCCATGGATTACCTGGGGGTCATCCTTGGAAAGGGGGTGACGCGCATGGACCCAGCAAAAGTTGCCGGCATCCGCAACTGGCCCACGCCTACAACGGTCAGAATGGTCTGCTCTTTTCTGGGCTTCTGCAACTTTTACCGCCTCTTCATCCACGGCTTCACCTCACACGTGCGGCCCCTGAACCAACTCACACGCAAAGACACAGACTGGCGATGGACCAAAGAGGAAGACCGCGCCTTCAACAAGCTCAAAGACTTAGTGACCTCAGAACCTGTGTGTTGCGTTAGGCCCGTCCTAACGGTGCTCGACTTGAGCGGTGACAGAGTGGCTTGATATGCGAGGGACGACTTAGCGGATATGGATACACGTCCTGAGCAGGAACGTGATCAGTGTGAGCACTGGGGCAAAGTCCACCAGGCGTATACGTCGTCGGGCAATCTGCTCTACAAGAGCCAGACGCACTAGCAGGCAGAGAGAGAGGAGAAGACAGACAAGAAGGGATGAGACGAGAATTGGACTGAGGATTCAAGAAGACCAAGCTAGGGAGCTCGGTCTTCATACTACTAGTCCTTTATACAATTGACGAGGGGCTTTGAAGCTCCTCCTAAACGTAGGGTACCCAGTAGCGATAGTAGCTCGAACCCTACTACAACTATCCTAGGAACGAGTCACAAGTCCAATGAGATATACATGTGATAACAGCCCTAAGGCTGACTGAGACGACTGTCCCTGACTAATACTAGGGTAGTCAGAACCCCACGAGCCCGCAGTCCGTACCGATGAGTCCGATCGCAACACTGTGCTCACCCACCCAGACTTGCAACAGCAGTTCGAACTGGAAGTGGACGCCTCAGGTTACGCGGTGGGTGCTGTACTACTCCAACGCAAAGACGACGGAAAGAAGCACCCCATAGGATACTATTTGGCGACGCTCAATGATGCGGAACGCAACTACAATATATACAACTTGGAACTACTTGCCATTGTTAAGGCCCTTCAAAACTGGCGAGCACTACTGGCAGGATCCCCACACAAGATCAAAGTCTACTCAGACCACATGAACCTGCAATACTGGTGCTCCCCACAAAAGATAAGCTGTCGGGTAGCCAGGGAAGTCCTCGAACTTTCCGAGTATGACATAGAGATCCATCATATCAAAGGAACCGCCAACGGGCAAGCTGACGCACTCTCCCGGCGGCCCGACTACGATCAAGGAGAAGGAGACAACGAAGGTGTCACTGTCCTCCCTGACAAGTTGTTCATACGCGCCATGCGACAGGAAGAGGGGGAATCAACAACCCAGGTCATCTTACCCGCAGACATGGAACCCACAGACCCCATCTACCAGCAGAACAAGGAGAAATTACGCCCCTGGGTCGATGCCCACCAGCTGAAGAAGATCGAAGGGATGTGGTACAAGGACAGGTGACGAGTTGTGACTGGCGGACTCTACGATAAGAGGAGTATTGTCACGCCACTGTCGGGGCGTAGTTCACAGGGTCTGTAGTGACTCCCTGCCTTGGGCAGATGGTAGTCAAGTTGGCTCGGGGGACGCCGATGCCGATGGGTCACTTGGTATAGCCAAAGTTGGCAAGGCTTCAGAGGAGAGTTCAAATGGAGGAGACGAGAAGGCTGCGGCAAGACAGTAGATTGATGAAGACTAAGCTAGGGGATATAGAAGGAGTACATGGGGTTTATATAGTACCATACTACAAGGCACTAATTAAGGGCTAAGGGTCAGGGGAGTCAGCAGCTGAGGTGATGAGCATCAGAGCAACTGAGGTGATGAGCATCAGAGCAACCGAGGTGATGCGCATCAGAGCAACTGAGGTGATGTGCATGGGAGCAACAGGATCAGGGGACAAAGGGAAGGGAAGGGGAGAAAAAGGAATGGTAGCTGGGAGCGAGGGTTTTATGACATTACCCCCCTTCTAAGGGGCAAGTTCCACGTTGCCCGGCTTGCTCGTGTCGGCGATTGTCGGCGTGTTGGGGGCGATGGCTTGGTGGAAGTGCCGCGAGGTCGTTCGAACTCGTGGGGGGGGGGGCCGCCGGCGGGAAACTCGTCGTCGGCGTCGGCCGCGGTGCGAATCGCGTCGGGATGGGCGTTGTGGAATGCTTGAACCAAGTCGGGGGCGTGCACGTTCGTCGCCGGCTCCCAGGTGTTGTCGGCGTCCGGGTAGCCTTTCCACTTGACGAGGTATTGAAGCTGTCGTCGCCGACGTCGTGAGTCTCGGATGTTTTCGACCTCGTATTCTTCGCTGCCGTCGACGAGATCTGGTGGTGGTCGCGCGAAGTTGGGGCCGTGTTCGGGGGTTTCGTGGTACGGGAGAAGGAGGGACGCGTGAAAAACGTCATGTATCCTCCACGTCGGGGGAATCGCTAACTGGTATACTACGTGAGATATGACCCGCGTGATCGGGAAGGGTCCGTAGCGACGCGGGGCGAGTTTAGCTGTAGGGTGGGAGGTGCGAAGATTCTTGGCTTCGAGCCAAACCAAGTCGCCTTCTTTGTAGGGTACGAACGACGAGGGTGTAGCGAGGACGAGTTCCTGCGCTTTTGCAATGCTGCGTTGTGCCGATGTGCGCAGTTCCCGTATGTTAGCGAGCCTTTCCTCGACCGAGGGCGCGACGGAGTTGGACGCCGTTGCTGCTGGTGCGCGCGGCGTGTGACCCATGAGTAAGTCGAACGGGCTCTGGCGGGTGGTCGCGCTGGGCCAGGAATTATGCGCGAATTGCGCCGATGGCAACCAATCGACCCAGTCGTCCTGTCGTCCATTGCAGAAGAAACGTAAGTACTGTTCCAACCATTGGTTGGAACGCTCGGACTGCCCGTCGGTTTGGGGGTGGTAAGCCGTTGAAATATTCTGTGTGATCCCCAGGGACTGGCAGAGTTGTCGGGAGAAGGCCGAGGCGAAACGAGGGTCGCGGTCTGTGATCACGCGGCGTGGTAATCCAAAGTGGGGAAACACGTATCTGTGGTAAAGCGCCGCTACTCCCGGGCCATCAATGGATTCCTTACAAGGGATGAAAATCGTTCCCTTCGTGCAATCGTGGTCAGTCACTGTTAGTATGGAGTCAAAGCCGCGCGAAATGGGGAGCTTGACCACGAAGTCCATGGCGACCGTCTCGAATGGTCGCGCTGTGGGGTTCGTAGCGATGGGGAACAAGGGTGGTCGGGGGCGGTGAGACGTTACTTTGTTGGCTTGACACGCCGCGCAACCTTTAACGTAGGCGGCGATTGTACTGCGCATTCCTGGCCACCAGTAATCGCGGGAAACTAAGGCCAGTGTGTTAGCGATACCCGGGTGGCCAGCGGCGGGAGAGTCGTGGTATTGAGAAATTACCCCCCTCCGCAGATCGTGGTCTTCCACGACCACGAGTCGGTCTCCGTGAGTCCAGGATCCGTCGCAGAGGGTAAGGTGGTGCTTGGTGTGCCACGCCGCAATCGCCATGCTGTGCCGAGGTTGCGCTGCGATAACGGCGTCTTCCAAGGAGGTGATCTCCGCGGCGCGAGCGAAAAGTGAGGCGGGGAGGACGGTGACATCGTGGTTATCGTCGGAGCCGTCGTCATAGTCCGGCCGGCGGGAAAGTGCGTCGGCGCGGTTCGTAGCGCCGGGTTTATGAATGAGTTTGATATGGTACTCCCCGATGAGGGGGATGTAACGGGCGACGCGGCGGTTAATCTTCTGGGGCTGTTTGTAGTATTGTAAGTTCGCGTGATCCGTGTAAATGGTGACGATATGAGGCGAGCCAAGTAGGAAGTGCCGCCATTCCTTGAGCGCGTGGACGACTGCGAGGAGCTCGCGGTCGTGTATGTCGTAATTACGTTCGGCCTCGTTGAAGGTTTTGGAGGAGTAGGCAACCGGGCGAAGCTTATGGTTCTCGTCGCGTTGGTATAGAATGCCACCGGTGGCGAAGGCGGATGCATCGACCTCCAGTTCGAATGGAGCGTCGAGGTCTGGCTGCCATAGGACCGGGGCGGTGGTAAGTATGTCGACGAGCTGGTCGATGGCCGCAGTGCATTCGCCAGTCCATTGGAAAACGTGATCCTTCTTCAAGAGGTTTGTGAGCGGGCGTGCGATGTTAGCAAAGCCGCGGATGAACGGTCGTTGGTAGCCGAAGACACCCAGCGTGCTGCGAACTTGTTTGACGTTCTTAAGGATGCGAGGCCAAGTTTTCAGACCTGCGACCTTAGCGGGGTCGACTGTGATTTTGTCGCCGTCCAGAATGAGGCCGAGGTAGTCGATCCGCCGAGCCTCAAAGGTGCATTTCTCAGGTTTTAGGAACAAGCTCTCGCGCTCAAGAATGTCAAGGACTTCGTGAACGATAGAACGATGGAGGGCGGGGTCGTCGGGTGTGGCGATCAAGATGTCGTCCATGTAAACAAGAACATAGGGTCGACTAGTATCCTTTAGCTGAGTCCGGAGGGTTGAGTCCATCATAGCCTGGAACGTGGACGGTGAATTAGTGAGCCCGAAGAACATTACTCGCGGCTCGAATAAGCCCTCCTCCGTCTTGAAGGCGGCTTTCCATTCGTCGCCTTCCTTTATTCGCACGTTGTTGTACCCCCAGCGGACGTCGAACTTAGTATAGAGACGGCTGCCTCGCAGGTTCTCTGTGAGAGTTTTAATAAGCGGTAGAGGGTACGTGTTGCGAACAGTATATTGGTTCAGTCGTCGGTAGTCTTGAACGGGACGCAGTTTACCGTCCTTTTTCTTAATAAAGAAAAAGGGAGAGGCATAAGGAGAGTGCGAAGGGCGAATATATTGTTTTGCTAAGTGTTCGTCTAAGAACGCGCGGAGCGACCCTCGCTCGTCCTTTGTCAGCGGGTATACTTTGCAATCGAGCGTGGCCGGGGCCTCTGGTACTAAGTCGATTGCGTGGTCCCAGTCTCGTGACGGTGGGAATCGTTGGGACTCTGCTTCGGAGAAGACCTTGGCATGGCGGCGGTACTCCGTGGGAATCGTGTCTTCGGTCATCTTCGCTCTATCCTTGCTCGCCTCCTCTGCCCCCTGTTGAGCTGTGCTGGTTTTCGCTATTTTCTCGTACTTGGGGACTCGGATCTGGATGCTATCTCCCTCCTCCAGTGGGAAGCTGCCATCTGCGAAGGATCGCCACAAGTTGAAGGCCGCGGCGCGGACCATCAGGTAGGGCGATAAGGGTTGTTTTCGCGCCACCTCGGGGTCGCCCAACAACGAGTCGGGGCGATTCGAAGGTGGTGTCGTGTTAGGTTCACACGACGAGAATGCTGGGGAAGGTGCGTCTTCCCCCATGAGGGCTTCGATTTCTGACCGTCTGGCCGTGGGTGCGAGGAGCGTAGACAGGTGTAGAGGTTCGGGGATGATCGCCCCTCGTTTCCAATCGATCGTTGGATCGAACTTCTGAAGCCATGGGTAGCCGAGGATGATATCGTCGCTGCCTAGACTGGCAATGTAGAACGTCTGTGTCGTCGTATGGCTCCCGAGTCGCGCTTTTAAGGTGATGTAGTCTGTTATTCTCCCGTCCTTGTTGGACGTCCCATCGACGTTACGAAGCGTCCGAGGCGAGTCCAATCTGTGAGTCGGGAGGTTTAGTCGTGCGACTACGCGGGGGTCAATAAAGTTTTCTGTTGCGCCGCTGTCGACAAGCGCGTTTTCTTCGGCCGTTCGAGAGTTTGTGCTGAATTTAACTGATATTTGCAGGCTGTTTCTGTGGTATCGGTACATTCTCTCTACGTTGAGAGCTCGGACCCAGGCCGCCGGGTTCGAGCTATCTAAAAACCCTTGTGAGCGCCTTCGAACAGCCCTTCAAGGATCTGTTCCTTCTCCTCGTCCTTCATAGCGCGTATCTTGGTGAGGAAACTGTCGGCGGTTTCAGCGATCGGGGGTGCCGGGTTTGGTTCGACATGGGTGGCCCGTGCCGACGAGGTGTTTCCTCGTTCATAGCTCTGGCCCTGATAGGTCCTGGGGCGATTCGTGGCGTATACGGGGCACTCGCGGGATATGTGGCCTTTCTGGCGACATCGGAAGCATCGGCCCTCCACCGCCAGCTTGGTCCGCTCCGCGTCGGTCAGTTTGGCGAGGGGCTGAGTTCGGGCGACGTCGACATCCATCGCGTTGGGGTCGCGTGCCGGAGGGGTGGGGTTATAACTGGTGGGTCGCTGGTTGTCGTTCGCTCCCGGTATCAATATCTGACGCCAGTCGTTTTTCGTCTTTCCGGCGAACTTCTTTCCTCCTCCGTCAAGTCCTACTCGTGCGCGTAGCATCGCGTATTTGCGCTGCTCGGTCTGGGCGGCGGTGACCCACTCGTCGAATGTTTCTGGGGTCGTATCGCGTTTCAAGATGGCCGATAGTAGGCCTCGTGGAAGGCCTCCCGAATAGAGGTCGACAGTGGCTGCAGCGTCAAGGGAGTAGCCCGCCTTGTTGGCGAGGTTTCGGAAGACCGCGGTATAAGTATCGAGCTCAACTCCCTTCATCTGGTGGGTTTTGAGCGCCTGGTAAGCGTCTTGCTTCTCAGTGGCGTTGGTGAATGCTGATTTGAATGCGGCGGTAAAATCGGTCCACAATGATTCCGCAGTCTTTGGTATAGCAGCGGCTGTGGCGCTCCCCGTGGTCTTGTCTCGGACGTCTGCAAGCTGTGCGTCAACCCAATCGTCGACGTTTGGTCCGCGGATGAAGGAGAGCGCGAGGAAGACGCGTTGATAAGGTGATTTTATAATGTCTGCTCCTTCGTTCATTCCTCGGTATAGGTCGAACTCGCGGATAAATTTCTTCGACTGGCCTCGATTGCCATCGAAGATGGTTGGCGTATTGCCACTAAGTTTTCCTCCTGCGGACGGGTTTCCGGGTGTGGCCATGGATATTGCTGGTGTGGTGACGGGTGCGACGGCAGGTACGACGGGGATCGATTGCGTGATAACTGGTACTGATGTTGTGATAGGTCCGCTGGTAGCTGCGGTGTCGGTCTGGGGTACGATAGATGGTAGTTCGGTGATTTCGACGTCTTCTTCGATAAAGGATGGGTTGACGGCGAATGCGTCGGTGAGTTCTTCGGCTGGGTCTTCTTCGATAGGTCCGCGTTCGATATCTAACGGTGGGTCTGCAGGGCACGGGGCACGGGGTACAGGAAGTAGCTCTGGGTACTCGTGGTCGCTATGGTTCCACCAGCCTAATCCGAGACTGTTCTCGCGTTCGACACGGTTGGAGATTCGGGTGAAGTATTCGGTGCCCTGTCGGTCTAGGAGGTACCAGGCGTCGTTTACAAATTCGAGAAGGTAGACTTCCTGTCCGACGACGCAGCGATAGCCACCGTGAGGATCAGTGGGGGAGGAGCTCCAATAGGCAGTGCCTAGTACGTGCGGGGGGAGATCGTCGTTCCAACGACGAAAGACTTCGGTCCACCGGTCGTCTTCTGGGAGGTCAAGGCTAATAGTAGCCACGGTGTCTGGGGTGTAGGGTCGGTGGGGTAGCTTAGTCTTATGTCACGCCACTGTCGGGGCGTAGTTCACAGGGTCTGTAGTGACTCCCTGCCTTGGGCAGATGGTAGTCAAGTTGGCTCGGGGGACGCCGATGCCGATGGGTCACTTGGTATAGCCAAAGTTGGCAAGGCTTCAGAGGAGAGTTCAAATGGAGGAGACGAGAAGGCTGCGGCAAGACAGTAGATTGATGAAGACTAAGCTAGGGGATATAGAAGGAGTACATGGGGTTTATATAGTACCATACTACAAGGCACTAATTAAGGGCTAAGGGTCAGGGGAGTCAGCAGCTGAGGTGATGAGCATCAGAGCAACTGAGGTGATGAGCATCAGAGCAACCGAGGTGATGCGCATGAGAGCAACTGAGGTGATGTGCATGGGAGCAACAGGATCAGGGGACAAAGGGAAGGGAAGGGAAGAAAAAGGAATGGTAGCTGGGAGCGAGGGTTTTATGACAGCCACGAGCTCCTCATCAGCAAAACGACATAAGTTTAACCAGCTTATTTCATCACTTAGATTTGGTTGTTCTGTCACTAAGCCGCTAGGCGACCACTAAGCTTCTCAATCAAATATAAGACCTTTCAGAGCCTAAATTTTTATTCAACCATGTAGTGTAAATTTACAAGAGTACTAAGAAAGTAAGACTCGAGACGGATGTTGTGAATCCAACCAAGGCAGTTCGTGTCGGTACTATCCCGGCAGCGGCAATGGTGGCGTTGTGGCTGTTGCAGCTGGGGTCATACAGAGGTATCGGGGTCACATACAGTGGGGCGTTGTCGGCTCGTTGTCGTTGTCGCTGTCGCATGCAGAGGGGGGTCGTCAACTCGTTGTCGTCGTCGCTGTTGCTGCAGCCACTGGACCCCTGGATCCCCGGATCGCATGCATCGAAGGCGAGAGCGGGCGAGGACAGGATCGAGACGAGATCGAGCGACGGGATTATCCTTCGAGTGCCCGCGACTGGGCCTAACTTCCCGGATAGTCACACAGAGAAAAAAGTGGAGAAACTAGGGCAACCGAGCGCCGTGTATTCAGCAAGGATTACAGGGGTTTAAATACAGACAGAACCGTAGCCACAAACAAGCCAGTAAGAAGTAAGGAGTGTAGTATAGGAAAAGGGTGGCATAAGTGGAGGAAACAAGACGGAACGCGGGTGGAGACGATCGGGACGAAGACAAGACGGTAAGGTACGAGTGGGCGAGACGAAAACAAAAGAGCCAAGTGATCGACAAGGGCAAAGCTTCAAAGGGTTGGGTATTGAGAGTGATGCACTAAGGACGGAAAGGCGATGGACAAAGGAGATACGATGCGCGGGGACGCGCGGCCTGCCTTCGAGTGTCTATAGGCCATTTGCGAGGCGGTCGGCGTCGGCGTCCGTGGCAACGTGGGGCGAGGGTGGGCGTTGGCGAAGAAAATAACGGGGGAGAGTGTGTATGCGGCGAGAGAGAATGGGGAGATCCGAAGAAACCCAACCAAACAAACACAAAGAAGCCGAGCGAGCCAATTACACCGGAGCCTGAGTTCAAAATATCGACGATCAACAATCACTCTCGCGTCCGTCTCTGCTGAGTCCGCTCCTTTCCCCACTCACGCGTACTGCTTTCTGCTCGACCCAGTATTCATGCATGGTTTTCAGTCCCAAAGCCTGCCCAGTATGTGGTTGCACATGTATGTCTTTTGTTTTCATCTCGTCTCCATATTCGACAACTGACTCGACTTCACAAAACCCGGGCCTCTGCAATACAATGTACCATCCTCCCCATAACACAAGGCTGCAACGTCATTGCCCAAGCCCATCCGACACAGGTACAACCGCCTCTTTCTCCATCACCACCAGCTCATGAGGTTCTCGACGAAACCAGGTATTTTTGTTTCTTTTTCTTTTTCTTTTCTATCACAGGCTAATGACGAGACTCTAGCCTGTCCGAGTCGTTGCTGCCACATTGTATGTCTTTATATATCATTATTTTCGCGCTTCCTACTAACCTCTTTCTTACTCTTGTCTTATTAGTCGTACTGTCAGATCAGCTCGAAATCAAGCCCGCCGTGTGATGTCGTCGACTTTTCTTTTTTTTTTGGCTCATGCTTTTCGATCCCACCCTGCACACTGTGTAGGCGTCCCACTTGGCTGCAAAGCATTCGGAGGTGCGTATCTGTTGTGTCCCTCGTTGAATGTCGCTGAGCCTGGCTTTGAGCTGCCACGACCAGTGTTCCAACTTGCCACCACTGGGACTAGCGGAAATGTCCAGTATGCCCATCCAGTGCCTCGATGCGATCGCCGGCCCGTAGAGAGGGAGAGTCCAGCTTGTGCACAGCAGGAGGCGCACTCTCTACGCCCCAGTTTACGGAGGGTACTCAGGCGTTGCGGGGGATCAATACCATGTATCGTAGTTTTTAGAATACACATAATAGACCCAATTCTTGAAAAATAAGCCAGGTGTTTAATAAATAAGGATGGATTTCAGCTGTGATTCAGTCGTGAATAAGCGAAAATTAAGCCCAATTCAGGAATATAATCTACTTATTTGCTTAACTGCTTTAAACCTCGGTTATTCTGATTTCCCGCTTAGTCCCGTTTAGGGAAGCTTATGGTGCTTATTACTTGAATAAGCGAAATTTTAAGCGAGTGTCGTTTTGCTGATGGCCTCCTGCAGCGCCGTGCTGTGCTGCAGAACCGCAGAGGCAGACGCCGCGTCGCCCCCCGTATTGCACCCGCCAGTCATAGACGGTGTCCGATACGGCGGCAGCAAGGTGGCGGGCTCGTCGGCCGAGCCAAGGAGCAGGTCGACGTCTGCTGCAGCCGCGGCTGCGGAAGCCTCCGCATCCTCGGTGGTGAGAATACCTGACGTGACGTGCGAGGGTGGTGCAAGGCGTTGGACCGTTGGGTGACGGATGGGGACGGGCGCGACACGGTAAGAAGGAACGGTTCTAGACGTGAGTGTCAGGAGTGACCCTCTAAAAAGGAAAGAAAATCGATATGTAATAAAGGCATTCTAGCATACACACAGCGACGCACCTCGTTTACAGATACCATAGAGGCGTCCAGCCTGTCCAGCAGGCCACGGATGTCCGCGAGGCGCTTCCCGAGCTTTCTGGGCATTCAGCTGGTCGGTGGCAAAGTCCCCTTGTGTTTGGGTTTCGAGAATGTGGTGAAGAGCGCTCACGCCGAAGGTTGAATCTCATTGTCGAGCTACACGTTTCCCGGTAATTTTCGGGCGTGCTTTAATTGATACAAGTAATACGTTGAGTTTTCTCACGACTCCCGAAATCACGGAATGCCACGCACGGTAGGCACTTTTCTCTACACGGATCTGTCCATGAGCGCTTGAGCGACGCAGCAAAACAGGAAGCGCGCGTTGCTGTACTATCCCACTTCTGGGTCTCTATCGCGGTTTTCGCCCATGTTTCTAATGCTTAATAACTTACTTCACTTAATCCCTCGGCGGTGATCCACGCAGCCATAATTGATAACCTTGAAGAGTTCGTGTTTTCCTCACACCCTAATACCTCCCGTCTGAGTAGCCTCTAGTATTGCCACCAGCGTCCAGAAGGATGAGAATCAGTCAACCGGAACCACAACCGAAAAGGGACCACAGGCTTTTATATTCATACCGGACCATCGACAGTGCAATACTCGTCTACATCTAACTTACTAACGACATCATGGTGGAGCATCCCGGCGCTGGTACACTGAGCGAAGGCATTGGCGAGGATGATGACGATGAAATCATCGTATACGTCCCGCGTCATCGTCGAAATTGCGAACTCGCTTCTGTCCACACCCAATCGGGCTCCAGTTGATCTTCCATCGCCAAACGCACAGGGGAGGGCAAGAACGTGGATGAGGCCAAAGACGGGGGCATGGATGCAAAGCTGTCGATAGCAAAATGAACGTGCGAGGGAGTGATTGACAGTGTATGAATGGCAGCGAGCAACGCGGGGGCAGGCTCGGGCTCAGGGTTTCTAACATATTTACGGTCAGGGGACGTAACTACCTGCATCAACATCACGAACTGTGTCCATCCAGTAAGAAGAGCGAAAACTGGTGGCCAAAATGTCGTATACGCCATTAGGGGGGGTCAGACCCCTCTTTGTGAAAATACAAACGGGAGTGGAGCGTGCCACTGAGCGTGGCTCATGACATACCAACAATGATGACTACTGTGAAGTGAACCTACAAAGATCCTCTAGCACCGTTGAAACGCAGGACACAGTCTGCTTGAGGGAGCTCGCTCAGCTGAGGGAAGGAAACCAGAGTATTTGTGGAATTTTTCCATTGTCCTATGTAGCTTCTTCAGACAGCAAACGAAAAGAATAAAAATAAAGAGACAAAACGAGAAAAGCACTAGTACTGTACGAAGAACGACCAGGGTGACGTGGCGGGAGTGGCGGGATTCACCCAAATTGGGTCAAACGTTATGTAACGAGATTCACTTTGGCTTTGTGTACGATTCACCCGGAATATCGACCTGCCATATGACCTTGGCAAGCAAGGTGACTACAGTCTACAATATCATGTTCATCAGGTTCGGGAGTGCTAGTGGCACGTGACTTCTGCTGACTGGGTGTCATGCCAGCGAATAGTATGCGCCGCGGGCCAGACGGTGTTGCGTGCACCGAATTAGCATCATCAGCGGCCACCATCTCAACCACCGCTGCAGCTAACTTACACAGAAAGCTATTTCTTCACGTCGGTCCCCTGATTCCATGACAACTCGGAGGTGAACCACCTGGGACTGGGACCATTGATCCAGCATTCGTAGAATGCTTCTAGATGGCCCTATGGCCTCAATCTTGCCATAACTGGTCCGTCTACCTCTGCTTGTGCGGTCTGTTTGGGATTCGAAATTCCGATTCATTCTACTGTAGCAGACTAGACCCACCCAGTTGCCGCGAAATACCACTAAACACATAAATCCGCGTTCTCAAGGATCCTGATGCTGCAGATCTCCTTCTGTAGTTTCCACCATGCGCCATTCCCTCATCGATGGTCTCTTTTTCAAGTCCGTTTTTGCGGCGGTGTATACCGACCCTTCAACGCTACCCGATATTACCTACACATATCATTGTGGGAAGTACGTCCGATTCTCGATCGATCTATAGCGCACTCTCACAGTTGTCCAGCGGGCCCTGGGGGCAGTGTCTCGACACACAAGCTGAGCGCAGATACGAACAACAGTTTACTTTTAATCGAGGAACGGGATGGGAATATAAGGATGGACCCTTCTGTACGACACTTGCGCCGTCTGTTGTCTCATGGAACTAACCGCCTTCCCTCAGACTGGTCTGGGAGGGCGGTCCATCGCGTATCCTCGTGAACGTACTCTCGCTGGATCCACTTCGATCATTACGTTGGACCATCATGACTACAGACTCAGTACTCTCCGGACTATACGGTTTGGACCCGTGGGCCGGCGAGCGACTTCAATCGAATTAGCCCATGTTACTAGTGACTCCGGATGATCGTGGAAACCTCTTCGGAGCACCCTGATTGGGCTATTCTCTCCCCCCTTTCTGATACGTCTCTGCTGCAGTCTAACTACAGTCCTCAGGTGGAGACGCTAGTTCCTCCTCTGGATAGTCACAGCACGACGGGGGGGTTCGATCCATCGATCCACGGTTCGAATGGCTCTGTCGATATCAGTGTTCAAGACACGACCGCTCTCGACTTTCGGACCTTCAACACGACGACGCAGCTCGCCGAGTTTCCTTTCAACGAGGATATAAACTCTGGAAGCCCACTTGGAATTGGCATGTTCTGTTTAGCCCACGTAAATGCTACGGATGTAACGTAAACGTTTGCAAGGTTGGGTCCAGTTCTCAATCGGCGGCGGGCAGAGAAGCAGTGTCTCGGTCTCATACATCACGTCGAACTTAGATATTTAAATTGACACCCAGGTGACCAAGGTGGTCCAAACCGACTCCCAGGGTTGTCCACCCATTTTCCGCGGCTTCCAATCTGCCCAGTCCGCCTCTGGTATGGAGACCTCTGCCGTCACGGTTCTCACAATGTTTCGCCTGACCCCGCCAGGCTCACTCTTTTCTCGTAATGCTACAAAGGAGGTTAACGCCTGCCGGCGCAATCAACGACCCGCATTTACTGAGGCTGTCAGGAATCTGTGACAGCGCGTGGCTTAGTCGGTTCAACATTCGGACGATTGTAAACTCCTCGACGTGGGCAAGAACATGCAACAATGAGGGTGTATTTATGAACAGATAGTATCTGCAAATGAAAAGATCCCGGTTTCCTAGACCGGTTGGAAAGGTGGGCAGACGGGTGGCGGCACGCGAGGGGTGGGGTTACGTGACGCTCCTCTAAGGCACTGTTCGTGCCTCGCTCCGCCTCAGACCGGCGACTTTTGGCAAGCTCCAAGAGGCGCTGCAGCACGGCCGGTGCAGCGGTGCTTTTCCTCGCAAATCGGATCCGCGTAGCTTGGACTTCGCGTTTAGACCCGAAGTTGATCCCTGTGGTTCGCGCGGAGAGGAAGAATAACATGTGCGGTTTTCTAGAGCACGGTGCCAGCTGACCAAAGCATTGTGAAAGATGACCTTGTCGAGGGACCCATTTTACCCTGCGGCCACATTGGGCTTCAGAACTTGCCCAGCGGGCTGTAGAACTCAGGGCACATGTTGGTTACAAATCTGATGGAATGTACTAATGCCAGCGCGGGCGCATATTGACAATACGGGACAGTGGAGGAGCAGTACGACTGTTCCAGTCTTGTTGCATTGGTGAAAGAATACGATTCCCTTCAACGAGGTATGGAAATATGGAAGTGGAGATTGACAACTGATCAAGACTCGGAGACACTACTAGCGCTGAAGGCACCTCCCGGCCTGTTCGGACCCGAACTACGCGACTTTCGGTCCGCTTTATACTACAGTAACATTCTATCGCCGTGACCACATGAAGTACAGTACATTGCTCTGGGGCCTTGGATCTTGCATGAACTTCGGGGCGGCTATCGAGTACAGCATTTTTCAAGCATGCCGTCCCTTCTCTGTCCCTGTCCATGTCCCTCGACATCTCCGGCCTATACTGTGCGCGGGGGGACGCAGGGCCAATTTCTTTCATTCCCACAGAAGCGGATGGTCTCAAGATGGGATCACGAAGTTCACTTATTCTTGCCACAATGACATCACCCAGAACTTTCTGACGAGTTTTTCTCTCATCAAGCCGGTTCCCACAATCTCACCCACGTACAGATAGGTGGGTCAAGGGCTTTTCCCGCACATACCACTTGGCGACGACCGGGTTATCACCACTTCCTTGCTTTTCCGTGGACTCGGCCCCACGTTTAACCGCGGCTCACAAATTGACTACGTACCCTGGCGTGTTGTTCCTCTGTACATTAATTTATAGAGTCGCTCTCGAGTCTGTTCACTCCTTCAGTGATCTACATCGAGCTGGTTGACGGCTTGCACAACGCCTCATTCAGTACCACCAACCTGCTCTAGTAGATCGCCCACTTAGCTAGCACCATCGGCACCCTTCCTGTAGGCTGGAGGTCCCATTTCCTGAAAGCTATGTAGTTGTTAATGACGTCCACAGCTTTTCCATGTTATGGCAGTATGCAGACTTTGGTGTCCCCCCAGGAAAAGGCACCTTCAACGGCGACATTGCCAGGTATCACACACGGAGGGGGAAGGTGTAAAAGTTTCTCGTCGCCTGATATAACCTTTGTGGTCTTCCCCGGTCGTCTCGGCCGGATTGGTCTATGCAATGCGGAGGGTGTGATGATACTGGACCTCCCGTCAAGTTTTACGATGTCGGACAAACTCAGGCCCATCAGCATGCAGCGATGTGCGGGGCCAAGCTTCAGGAATCAGGCCCTTCTTGCTAAGTTACACATCGCCGAAGAAGGATTATTGTTCCTGTCTGTCCAGCGTAGTCATGACGCTGGCATGTCATTTATGGCAGTTGCGATGCCGACGCAGAAATTGTTTGGCTTAATGGAGGACATGCAGAAGAGTCAAGAGCAGCTCTTCGTCAGTAACTTCAGTTGGTGCTTAGTGACAAATACGTATTGCTGTACTGCATATATCAACGCGTCGGCTATCACGTTGAAAAGTTCGCACGACGTGGACCTGGGGTGATTGTGATAAACACGCGTGAAGACCCCTCAGAGGCAAGAGGTCATCTACTATTGGGGTCTTGATCGAGGTTGCACCAAGGATCGCAACGAACAAGTGCCGATACATTAGTATTAGGCGGAGGATGTAAAATCAGCAGGACAGCAGTGCCACTGGCACGAAAACATCATATCCTTGATCAAAGTCAGCTACGAAGTCATTCCAACTATCCCATACCAGCCTATGTGCGCCCACGAGTTCTGCACCTATCGTCACGGTATATCAGACCCCTCCATCCGACTTAGTGAGCTTTGCGAGCCCGAGCGATGAGTTGAACTGCAAGGAGCCCAGCTGCCAGAAACCCCTGATCTGGTGCCGAACAACTGCACTCCGGTTGGCAGTTGCTCTTCCACCTGCGCGAACACCCAGGTGTAGTGCACAACGCACATACGATCCTGGCGCAATTCTGACTCTAGTCCAGTGACTGTGCAATTGCAAAGACAGGTAGCACAGCTGAGTCGGGGTGGCCCACCCGAGATTCCCCATCGCCGCAGTCTCAGAGCTGAAGAGACCTGCGGACAGTCCACTTTTCCAGTGTGGGGGAGATCAGGCATCGATCAGGCCCCAGGGCCGCCACCTCCGTTCAGAACCATTCTGCATTTACACCAAACTGACAAATAGAGATTCGCATGCATTCAAGCGATGTCTGACGTGACATGTTCACCTTTCAGTTTGTTTACTGATTTGCTACCCAAGTATATTCATTTCCGTGAGGACTTTTTTTTGGATCCATAACATGTGGGGCTTCCAAGCTTTCAAGTTTCCATGCTTCCGTCATGAGGCCAGACTCCTTCCCGATTCGATTCGATGGAAGATGCTTCGCAAGGAATGACCGATGATGTGCTGATCAAAAGATCAGGAGGTCCTACAGACAGTAATCACGTGTGCTCTCACCCAACTTACATTTTTTATCCTTACGCCTCTACAGGCGTAAGAAACGAGCGGAGCCTAGAGTGTAAGTTAGTTTCATACGGCGGCACGTGCTCAGTTTCCTCTTTCGTGTCGCCACCTCTCTGCCCATTTTTCAACCGGTCTGAGGCTCTGAGCTTGGGTCTGAGAAACCGGGATTCTTTTATTTCGCCCGCCCGCTACTCCCGCCACGCCCTAATCCTGAAGGGATCGATGATGAGGTCTGCTGAGGCGCAGGGGCGCAGGTCCCACCCACCCGTCGCAACCTCGCCTCGGCCACAGGAACTCATTTTCGATCGTGAAGCGCTCGCGCTTTCGCCCGTTCTCTATACACCCTTTATATCCTAACTTCTGCGCCTCGCGTTACGCAAAAACACGTGAGTAATTATACGAAGCGAAGTTGTCGGCTTAAGTTCCGTACCTGACTCTTGACATCCATACAACGAAATTGTCATAAGCCATACGGCATCATGGGTTGCAGCTGTTTTCAACCCATCAAGGAGCTCTAGCATCAAATGGCTGCAACTCGTTATGTATTATGACAATTTCGACTGCAATCAGTTCTTCTATCTTGGGTCGCGGCCGGGTTGAGCATTTCTGGGCGGGGTTGTGTGCTCTTGGGAGTTCATTCTAGCAGACGGCGCCCCGGTGTCCGGAGAAAGCTCCCACCCTACTAAATAGCGGGCTACATAAAGCCATACTCTCAACGGTCCTGATCCTGCAGACATCCTTCCGTCTGTGATTTCCGCCATGCGCCTTCCCCTCATCTCTCTTCTCTTTTTGAAATCCGTTTTTGCCGTGGTCTATACCGACCCTTCGTTGCTGCCCAATCCCCCTTACACATATATCGTCGTGGGATGTGCGTCCGAGAATCTATGGACCTCTAGCGTTCTCTGACACTCTTCTAGCGGGCCCGGGGGGTAGTGTCTTGGCAAATAGGTTGAGCGCAAATCCGAACAATCGTGTACTCCTAATCGAAGCCGGACCAAGGTTCGTCGATTTTGTCATTTTTATTTATTTCTACGCTCCTCTGCCAGTCGGGGCTCATACACCCCAGCGATACGGTCAACCCTAATATTCGCGTCCCGTTCCTTTGCACGACACTTGTACCGGCCGATGTCTCTTATAACGAGACCACTGTCCCTCAGACTGGCTTTGGAGGGCGGTCCATCGGGTATCCTCGCGGACGCACTCTCGGTGGATCGTCTTCTGTCAGTACGTTGGGTCACCTTTGGCGGCCATCACTACAGACTTAGTATTCCCCAGACTATATGGTTTGGACCCGTGGACCAGCGAGCGACTTCGATCGACTAGCCCATGAAACTGGTGACCGCGGATGGTCGTGGAAATCTCTTCGGAGAATCTTGACTGGGGTATTCTATCCCCCCTCTCTGGCACTTCGATGCCGCAGTCTGACTGTGGTCACCAGGTGGAAACCTTAGTTCCTCCCCCGGATGGTCGCGACACGACGGGGGAGATCGATCCATCGATCCACGGTTCGAGTGGCCCCGTCAAGATCAGTCTTCATGACAGGACCGCTCTCGACTCTCGGATCTTCAAGGCGACGTCGCAGCTCGCCGAGTTTCCTTTCAACAAGGATATGAACTCTGGGAGCCCACTAGGATTTGGTATGTTCTGTTTAGCCCACATAAATTCTACGGATGTAACGCAAACGTCTGCAAGGTTGGACCCAATTCTCAATCGGCGATGGTCAGAGGAGCAGTTCCACTGCCTCATACCTCACACCTGTGCTTTGTAGGCCGAACTTAGATGTTTTGGTTAACACACTGGCGACAAAGGTGGTCCAAACTGGCACCCAGGATGGTCTTCCTATCTTCCGCGGCGTCGAAATCGCCCAGTCCGCCTCTGGTACGGTGATCTCCGCTCTTCTCACGAATGTTTGACACGCCGCCGCCAGGCCCACACTTCTCTCGTATTGCTACGAAGGAGGTTATAATCGCGGCCGGTGCAGTCAACACGCCGCAGTTACTGTTGTTATCAGGAATCGGTGACAGCGCAGAGCTGAGTCGGTTCAACATTTCGACGATCGTTGACCTCCCCGACGTGGGCAAGAACATGCAGGACCACGTCCTGCTTCTGAATCCGTTCTCGGTTAATTCTGACTCCACCGGTGACGACATTGGCCGAGACCCGAAGCTGTCCAAAGGTGGTCTAGAACAGTGGGAAGCGTCCCACACTGGTCCGTTTGCCGCATCTGTTGGGGGTAACATAGGCTGGGTAAGACTACCGAAACACTCCCCGATCTTCAAGCAAGTCAGAGATCCGTCTTCCGGACCACAAGCTCCACATATTGAATTACTCACCGTCGTGAGCATCACCCGGAGCTTTCCCTTGTAGAATGTCGTTGAACTTGCGCCCTCAGAACCAGTTCTTTTCAGCTGTTCAGCCACCGCCTACCACGGGCCACTTTATGTCGATCGGCACCATCTTGCTAACGCCTACCTCTCGTGAGTCGTGTTACTTGATAACAGCACTTCTAAACGCAGAATGGCGCAGGCGGGTCAATCACGCTTGCTTCTGCGAACCCCTTCGACTCACCTTTGATCGATCCGGCGCTCCTCAACTCGGATTTCGATATCTTCACTATGCGCGAAGCGGTAAAGGCAGCGCTTCGGTTCGTCGCGGCGCCAGCATTCAAGGACTATGTGATCGGGCCATTTGGCGATCTTGCTGATGCCAAGACGGATGCCGAGATCGAGGCTTATGTGCGGAGCCAGTCCAGCAATGTATTCCACCCAGCGTGCACTGCCTACATGTCCCGGAAGGGCTCCAAGCGTGGTGTTGTCGACCCCGATTTCAGCGTGAAGAAGACAATTGGCCTTCGGATCGTCGACGGGAGCGTTTTGGTACGTATGCTTCGTTGATTGGGGCCCCACGTAACGGCCTAATGCGGGGTTTTTTTTTAGCCATACGTCCCGGCGGCCCACCCTCAAGCAATCATCTTCATTATCGCGGAGCGAGCAGCGGAACTGATCCTTGCCAGTCAGGACTCTCATTGTTCGTAACTGAACACTCGTCCGTTTCTTCGATCGCCAGCATGCCCGTATTTTCCCATCTTAGTCAATTGCCGTGTATTGTTTTTGCCATATTTCTTGCAGTACTGGTCACCTTACTCACCGTGACTGAGTCTTGATAAACAATGTGAATCTTAAAATTCGCGTCTTTTTACGGCACCACGCGACATCGGGATCCAGATGATGCCGAAGTACCCAACTTGCGACGTACTTGTCGCCCCGTACACTCATGCGATTCCTCCTTGTGCTCACCTAGTACTCACGCCATGCTGTCAACGCTATAGGGATTTAAACCCAGTTTGATTTCTCATATACAGGCTGTTGGGATCCAGCAGTGATCGGAACGTTGCCGGAACGAACGGACAATGCCAGACCATTCAATTAGACTAGGCGTCAACGCTGTCGACTGTAACGGGGACAAATTGTCGTACAAATTTGTCAGGTGTTTTGTCAGGTATGATAAGTACATGTCGATTTATAGATGAAAAGAATCCACCATCTTGCGTAGTACGTGAGTCATTTACACGCCCAATGATTTCCCCGTCACTGCACTCAAATTTTCGCCTATTTGTCGCTCCTGCTCTTTCAAGAATGGAGCGATGCTCTGTAGATAAATGATCAATTGCATCTTACATTTTCTGTCGAGATCGCTTGCGAGGTGTGAAGCGGCGAAAGGTGGTCGCGCAGGCCTCCGCGGAGCGCGAGATGTCGCAGGCGGGTTTGCGGCGATCACGGACGCGTCAGTGTCGAAGGACTAAGGGCGCGCACGAGTGCGGCGACGTCGGGAGAGGCTACACAGAGCCTGAGGGTGAGAGGTCACAGGTGATCGGAAACGGTCGCGCACGCTTCGGCGTGGGGCGAAACTTCGAATAGATGGCCGCCGGGGTCGGGAACGCGTCAGGTTCGAGTCGCTAAGGCGGCGCGAGAGTGCGGCACGCTGGAGAACGCGAGGGGAGGGAGTAGTCTGCTATTAGAGGTTTTAGGTGTAAATTGTAATTACATGAGTTATATAGCTGGTGAATAAAGGCTAGGGGATGGGCATTAGATGAACAGTAAAATGCGGAGGGAAGGGTCCGGGGTGAGTAGGAGCACACACGAAGCGCGGGAATGCGGTGAAGCGTGTGGGAACGCGGAGCGTACAGAGCGCGGGGGAAGTGTGCTTGAATGGCCTCTCTGACGAGAACGATTTTGAGCAAACCGAAAAGTGCCTTTCGGAAGTGTGCTCGCTTGGTCAAATAGAGAAGGGTATGAAAAGGTCTGGTGGGAGATTCATACGCAAATTATATGCATTCAGCGTTCTGAGGGTGCTGACTGCTACTTTCTTTACATGAACACCTAGTATTTCCGGGAACAGAGGCTTTACAGATTGCAGATGTTTACTACATATTTGGACTTATTTATACGTACGTGTATACACGTGATAGCAGGAAAAGCCACCCATATGACCTTGTCAAGCAAGGTGATAATCACTAAATTACCGTAGAATAACTGAATAATAGCGAAAGGCAAAGAGATACTAGGTTCTTAGTATATTGTAGGTGATTCTATCCATTCTATCGACGAAGTACCTACATTGCTGGATCTCGCATGAATTTCGGGGCGGCTATCGAGTACAGCAATTTTCATGCATACCGCCTCCTTTCTGCGCCTGTCTCTAGGCACTGGCATCTCCGGCGCACGCGGGAGCGAGAGTGAGCCGACGCTCGTCAAGCGCGCGGACCCTGTGGGAGTCGACGGCTCCATCTTGCGTCTGGGAGTCTGGGACACGGTTCGCGAGTCACGTCAAGGCGACGGAAGGAACAAACCCTTCCCTCCCTGTAAGGCATAACACCCACTGCCTTGACGTTGACGCGAATCATGCGACGGCGACGTTCGCTGACCCCTACTTCAGCCGGAACTAACATTTTTCGCGCGACCAACAACGATATCATACTGTGCGCGGGGGACGCAGGGCCGATGTCTTCCATTCCCACAGAGGCGGACTCAGGATGGTCTCGCGATGGGATCACGAAATTCACTTTCCCTTCAAGCCGGTTCCCACAATCTCACCCGTGTACAGATAGGTGGGTCAAGGGCTTTTACTGCACATACCACTCAGCGACGACCGGTTAATCACCACTTCCTCGCTCTTCCCTGGACCCGGCCCCACGTTTAACCGCGGCTCACAAAGTGGCTATACCCTGGCGTGTTGTTCCTCTGTACATTAATTTATAGAGTCGCTCTCGAGTCTTGTTCACTCCTTCAGTGACCCACATCGAGCTGGTTGACGGCTTGCACAGCGCCTCATTCAGTACGACCAACCTGCTCTAGTAGATCGTCCACTTAGCTAGCACCATCGGCACCCTTCCTGCAGGCTGGAGGTCACATTTCCTGAAAGCTATGTAGCTGTTACGAGTTATGGCAGTATGCCGACTTTGGTGTCCTCCCAGGAAAAGGCACCTTCAACGGCGACATGGCCAGATATCACACACGGAATGGGAAGGTGTAAAAGTTTTTCGTCGCCTGATATAACCTTTGCGGTCTTTGCCAGTCGTCTTGGCCGGATTGGCCGATGCAATGCGGAGGGTGTCAGAATGATACTGGAACTCTCGTCAACTTTTACAATATCGGACAAACTCAGACCCATCAGCATGCGGCAATGTGCTGGGCCAAGCTTCAAGAACCAGGCTCTTCTTGCTAAGTTATTGTGACTCATTGTCGAACTGAAAGGATTATAGGAACGTGATGCCGTCACGAATTGACAGGAAACCGACGGGTGTCGACAGAAGGTAAGCTCAGATAGGTTTGTTCCTCCCAGTGTCTGCCCAGGGTAGTCATGATATGACATTTATGGCAGTTGCTGTATGCCGAGGCAGAAATTGTTCCGCCTACTAGAAGACACGCAGAAGAGAGCAGTTCTTCGTTGGTAACTTGAGTTGGTGCACAGTGACAAGTATTACTGTACTCCATACATCACCGCGTCGACTACCACCAAGTTGAAAGTTCGCACGACGTGGACCTGGGGTGATTGGATTCCGTCGTGATAAGTACGCATGAAGGCTCAGTACTGAGTACTCAGAGGCAAGAGGTCATCTTGGATTGGGGTCTTGATTGAGGTTGCACCAAGGATTGAAACAAAAAGTGCCGATACATTAGTATTACTAGTAGGTCTGCATTTACACCCAACTGACAAGTGGAGATTCGCATTCATTCAAGTGATCTCTGACGTGACATGTTCAACTTTCAGTTTGTTTATCATAGTTTTCAGTTGCTACCCGAGTATATTCATTTCTCACTTCCGCAAGGACTTCTAGGGTTTTTTTTTTGGATCCATAACATGTAGGCTTCCAAGCAAGCTTTCAAGTCTCCTTCCGATTCGATTCCTTGTTCGATTTGATGGAAGAAGGAATGATCGATGATCTATTTGATCTGCAAGGGTTCTTAATCACGTGTACTCTCCGACACCCGTCCACCTCGTGCTAGTGAGTAATTACAGAGCATCGAATCGGGAAGGTCCATACGACCAAGTTCTTGACACCATACAACATAATGCGTAATGAGTGGCAGCTGTTTTCAAGAGCCCTGGCATCAAGATGGCTGTAACTCAGTATGAATTCTGACAATTTCGATTATAATCGGTTCTGCTTTCTCGGGTCGCTGCCAGGTTGAGCGTTTCTGGGCGGGGTTGTATGCTCTTGGGAATTACGAGTTCATTCTAGTGCCCCCGGTGTCCCGAGAAGGCCTCTACCCTATTAAATAAGGGGCTACATAAAACCATACTCTCAACGATCCCGATCCTGCAGACTTCCTTCCGTCTGTGGTTTCTGCCATGCGCCTTCCCCTCATCTCACTTCTCTTTTTGAAATCCGTTTTTGCCGTGGTCTATACCGACCCTTCGTTGCTGCCCAATTCCCCTTACACATATATAGTCGTGGGATGTGCGTCCGAGCGTCCATGGACCTCTAGCGCTCTCTGACACTCTTCTAGCGGGCCCGGGGGGTAGTGTCTTGGCAAATAGGTTGAGCGCAAATCCGAACAATCGTGTACTCCTAATCGAAGCCGGACCAAGGTTCGTCGATATTTGTCATTTTTTATTTCTACGCTTCTCTGCCAGTCGTGGCTCATATACCCCAGTGATACGGTCAACCCTAATATTCGCGTCCCGTTCCTTTGCACGACACTTGTACCGGCTGATGTCTCTTATAACGAGACCACTGTCCCTCAGACTGGCTTTGGAGGGCGGTCCATCGGGTATCCTCGCGGACGCACTCTCGGTGGATCGTCTTCTGTCAGTACGTTGGGTCACCTTTGGCGGCCATCACTACAGACTTAGTATTCCCCAGACTATATGGTTTGGACCCGTGGACCAGCGAGCGACTTCGATCGACTAGCCCATGAAACTGGTGACCGCGGATGGTCGTGGAAATCTCTTCGGAGAATCTTGACTGGGGTATTTTATCCCCCCAATCTGGCACTTCGCCGCCGCAGTCTGACTGTGGTCACCAGGTGGAAACCTTAGTTCCTCCCCCGGATGGTCGCGACACGACGGGGGAGATCGATCCATCGATCCACGGTTCGAGTGGCCCCGTCAAGATCAGTCTTCATGACAGGACCGCTCTCGACTCTCGGATCTTCAAGGCGACGTCGCAGCTCGCCGAGTTTCCTTTCAACAAGGATATGAACTCTGGGAACCCACTAGGATTTGGTATGTTCTGTTTAGCCCACATAAATTCTACGGATGTAACGCAAACGTCTGCAAGGTTGGACCCAGTACTCAATCGGCGATGGTCAGAGGAGCAGTTCCACTGCCTCATACCTCACGCCTGTGCTTTGTAGGCCGAATTTAGATGTTTTGGTCAACACACTGGCGACAAAGGTGGTCCAAACTGGCACCCAGGATGGTCTTCCTATTTTCCGCGGCGTCGAAATCGCCCAGTCTACCTCTGGTACGGTGATCTCCGCTCTTCTCACGAATGTTTGACACGCCGCCGCCAGGCCCACACTTCTCTCGTATTGCGACGAAGGAGGTTATAATCGCGGCCGGTGCAGTCAACACGCCGCAGTTACTGTTGTTATCAGGAATCGGTGGCAGCGCAGAGCTGAGTCGGTTCAACATTCCGACGATCGTTGACCTCCCCGACGTGGGCAAGAACATGCAAGACCACGTCCTGCTTCTGAATCCGTTCTATGTTAATTCTGACTCCACCGGTGACGACATTGGCCGAGACCCGAAGCTGTCCAAAGGTGGTCTAGAACAGTGGGAAGCATCCCGCACTGGTCCGTTTGCCGCATCTGTCGGGGGTAACATAGGCTGGTTAAGACTACCGAAACACTCCCCGATCTTCAAGCAAGTCAGAGATCCGTCTTCCGGACCACAAGCTCCACATATTGAATTACTCACCGTCGTGAGCATCACCCGGAGCTTTCCCTTGTAGAATGTCGTTGAACTTGCGCCCTCAGAACCAGTTCTTTTCAGCTGTTCAGCCGCCGCCTGCCACTGGCCACTTTATGTCGATCGGCACCATCTTGTTAACGCCTACCTCTCGTGAGTCGTGTTACTTGATAACAGCACTTCTAAACGCAGAATGGCGCAGGCGGGTCAATCACGCTTGCTTCTGCGAACCCCTTCGACTCACCTTTGATCGATCCGGCGCTCCTCAACTCGGATTTCGATATCTTTACTATGCGCGAAGCGGTGAAGGCAGCGCTTCGGTTCGTCGCGGCGCCGGCATTCAAGGACTATGTGATCGGACCATTTGGCGATCTTGCTGATGCCAAGACGGATGCCGAGATCGAGGCTTATGTGCGGAGCCATTCCAGCAATGTATTCCACCCGTCGAGCACTGCCTACATGTCCCGAAAGGGCTCCAAGCGTGGTGTTGTCAATCCAGATTTCAGCGTGAAGAAGACAATTGGCCTTCGGATCGTCGACGGGAGCGTTTTGGTACGTATGCTCCGTTGATTGGGGCCCCACATAACGGCCTGATGCGGTTTTTTTTTAGCCATACGTCCCGGCGGCCCACCCTCAAGCAATCATCTTCATCATCGCAGAGCGAGCAGCGGAACTGATCCTTGCCAGTGAGGACTCTCATTGTTCGTAACTTAACACTCGTCCGTTTCTTCGATGGCCAGCATGCCCGTATTTTCCCATCCGAGTCAATTGCCGTATTTTGTTTTTGTCATATTTCTTGCAGTACTGGTCACCTTACTGACCGTGACTGAGTGTTCTTGATAAACAATATGAATGTTAAAATTCGCGTCTTTTTACGGCACCATGCGACATCGGGATCCACATGATACCAAAGTACCCAACTTGCGACGTACCTGTGGCCCCGGACATGCACGCGATTCCTCCTTGTGCCCTCACCTAGTACTCACGCCTTGCTGTCAACGCTATAGGAATTTAAACCCAGTTTTACTAGCCTGCATATTGATTCCTCATATACTATTGTTAGTCTAGTGTTGCAACACTTTTATAGATACACGCATAACTCTACATCAACACATCTGATAATAATGATTATTTTACCAATTGAAAGCCTACCCTCTCTGCTACAAAATGGGGCCCTTGATCATACAAAATATGTAGTAGTTAAAACCCTCTAGAGAGGGTTTTTTGAGGGGTTATTTTCGGACAAGGTGATGCAACAGCTGTAATGATTAGTCATAGCGGAGATTGGTGTTGCATCTCCTTGGTTGGTTTTTTTTGGTTGTTGCATCACTACACGGCCAGACGGTGGAACTGTCCTGAGGCTGGTCTGGGAAGAGTAACCTGAGGGTGCTCTAGTTACAACCTACGGTGATTTTTGGCCGCCGGATGGCAGGATGAACGAGAAATATAATTGTGTTGGTGGATACAAACTCCGTGGGCTGGTGGTCGTTGAGCCTGCGGTTGGTTCCGGTTACAACTGAGTACCGTGCAGAAGCAGCACAGAGTTGGCAAATCCCTCACGCCTCGGTTATCTGAGATCGTACCATGGGATGGTTCTAGGTCCTGCTTACGGATACATACTAGATCGCACTCAGGTTGAAGCAAAAGCAACCTGAGGTTGTCATTCCATCCAAGATCAGTTAGCGACAAATTGATCCGCACACCGCCTTGGGTTTCATCCTTCGGCTATCCACAGGACCATGCATGGACAGCGTGAACACCACATCATACATGGGTCCACAGCGGCCTCCCATTTTATTTAAAAAAAATTTCAGATTTATTGCACACCTCGCCAAGCACCTCGCTCGCTATGGTACGACAAACAGCAGTCTAGAAAATGAACTAATGGGGTATAGAAACAAATGAGTTGGCAGAATGGTGAGCGATAATAAACTAGAAAAAGGTGTGGGGAAAGCCCAAAGTCGAAGATGATGGGGAGGGGTGGTTGGCGGTTGGCGAAAACTAGGTAAAAGACAGCGCTGAAAAGAGCTCCCCTGGTAGGGGAAATGTTAACTCAGTAGGTAGACACCGCAGTGTTCTTGATAAGCACTGGAGTCCAACGGTAGGTGTCAACATTGCCCATAACAACGGGGATGAAAAAGAGGGACAGACGCACATTAGCAGCACCCCGAAGGTGTCAATATATGTTCCCGCAGCCACACCCCCAGGAACACCCTTGACCAGACCACCAAAGTCGAAAGCTTAGGGGAGGTGGTTGTGGTCATGGTACAAGCTCATGTGAGGACTAGGGATTACCACGGGTCACCCCCGGGTAATTTTGGGGCGACCCGTACCCGTACCCGCCGAAACCCGTACCCGCGACTATGGGTACGGGTACCCGTGCATACGGGTACGGGTCCAGGCGGGTATGACGGGTTTCGGCGGGTTTCGCGGGTTACCCATAACCCGTAGCTGGCTAGGCGGTACGGGTCCAGGCGGGTATGATGGGTTTGTACGGGTTTCGCGGGTTACCCTTAACCCGTAGCTGGCTAGGCGGTACGCGGCGAAACAGATGACTTCACACATGCGGACGAGACAAACAAACCACCTGAAATTGCGCACACTACAATCTGGGTAAAGCGACTCCTCTAAACATTAACTCTGGGCCTGATAATGGCATCCCAATCTTCGGCGAGCTCTTCCTCCTCCACACAAACGTTGTCCGAACCAAGACACGCCTTGATATCACTGTCCTTGACGAGGCCGAGCACACTCCATGTGCCAAGGCACAAGAGTGCACGTGTCGATTGAACGGTGAGGCGGCCGCGGACATGAGAAAGAAGTAGTCGACCTTGACTGAACACGCGTTCAACGTCGATCGAAGTTGCTAAAACAAGTGTAAGAGTGTGAGTAATGTTGAAAACAGAGAAACAATGACTTACCTGGAATCGAAAGATAAATCCGAGCCATGCGGGACAAACGAGGGAAGGTAGCACGTCTCTTGTGCCACCATAAAAGGCCGTCTTTGACGTCTTCCGTGTCAGTGGCAAGGTAGCGATCAAGTTCGTCGCGGAGGTCAGACGAAGTCGGAGCCAGGTCAGGTAAATTGTCGAAAATATTATTTGATGAGGATGACGGCTGCTGGGGACAGGAAGTCAGAAAAAAAAGGGAGAAGAGCTAAAACTTACAGTAACGGAACCCGATTCGTCGTCGTCGTCGTCGTCGGCGTCGGTGTCGGCATTTGCTGGGGCATATGAACGATCGTACTCTTCACGGACAAGAGTGTACGCAGTCTCAATCCAGGGCTCTTCCCAATCCTGAGCCTTGAAGTAGGCGAGCTTGTGTCGTGGGTGAAGAACTGTCCACAGTAACAGACATTAAAAACGGAATATACGAATAGGAAGAGCACTTACTCATGGCGATGCGGTAAACCTCAGATTGGTCTGTCTTGTTGTAATACCGGTTGATCGCGTTCTTGCCAATGACTAGGGCGGCGCGGATGGGAGGAGAGAACTGATGGGAATCATTAGACGTGGTGGAGAGGACTTTGTCGATATGGTCCATTGCGGGAATGACGCTGGCGAGGTTTGGGGTTCCACGAGAGAAGAAGAGTGTTGCGTCCTTAAATATCTTCGGCAAGATGATTTAGCAATGAATAGAAAGCGAAAAGTGAATACATACTTTCAGAACATCCCTAAGTTCTCCCGCAATACCCCATTCCACAGGGGTTAACTCGTATTTCCGGAGATCGAGTTCACGCTTTGCGGTCATTGCGTCAATCGCCAGGCGAAATTCGAGTGCAAAATCGAGCATGTCAAACGTCGAATTCCATCGAGTCGAAACATCCCGAGGCATCATACGGCGAGATAAACGACAGGAAGAAAGGGTGTCGTGCCACTGTGGGAGGAGCTTAGTGGTCGATTTTTGTACCGCGTATGCAAATTTGCGCAACTTGCGTTCCGAGTTAGTCAACCAAACTGTGCTAGGAAAGGTAACGTGACAGCCACCTTGGTCAGCACCGACCGCACTGGCTGGACGCTCAAGTCGATCTCGTTCCTTTGCTCTTCTGACAATCCGTTTTGAAGATCGGCCCATCTATCCAGTGGTTGATCATCTGTGCCTTCATCTTGGTCTTCGTTTTCTCCCCACTCCTCCTCGTCAAGCCCTTGCGCGGTGTCATCCATCACCTCACCATTCCTGGTTTTCGGTAGGTCGAATTGTTTGATGACTGATTTTGCTGCGATGCTGAGGATGTGAAGGAAGCACCTCGTTTGGTTTGCAGGGCCGGGGAAGTCGTCAAGTAGCACACCAAGGTGGTCGATCATGGTGTCATTGCTGGACGCGTTGTCGGCGGTGACGCCCAGAATCTACCCAAAGATGAGTACCTTGCTTCAGTTTATCAGATAGTATACTGACCTTGTCGCTGATCCCAAAGTCATTTAGGACCTTGGCAAATGCGTGTGCGAGGTTGGCACCAGTATGTGATTTCGGCACTTCAACAATGTCTAGGAGCATCCCCACTGCCTCCCCTTCGCGTTCAAAGTGGACGGTAAACGCAACATACGCCTTGTGATTCGGGGAGGTCCAGGCATCGGTGGCAAAGTTTAGTTTGCCATCGTATTCCTAGTGTCTTGGGTGAGCACGCAAATTGCGTTGATATAACACATGCCTTACTTGCAGCATGTCAGCGATCCGTCCCCGAACGCGAACAAACACTTTTTTCACATCGCGTGACAGCGCCTGTGCCGATGGAATATGATAGTCCGGTCTTCCTGTCTTCATAAGGGCGCGGAATCCACGGTCGTTTACGATCTTGAACGGCCGTTTACTTTCGGCGATCCAACGTATGAACTCGACGCTGAAAACTTATTCTAGCCACCTATCTTCAAACCTGAAAAGACACGAGACATACCGCGCCTCTGCCTTGGTATGTTGGCGGTGACTGTACGTCACTTTTCCTTTTGCCACACGTTGAAAGATCGCGGTAATTGACCCATCAACGCGTTGGTATTTTCCTAGAGCCTTACGAGCAGCCTTCACATCCCCCATCGCGTCGGCTGCAGCCACAGCCTCATTGCCCCAACAATGTTTGGCATGTCGGCGCAGATTACCCGTTGACTTTGCGTCGCCCTTGTCAAGGAATCGCCGAATAAACCGCCGGGAACGGCAATGCCGGGCGGCACACTCGAATACGTGGGCTTTCCGACCGTCGACATACTCAACTGTCGGTGTAGGCTTGAAGAACACATAGATAGGTGCGTCCCACTCTTTTGATAGTCGATCTGCGAACTTATCAGTTTGCAGCTGGATGTCGAAACCAAACATGACACCTACCAAGCTCAGCACCGTCGTCCTCGCTTACAACAACCACCGACTCGGTATCCGATAATTCAATCGGCTCAAGAGACTTTGGTGACGCAGCGTCATCGTCATCTCCATCGGCGTCGTCAAGGGCACGGGGTTGGGCACAGGGAGGGGAGCTAGGGTCTGCAATGGACGGAGTAGCAGTGGGCGTCGATGCCTTTCTTTTTTTTCTTTTTCTGAGAAGAGGATCGCCATTTTCTGTGACGCGTTTGGTGGGCTTCCGCTTGCGTGACCCTTTGACGAAGTTGCCAGACATTATGGTGAAACAATGCGCACAAAGGTAAGCAGGGAAGTATGGATTGACAGAGCGAAACGACGACTTTAAGTACATTTTTACTGTGCTACATCATACCTACAAGTGGGGCAATGCCGCAATGGTGGCTACACAATGAATCCGGGCCATCAATCGACCGGTGCGAGGATTGCTGCAGCATGTTCCTTTGGACAAACAACGGGATCATGGTGCGGCGCTGGAGATATAAGATCGCCGTTGTTGTCTCGCGACCTGAGCCCGAGCCTCACAATATGGCTGTATGGTTTATTAGCTCGTGTATTCGTCGACAATGGCCATGTACATACGTTGAATCTGTCAGTTTCAGGTTCTTTTCTCGTTCTTGTAGAACAGTTCTTCGTCTTCTTTGGCAATGAGTAAGGAAACTTGCGCTTGAGATCTGGCGAGGTCCTGAAAAACAAAGACAGGGAACTAAAGTCAAAACGGAGCGACACCGGCAGCAAATGGAGGAGATGGGACCAGGAAAGGGATGGTGCAAAAATGAAACACGAAAATTGATTGCACAATATGGGCGAACTGAGCGACCGTCAGCCAAGTCTCGTTCCATCAGAGAAAAAAGATAAGGAACGCACCGAATAAAGGTAGATGAGGACGGTGGAGTTGTCAACCGAAATGAGGAACTGCCCATAAAGGACACTTGAGACGGGGGGCAGGGAACAAGGGTGGACAAGAAAGGTGTTTTGCAGCAGTGGCGCGGCTTGCACGGCGTGCTTGACAAGGTGACGGTAAAAGAGGGTACTACCCGCGGGTACCCGGGCCACGGGTACGGGTTTTGCACGGGTTGGGAAATCGCCACCCGGACCCGTACCCGCGTGACCCGTACCCGCGACCCGTCACGGGTATGGCCAACCCGTGGTATTCCCTAGTGAGGACCAGTGAGGTGGCACGTCTGAGTCGTGTTTAAAATCAAAGTTGAGAAGCCAGAAAATTGGCGAAGGGAAGCTGTGAACTGGAAGCTGTCAGGACTCAGTAATGATGTGAGCCACAGTGTATTCAGAGAGAGAGACTGTGGTGACATGACAGACAACCTGTGTATTGTGATGTGGCAGACGACGGACCAGGTTCTCGATAACCGGAGTGCCAACGCAGTTCAACCTCAGGTTGTTCTCGCCAGTGTCCCCAGGTGCGGCTCAACACTAAGCACCTGCCGAAAATGGTAGGTCCTCGGGTCAATCCGGCAACCATGCGACATTTAATTTGAAGTCAGACTGCAGGTTATACAATATCAAAACAGTGTTCGCTTTCATTTATTAACTACAGAGTGCATCAGATTGAAAACGCGATAGTTTTTGGCCAGGGCAACCTCAGGACGGTTTCACCGTTTGGCCGTGTAGACTAACGACAGTACAGGTTGTTGGCATCCAACAGTGATCCGGCCCGGAACGTTGCCGGAACGAACGGACGATGCCAGACCATTCAATTAGATAGTCGCTAAATTACCGCAGAATAACCGAATAATAGCGAAAGGCAAAGGAGATACTAGACTCTTAGTATATTGTAGGTGATTCTATCGATTCTACCAACGAAGTACCGTACATTGCTCTGGGCCTTGGATCTCGCATGAATTTCGGGGCGGCTATCGAGTACAGCATTTTTCAAGCCTACCGCCTCTTCTCTGTCCCTGTCTCTCGGCATCTCCGGCGTACGCGGGAGCGAGAGTGAGCCGACACTCGTCAAGCGCGCGGACCCTGTGGGAGTCGACGGCTCATCTTGCGTTGACTGGGAGTCTGGGACACGATCCAGTTCGGCGTGAGTCGCGTCAAGGCGACGGAGGGAGCAAACCCTTCCCTCCCTGTGTGGCATAACACCCACCGCCTTGACGTTGACGCGAATCACGCGACGGCGACCCCTACTTTAGCCGGAACTAACATTTTTCGCGCGACCAACAACGATATCATACTGTGCGCGGGGGACGCAGGGCCAATTTCTTCCATTCCCATAGAGGCGGACTCAGGATGGTCTCGCCGCGAGTCTCGCGATGGGATCACGAAGTTCACTTATTCTTGCCACCATGAGTTTTTTTTCCCTTCAAGCCGGTTCCACAATCTCACCCGCGTACAGATAGGTGGGTCAAGGGTTTTTCCTGCACATACCACTCAGCGGCGACCGGTCAATCATCACTTCCTCGCTCTTCCCTGGACTCGGCCCCACGTTTGACCGCGGCTCGCAAATTGACTATACCCCGGCGTGTTGTTCCTCTGTACATTAATTTATAGAGTCGCTCTCGAGTCTTGTTCACTCCTTCCGTGATCCACATCGAGCTGGTTGACGGCTTGCACAGCGCCTCATTCAGTACGACCAACCTGCTCTAGTAGATCGTCCACTTAGCTAGCACCATCGGCACCCTTCCTGCAGGCTGGAGGTCACATTTCCTGAAAGCTATGTAGCTGTTACGAGTTATGGCAGTATGCCGACTTTGGTGTCCTCCCAGGAAAAAGCACCTTCAACGGCGACATGGCCAGATATCACACACGGAATGGGAAGGTGTAAAAGTTTTTCGTCGCCTGACACAACCTTTGCTGTCTTCGCCAGTCGTCTTGGCCGGATTGGCCGATGCAATGCGGAGGGTGTCAGAATGATACTGGAACTCTCGTCAACTTTTACAATGTTGGACACACTCAGACCCATCAGCATGCGGCAATGTGCTGGGCCAAGCTTCAAGCTTCAAGAACCAGGCTCTTCTCGCTAAGTTACTCATTGCCGAACCGGAAGGATTATAGGAACGTGATGCCTTCACGATTTGACAGGAAACCGACGGGTGTCGACAGAAGGTAAGCTCAGATAGGTTTGTTCCTCCCAGTGTCTGCCCAGGGTAGTCATGATATGACATTTATGGCAGTTGCTGTATGCCGAGGCAGAAATTGTTCCGCCTACTAGAAGACATGCAGAAGAGAGCAGTTCTTCGTCGGTAACTTCAGTTGGTGCACAGTGACAGGTATTACTGTACTCCATACATCACCGCGTCGACTACCACCAAGTTGAAAGTTCGCACGACGTGGACCAGGGGTGATTGGATTCCGTCGTGATAAACACGCATCAGGAAAAACCTCCCGCGCTAGCGAGAGATAGTGCCGCCCTAAATTAGAAGTAGTTTGGATAAGGCGGGTGGCGTACTAGCTATTGACACTAATCACTAGTATTTGGCATTAATTAAGCATAGTCGCTTATGAGATAATATAATGGAGAGTTCAAGGGAAAGTTACGAGAAAAATCGGAGGTATGTATCTCGATCACTGAAGGGGTTTATATAAAACGTATGACATAACTCAAGTACTGAAAAAGTGTTCCATTCCAGCGGTATACGATGATCAAAACGAGGAAATAAATGTATACTAGAGATGATAGAGCTAACTGGAATGATACTAGCGCGCCGGTGGCCATTGTGCATCAACCTAGAGACTCTATACATCAAGTGATTAGCATCGGGCCTGGTAGGAATGGGAGAAAACCATTCGACGTATGCAAGATGAGCTGGAGGTGAAGTAACTGCAGTGTCCAACGTCGGAAACACCTCTGGGATTGCCTTATTTGGTAACTGAAAGACAACACGGAGTTGCGCTATTCGGTAGCCTAAGTAGCCATTAGATTGATCAGGGCATCAATATAATCAGAACCTACCATTATTTCCACGTGTGCTATTTTGAGAGCCATCACGAACGAGAGCGGTGTCGAAGCGCGATGGAATTCGGCGTCCGCGTGAGTCCTTTTGTTCCGGCCGGACATGAATCGAGTCCACTACTTCAGGGTGGCCGTTCAACTGAAATTTGATCTTGTGATATGTTGGGACCGAGCGGAAAGGAATCAGAGTGTCTGCCGCCAGAGACCTTAAGGTAGCTGCCGAAGCGTTGGGGTGATTCATCTGAGCAATGAAGTCGGCAAGCGCATCCTGAAATTCGACAGCGCCATACTTTATGGCAAGGTCATCGAATGATGTCACCTTTGTAGACGGGTGTAGTGTCATCTTTATACACCGCGTGGTGGGCTGTGGAGGTCCAACTGGTTGGGGAATTTGCGTGTTCTCCTGACCAACCGCCTGCTGCCGTCGAACGAAAGCAATGCGCTGTTGCACCTTCTCACGGCGCTCCAGCCAGGTAGTCATTTGTTGGTATTCGTCCTTGCGGTTCGTCGCGCGGTAAGCCTCCTTTGTAAAGTCAATATGAAGGCGCTCAGTCTGCTCCGTGTTGTAATTGTCCGTGGTACCGAATAGCATGATCGAGGATGAGTAATGAATGAGGCTGTGGACCTTTGGAATGTTGAAGTGGTCGCGAATGCCGAGATCGACGAAAATAGATTTATTATTATGGAAGCTAGCCAGGGAATCCTCGAGACGGCGCAAGGTGTCAGTTGTTTGAGAAGGAAGTTGAGCGAGATACAGGAAGTCGAGTAGCGCACGTACGGTTCGGACTAAGCGCAAAGGTGCTTGTCCAGAGGGAAGAGGGTGGTCGACAATCAGACCCAGGAGTATTCGGCACATGTTCTTGTGTTCCAGGCCTGTGACGCGAGAAAGACCTGATATACCCTTTGCAAATGTGGTGATATGATGATTAGGAGGCAGCGACCGACAGCGCGCATCAATTGCAACTGGTCCAAACGCATTTTTCAGCCATGTCATCAGGTGCTTCATGACGCCCTGCAGCAACTGATGCAGGATGTCCGGCGTGATGGATATGAATATATTAGACAGTGGGAAAGACTCCCAGAATGGATGGAATATGGGCTTGAGGCGCACTTCACGACAAGCCGCGTGAAACGTGCGGACCTCCTCGTCCGCCAAGAGAAATGTGTCGATGGCTTTGCTGTAGTCGTGTGGAGGGAAGCTAGTGTATTCGCCTAGTCTGTCAAGAGTGACCGTACACTTTGAGCAACGGCCATTGTACGTGCATGTTACCAACGCCTGTTCGGGATGGTCACCAACAAAGACAGCAAAGATGGGGTGGCACCGGCGCCAGATCCCATCCCCACTCATCATCGCTATACCGCTTTCACTGTAGCGTGTGACCGGGGCTAGTAGTTTACGCATGCAAGTGTGAAATAGATTTGCTAGGGCGCGGCGGCGAGCTGCCCGATTGGTGATCCCTTCTAGTTTGGTGGTTGGAATGTAGCCAATCAATAGCTGAGCGTGACGCGACGGCTTTCGGCGAACGGCCTTTGGAATGTTGCCGATGGTGAGGTAGACCGGATATGCAGCTTTCCCTCGGAAAAGGGTCAACTGCGTCTTGTCGGAGGACAGTATCAGTGGGACTACAGTTGCACCAGGTTGTCGCGATTCGAGGGATGTCTGTCACCGCAATGTGTAAGCGTTCGGATTCATTTGAGAAGAGAAAGGGTGCACACCTGTACTGCCCACCACCAGTCTCCGGTATGCATTTCACTATAGATGCGGCATGTGTGCTCGGGATCCGAGTAGTGGCGCTCTGGTGCAAAAGCCAATTCATGCACGAATTCAGGGTCGCCGTAAAGGGACCGAATACATTGCATTACATCCCGGAAATAGAAAGCCAGCGTTTCATCTCCAATGGTAAAGTCCTCGCGCTTGAATGGTGGTCGGCCAGGTAAAGTGTCGATGATGCGATCGAGCTCTTTAGCAGAGCCATATGAAAGTCCTAGCCTGTCGCTAACCTTCCTTGACGTGTCAGTGAAAAGGTGATTGAATGGTGTGGTGTTCATACCTCGGGAATTTGAAGGAGTTCCGTCAGAGCGGACGATGTCGACCCACGCGTCTTAGCCCAAAGCGCAATCTCCCAATCACACTGGGAGTGAAAGGGGGCCCAGATCGAGGTATTAAGTGCATAGTTCGATCGACCTTGAAACGCACTAGGCATTGGGGCGCCTGGGACACCATGTGGAAAGCTGTCGACGATCACTTGAGCCCGAATGTCAGTAGTGTTACCGTCGCTGCCATCGTGTATGGGTGAGTTTGGTGGTGGGGTTGATGGTCGGAGCGTTTCAGATGGGAGCGGAGCCGACAATCCACTAGCGTGTTCTTGATCAACGCCGACTGTAGCTTCAGCATCTTGAACTAGTGCTTCCCAGACATCGGCATCTGCAGCGTCCGCGTCCGCGTCCGCAGTATCAGGGTCCACAGGATCTACGGTTTCTGCAGTGTCAGCGTCCACAAAGTTGCCGTCATCCGCGACGTCCATCATCACTTGGGTAGTGTCAGTGTCATGTGTGGTGTGAGCGGCATGTAGAGTATCTGAAGCTTATACGTGAGTGGATACCCTCATGCACATTGTCGGACGATACCTATATTGCGCCCGAAAATTGTATCGTCACCAGTGTTGTCTTGTGCGTCCTGTGATGTTGGAGTCGGAGCGGACACCTGCGGAGAACTGCCAGTTTGAAATATCGACGGGGTTTGCAACGCCGCATGCACAATACGGCAGTGTGCACGCTGAGATCTGCTAAGGTGCTGAGAAAAACCGCGTGGGTTGAAAACCTTCTTGCACCCGGGACAATGGACCTGTACAGTATTCATGGTTTGGGGTAAGAGTGGATGACCAGCTTAAGAAGCTCGGTCAAACGAGCACCACGTGCGAGAAGGAAGCGCGTTGAGGTATCGAGATCGGAACCGAACTGAGCAAGGTATAGCTTCAGTGAACCAGCGGGCTTGAATGGCCAATGATGGCGCAGATGCTTTGAGGACGGCAAGAAGCTCGGTCAAGCGGGCACCACGTGCGAGAAGGAAGCGCGTTGAGGTATCGAGATCAGAAACTGGGCGAGTGCTGCAAGGTAAAGCTCCAGTGAACCTGCAAGCTTGAATGGCCGAGGACGGCGCGGATGCTCTGAGGACGGCAAGAAGCTCGGTCAAGCGGGCACCACGTGCGAGAAGGAAGCGCGTTGAGGTATCGAGATCGGAACCAAACTGAGCAAGGTATAGCTTCAGTGAACCAGCGGGCTTGAATGGCCAATGATGGCACGGATGCTTTGAGGACGGCAAGCATCGGGATCGGAGCCAAACTGGGCGAACGTTGCAATGTGAACCAGCAAGCTTTGAGTTAGTGCGATGAATTTCGAACTGTAAACAGAGGGCGGCGCGCGGACAACACTTTTAGTTAGGGTAACGAAATTTGGATATAAAAGACCCACATACCGTCGTCCTGAGTCCTCATCCCCATTCCTGTCATTACTGGACACGTTAAGTCTCTCATTTACCTTCGCTTTCAGTCTTGTCATCTTCTTGTGCTTCGTAAATGGCCCCAAGCACCCGCCGTTCGCGCCTTATTGCGGCCAAGATTACAGCTGCACTCTCTCACACAAATGGGGCACCCAGTGAAAATGTCCTTGATTCCCAGAGTCCAGATCATACGTCTACATCGACTCAGCGCGCCGCAGTAAACCAGAACAACCCTGATTTGTCTGGCACCCGCACAAGTAAGTCTAAAGCTTCATAGAGTCAGGCTTATCGCTCACGATAAAAAGCACGCGGGAAACGTACCTTTGTTTCAAGTGATACCGCTACCGCCCCGCCTCCAACCCCTGTTCCAACTGAAGTCCTCCAAGGGATACCTTCAAAGCGAGCGCGAGTCACTGGTAAGTAGTTGATGGAAATGCAGGAAGAGAAAGCTCACCATAGAACAAAGGACCTGTCGGTGTCCGTCCGATGCCACTCCAGTTACCCAGCGAGGGAGAAACCATGGGTGCGCCTGCGAGCAATGGCGTTATGCAGGGCAAACGAGTTGGGTTGCAACGCAGTGATTACTAAGCATATTTGGCCTACCAAATAAGACAATCAACTTACGAAAATTTTCAGCGTCGTCTTTTTATCCCGGCCGCGGCGACATGACCCACCCTCTTGCGTCTCTTCAAGTCAACTCCGGCAACCAATTTGCTCATGACTCTGATCCTAACGACGACGACATCGAAAACGAAGACGACTGGTTGGAAGATGAACAGGTAGTCAATGTCGCTCGCAAAGTCTCGGCAAAGACTGCTGAGGTTACCATAACAGAGGTAAGTCCGCGCAACACTCTCAAATACATTCGGACTGATAACTACTTTCGCAGAGGCCTTCCTGGCTGGTGGATGTCACTCCGCCCGGAGCCATGCAGATTCCCGGCAGGAATGTGCTGGACGTTGACATGTCTGGCAGTGCAACAGGCCATGGGTCTGCGTCGTCCACCCCTCGCCCCAGGCTGCAGTCAGAACCCGGAGCACCGACTGTGGAGCTGTTAGGTGAGTAACGTTGCCCCCACTGAGCATCTGTCGTGGTTGACGTTGACATATTAATTAGCCACCGCGACCACGTTGCAGACGGAGGCGACAACCGAGTCCTCTGGGGTCACATGGCCCACTGATACGGAGCTATTACCTCCTGGCGCGAGTAAACTCATGCTGACCCATCAGAACCCATTAGTCCGCACTGTGGTTCAAGAGTCGATCGAGAACTTGCGAGCGTCACTCATGTTTAGCCACGCATTCCCGGATGGATCTGTCGCCCTCACCTTCATCAAGGAGGGTCTGATCAATGCTGCCGAGAAGCTTAAACCTGGTGCTGCAGACATACAACGCCGACTCGAACAGGACGATGACTACGTGACAAAGATATCGCAACTGGTAAGTGTTGTGATGGTGCTCGTGGAGGTGGCGGTGATGGCTCACGGGCCGCTGAGTCACACGCTGTATGCTTGGGGATGGGTCGGCATGGTGGCGTGCAGGCGGGTGTGTGTGTAAGGATTTTACTGACGCTGTGCAATAGCCACGTGCTCGCATCCCACTTATACGGAGCGATGTCAAGGATTGTTGCAGTGCTTTTTGCGTACCTGCATTAGTTCTCATCGGGTCGGCAAACGACATCGCTCAAGTGGTTCGTCAACAGCTGTCTGCTTTCAACTACACATTTCCGACAAAGGCAAGTGTAAAATCATACTCGCGCTGACATGATCGATCTGACCTTTTGTCAGAAATTCCTCGTTGGAGTTCCCAAGCGTACACACCCCTACCGCAATGAATGTATCATTGAGGTTATACGGGAATTATTTTTCACTGGCGGGAAGAAATCTTTTTCGTCACACTTCAACCATCTTTTCCCAGTATATCAAGGACTCGACGGAACATCATCTTGTGAGGTCCCAGCGCCCATGGTCGCACTGGTTGCAACTGCGGTAAGTCGATACAATACTATCAAGTTACATGCTAACTATTGATTAGATGTATGCCACGCTCAACGAGTGGCGCACTGGCAAATCACAGGTGTTGGAGTTCTCCGCCAACACCTATTTGGACGTGTACCGTTGCAATGTCATGTCACTTAATTATATCCTGAATCACCGACCAAACGCGTATCATGTGATGATGGCTGATATATATTCCCAAGCCAGGTGAGTCGCTGCGTTTCATTGAATGGTCACAGTTCTGACTAGGTTGCCACAGCTCCAGCTCCAAATTTGAGGATTCACCTGGAGTTGCGATTGTCGAACTTGATCTCGATGATCTTGAAGGCTGAGCACTGGGCATATGCACCAGCGCATTCACTATCAGTTTGTCGCCTTTACTGTTATAATTAACACTGCTAACACACCTTTAACAGTCAACAGTGATTCCCATATACCCCCATGATTCCCGTCTTTTCTCACTATTTTTTTCCGCTCGCTTTCCTCGCTTTTTGTTCGCTCGCTTTCCTTGCTTTTGTCCGCTCGCTTTCCTCACGTTTGTCCGCTCGCTTTCCTCACGTTTGTCCGCTCGCTTTCCTCGCGTTTGTCCGTTCGCTTTCCTCGTGTTTGTCCGTCGCTTTCCTCGCTTTTTGTCCGCTTGCATGTGCAGCGTGCCCGCTCTTTACATTTACACTATCATCACATTATTTAATTTGAATCATCCGAGAAATTTGAATAACATTTGGATGCTTGATAAGTCGTGATAAACCTAAGACTGATTATCGATAACTTAGTCGAAAATACCTGCCCATTATCCAAGATTATTAAAAATTATCACGGAAATTATTAATAAATAATGGGGGACAACATAGTGCATGATAACTAAGGTAATTTCAATAACCCCAATAAACTATCGTTAATTATCCCTCGCTAGCGCGGGAGGTTTTTCCTGATGACGCATGAAGGCTCAGTACTCAGTACTCAGAAGCAAGGGGTCATCTTGTATTGGGGTCTTGATTGAGGTTGCACCAAGGATTGAAACGAAAAAAGTGCCGATACATTAGTATTACTCAAGGGGTGCGGAACTGGAGTGAGATATACTGTAGGACGTACATTTTTCTCATAAGGTCAATCATTAGGATAGGGGGGTAGGTATTTATGTAAGCGAGCGCTTGTTAAAATATGGTAATTTGTTCTCATCCCCAGTCTGGGAAATTGTGTTCCCGCGACTCCCGAGAGCCCTGCGCACGCACACACCATTAGTAACTTATATAACTGATTTGCCGGCTAGGGCCTGAAGGTAGAAGTCAGGCCAAAAAGGGCCAGGCCAGGCCAAAGTGGGGCCTGAGAAGGCTGTTGAAAAGCCCGGGCCAGTAGCCCATGCCCCGGCTTATACAAAAAAAAAACCATGTATTGAATACTAGTACTAGTAGTATGGTACAACAGATAAAAAAATACTCCTAGTAGCTATGGGAATGCCCTGCCACCGCCACCGTTCCCGCCTGCGCCACTGTGTCGCCACCGCCGTCGTCGACCTCGCTCCACCAAAGTCGTCATGTCGTCATGTCGTTAGCGGCCGTGTTGTCGGTGTCAGTGTCCTTGCCCTTGCATCATCCTCGTCGTCATGGTCGTCAATGCTGCCTAGTCGTTATCGGCGGCGGGGCTCGCACAGCGCCGCAAGGGTTGGCCTCGCGGCGGAGCTTTTGCGTGGCGCGTTGGCGCGGTTCTGAGTGCCGTGTTGGGGTGGCGTTGCTGCGAGTTGGTGGTGGCGGGGTCCTGAGTGCCGTATTGGCGCTGCGGAGGGGCTTGCACGATGCAGGGGTGTCGTGGCGGGATTTGTGTCGTGATGGCGTGTGGCGTCAGTGCGGGTCTTGCGCCGTGACGGGGAGGTAGTGGTGGACTGGCGAAGGGTGGAGGCGGGGCCGACGTGTAGCGAGGCGGTAAAGGCGGGGACCTGCAAGGCTTGAAGAGTGATGCGCGAGATGCGCTTCTCCCATGTACTGGAGAGGCGGGGTGCGAGTCAATGAACGATATGAAACAAAAAACAAAACAAAAAAGAACCTATCCCGAAGCTCAGCTCGTCGTCAGTCGCGTTCGTGACCATCATGGTCACAGGCCTCGTGTCGCCGTTGTCGGTGTCGTTATCGCCTCGTTGGTGTCGAGTGTCGTCGCTATCGTCCTTGCTGCCGTCGTGGTTGTAGCCATCGTCATCGGTGGTGGGGACTCGCAGGCCGCGTTGGCGATGGTGGGGTCATGCGTGCCATGTTTTGGCGGCGTCACCACGGGGACTGCAGGCAGTGGCCCGGGATTAGCGTGGTGGCGGCTTTTGTGTCGTGACGGCATGGCGTCGAGGCGGAACTTTCGCGCGGCGGGGTGGTGGTGGTAGACCTGCATGTGGCGAAGGATGGATGCGGGGTCACGGGCTAGCGAGGCGACGTGGCTCTCAGTGAGAAACAATATGAAAAAAAAAAAAAACTCATCTTAATGCACTTCATCATCAGCCGCGTGTTCGTGACCATCGTAGTTGCGGTCATGTGCGGCGGCGGGTGTGGGGGCTAAGGGATAGAGGTTTGCAAAAGTGTTGGGTATTGGTTTTTCTAATTAAAAAAAGGGTCAGTAGTCGAACCGGAAGGGAGGGGGAAATGGGCAGGTCGGCAATGGGCTGCGGAGGGTTAGCACCCAATAAGCACCGGTAGACGAAAATCTGCTAAGGGGTTGCCGGACCACCCCTACCTATTCCCCTGCCCCCACTAGCCGTAGTCTTTGACTTTTCGCATACTTTCCACGGTCCGGTCCGCTTTTCCCGTTTCTCCGCTACTCGGTTTTAAACTCCGCTTTTTGAATTTGTTTTTATTTCCAAGGGTAAAAAAAGTACCGCGAAACAAATACATGCAAATAACGCGTAAGCAATCAGTTCGTGTAGTTCGTGTATCGGATGCGTGGGAAATGCGCCTACCTTCCCCCACCTTCCTCTCGTTTCCGCACGTGCGGTCCCCGCCCCTTTGCCCCCTACCCCCATTTGCGCGCAATGGAGGCGCAGGACAGGTACGCCCCCCTTTCCGCCTCCGTCCCCGTTCACGCCGAACAGGAGACCTAAACACCACCCCCACCCCTGCTGACTCGCGAGCGGGGGCTGCGCAAGAAGAAGGGGCACGCCCCCCCGTTCGCGCGCAATGGGGGCGCGACAGGTATCCCCCCCGTCGCGAACAGGACGCGCGGGACAAGCCCCCGCAGCCGCCGCTCCCGTTTGCGCGCAAGGGAAGAGCAGGAACGAGGTGCGGCACGGGACAGGTACGTCCCCCGTCTCTGCCCCCCGCCCCCTCGTTTACACACGAACAGGACACGCGACGCGGGACGGCGTGGGGGAAGGCACGCGCAACGCCCCTTCCCCCCTCTCACCGGGGACCGCGCGCGCAACGCCAGTGGGGACGCGACGGCCCCCCTCCCGGTTTGCGCGCGGGGCGACGAGAACGGGCGCGCCTCCACACCCTTAGCGCCGCGCCGCCGTTTGCATGCGGGCAGCGCGCGAATGGGGGGGGGCGCGCTCCAACCTGGAGCGGCGCCCCCTTCTCCCCGGGTTGGCGCGCGGGGGCAACGCGCGAACCGGAACGCGCACAAGCGGCGCCCCTCCCCTGGAACCCCTCCCCGCGGGTTCGTGCGCAAGGGCGCGAATAGGTGACCCCGCAGAAGCGCCCCCCCTCCCCCCGCTACGCGAGCCCGGAAGCCCCCCCCCCCCGCATGCACTCCAGGGGCGCACGGGCGGGTGGTGCACGACCGGGCGGCGTGCGAATCGGGAGGCGCGCCCCGGTGCCCCGTCCTCCTTTGCACACAGGAGCGACACGCATACACGCGCCGCCCTTGTGTGCAAAGCGGAAACGGGGACTGCCGGCCGGAGACAAGTCCCCACGCCTCCATTCGCGCGGGAACGGGGGAGCTGCACGGGAAGGGTGCGCGCGAACCCGGAGCGGCGCCCCCTCTCACTCCTGCACAGGAGCGACGCGCGAACGGACGGGGTCGGATTGGGAGGGGGTGTGCGCAAAGGGTGCGCACGCGCGAGCGGGGAGTGGGGTGCGCACCCCTTTCGCGCCGACCTTTGCGCGGAACAGAGGGCCGGGGCGCGCGGACACAAACGGCGGCATGCGGGGGGCTATACGGAGTGGAGCGCACACGAGTGACTCGACTTAAAAAAAAAAAGTCCATAGTTTATGTAATTTTTATTAGTTAATAAAAAACTTTTTGACTGATTACAGGCTGACTCAAAGATCACATATGATTTTTACGCTTATAATAATATTTATTAGTTAATAAATGCACTTTGATTTTAAAGGGCTTGTTTGGGTGGAGACTGAAATTTCGGCCGGTTCCGAGCGGTCCGGACCGTGGAAAGTATGCGGAAAGTACACAACTACTAGCCGTCTCCAAGGCTGTCTAAATTTATTTACTATTTATTATATTTCAATTGACAGTCCCTTACTATTCTGAAAAAGGACTAGGTTTTACCATTCACATCAATTGCTTATTACTTTCCCACACTTGTCACAATTCCGGGTTTCCGTGAAAATGGACTTGGGTCACCAAGTATTGAAGTATGCCTTGTTTTCGGCGTTTTTTTTCCGGTTTTTTGGGTTGTGAAACCCAAAAAAACCTATTTGCCCAATTACAGATGCAACGCCTATCAGTGCGGAAGTGTGATATGGCTGCTTCCAATAGTGTGGGATGGCATAGAAACTTGCTGCTGTATCAATAGCATGGACATAGTAGGCTGTTGCGATGATAATTTGCTTGCACAAGCCATCAGAACAACTGTTTCGAGAATAGAGAGACGCAGAACGATTACATCAGCTATTTACGCTTACAAAGCTCAAGCTAAAGCTCAAAGCAAGCTCAAACCTCAACTGAGGTTGGGTTGCCGAACAGACCAGTGGCAGCTGTGTTCAAGAGCCCTGGCATCAAAATGGCTGTAACTCATTATGTATTATGACAACTTCGATTACAATCGGTTCTTCTTTCTCGGGTCGTTGAGCGTTTCTGGGCGGGGTTGAATGCTCTTGGGAATTACGAGTTCATTCTAGTGCCGAGAAGGCCTCCACCACTAAATAGCGGGCTACATAAAGCCATACTCTCAACGGTCCTGATCCTGCAGACTTCCTTCCGTCTGTGGTTTCTGCCATGCGCCTTCCTCTCATCTCTCTTCTCTTTTTGAAATCTGTTTTTGCCGTCGTCTATACCGACCCTTCGTTGCTGCCCAATTCCCCTTACACATATATAGTCGTGGGATGTGCGTCCGAGCATCCATGGACCTCTAGCCTTCTCTGACACTCTTCTAGCGGGCCCGGGGGGTAGTGTCTTGGCAAATAGGTTGAGCGCAAATCCGAACAATCGTGTACTCCTAATCGAAGCCGGACCAAGGTTCGTCTATATTTGTCATTTTTTATTTCTACCCTCGTCTGCTAGTCAGGGCTCATATACCCCAGTGATACGGTCAACCCTAATATTCGCGTTCCGTTCCTTTGCACGACACTTGTACCGTCTGATGTCTCTTATAACGAGACCACTGTCCCTCAGACTGGTTTGGGAGGGCGGTCCATCGGGTATCCTCGCGGACGCACTCTCGGTGGATCGTCTTCTGTCAGTACGTTGGATCATCTTTGGCGGCCATCACTACAGACTTAGTATTCCCCAGACTATATGGTTTGGAACCGTGGACCAGCGAGCGACTTCGATCGACTAGCCCATGAAACTGGTGACCGCGGATGGTCGTGGAAATCTCTTGGGAGAATCTTGACTGGGGTATTCTATCCTCCCTCTCTGGCACTTCGACGCCGCGGTCTGACTGTGGTCACCAGGTGGAAACCTTAGTTCCTCCCCCGGATGGTCGCGACACGACGGGGGAGATCGATCCATCGATCCACGGTTCGAATGGCCCCGTCAAGATCAGTCTTCATGACGAGACCGCTCTCGACTCTCGGATCTTCGAGGCGACGTCGCAGCTCGCCGAGTTTCCTTTCAACAAGGATATGAACTCTGGGAGCCCACTAGGAGTTGGTATGTTCTGTTTAGCCCACATAAATTCTATGGATGTAACTGAACGCAAACGTTTGCAAGGTTGGACCCAGTTCTCAATCGGCGATGGTCAGAGGAGCAGTGCCTCTGTCTCATACCTCACACCTGTGCTTTCTAGGCCGAACTTAGATGTTTTGGTTAACACACTGGCGACAAAGGTGGTCCAAACTGGCACCCACCGTGGTCTTCCTATTTTCCGCGGCGTCGAAATCGCCCAGTCCGCCTCTGGTACGGTGATCTCCGCTCTTCTCACGAATGTTTGACACGCCGCCGCCAGGCCCACACTTTTCTCGTATTGCTACGAAGGAGGTTATAATCGCGGCCGGTGCAGTCAACACGCCGCAGTTACTGATGTTATCAGGAATCGGTGACAGCGCAGAGCTGAGTCGGTTCAACATTCCGACAATCGTTGACCTCCCCGATGTGGGCAAGAACATGCAAGACCACGTCCTGCTTCTGAATCCGTTCTATGTTAATTCTAACTCCACCGGTGACGACATTGGCCGAGACCCTCAGCTGTCTAAAGATGGTCTAGCGCAGTGGGAAGCGTCCCACACTGGTCCGTTTGCCGCATCTGTCGTGGGTAACATAGGCTGGTTAAGACTACCGAAACACTCCCCGATCTTCAAGCAAGTCAGAGATCCGTCTTCCGGACCACAAGCTCCACATTATGAATTTCTCACCGGCGTAAGCCTCACCCGGAAGCTTTCCTTTGTAGAATGTCGTTGAACTTGCGCCCTCAGAACCTGTTCTTCTCAGCTGTTCAGCCACCGCCTGCCACGGGCCACTTTATTACGATTGCCACCATCGTGTTAACGCCTACCTCTCGTGAGTCGTGTTACTTGATAACAGCACTTCTGAACGCAGAATGGCGCAGGCGGGTCAATCACCCTTGCTTCTGCGAACCCCTTCGACTCACCTATCATCGATCCGGCGCTCCTCAACTCGGATTTCGATATCTTCACTATGCGCGAAGCGGTAAAGGCAATGCTTCGGTTCGTCGCAGCGCCAGCATTCAAGGACTACGTCATCGGACCATTTGGCGATCTTGCTGATGCCAAGACGGATGCGGAGATCGAGGCTTATGTGCGGAGCCAGTCCAGCAATGTATTCCACCCGTCGAGCACCGCCTACATGTCCCGGAAGGGCTCCAAGCGTGGTGTTGTCAACCCGGATTTCAGCGTGAAGAAGACAATTGGCCTTCGGATCGTCGACGGGAGCGTTTTGGTACGTATGCTCCGTTGATTGGGGCCCCACATAACGGCCTGATGCGGGTTTTTTAGCCATACGTCCCGGCGGCCCACCCTCAAGCAATCATCTTCATTATCGCGGAGCGAGCAGCGGAACTGATCCTTGCCTGTGGGGACTCTCATTGTTCGTAACTTAACACTCGTCGGTTTCTTCGATCGCCCGCATGCCCGTATTTTCCCATCCGAGTCAATTGCCGCGTATTGTTTTTGTCATATTTCTTGCAGTACAGTACTGGTTACTCACCGTGACTGAGTGTTCTTGATAAACAATGTGAATCTTAAAATTCGCGTCTTTTTACTGCACCACGAGACATCGAGATCCAGATGATACCGAAATACCGAAGTACCCAACTTGCGACGTACTTGTCGCCCTGTACACGCACGCGATTCCTCCTTGTGCCCTCACATACTCACGCCTTGCTGTCAACACTATAGGAACTTAAACCCAGTTTTACCAGCCTGTATATGAGGAATCCAGCAGTGATCCAGCCGGAACGTTGCCGGAACGGACAACCCGAGGCCAGACCAGTCAATCAGATAACCGCTAAATTACCGTAGAATAGCGCTTGGAATAGCGAAAGGCAAAGAAGATACTAGGCTCTTAGTAACTTATATTGTAGGGATTCTATCGATTCTATCGACGAAGTACAGTACATTGCTCTGGGCCTTGGATCTCGCATGAATTTCCGGGCGGCTATCGAGTACAGCATTTTTCAAGCATACCGCCTCTTCTCTGTCCCTGTCCCTTGGCATCTCCGGCGCACGCGGGAGCGAGAGTGAGCCGACACTCGTCAAGCGCGCGGACCCGCGGCCTGTGGGAGTCGACGGCTCCATCTTGCGTCGACTGGGAGTCTGGGACACGATCCAGTTCGCGAGTCACGTCAAGGCGACGGAGGGAGCAAACCCTTCCCTCCTGTGTGGCATAATACCCACCGTCTTGACGTTGACGCGAATCATGCGACGGCGACGTTCGCCGACCCCTACTTTAGGCGGAAATAACATTTTTCGCGCGACCAACAACGGTAGCATACTGTGCACGGGGGACGCAGGGCCAATTTCTTCCATTCCCATAGAGGCGGACTCAGGATGGTCTCGCGATGGGATCACGAAGTTCACTTATTCTTGCCACCATGAGTTTTTTTCCCTTCAAGCCGGTTCCCACAATCTCACCCGCGTACAGATAGATGGGTCAAGGGCTTTTCCTGCACTGTTGCACATACCACTCAGCGACGACCGGTCAATCACCACTTCCTCGCTCTTCCCTGGACTCGGCCCCACGTTTAACCGCGGCTTGCAAATTCGCTATACCCTGGCGTGTTGTTCCTCTGTACATTAATTTATAGAGTCGCTCTCGAGTCTTGTTCACTTCTTCAGTGATCCACATCGAGCTGGTTGACGGCTTGCACAACGCCTCATTCAGTGAAACCAACCTGCTCTAGTAGATCGCCCACTTAGCTAGCACCATCGGCACCCTTCCTGCAGGCTGGAGGTCCCATTCCTGAAAGTTATGTAGCTGTTAATGATGTCCACAGCTTTCCAAGTTATGGCAGTATGCCGACTTTGGTGTCCTCCCAGGAAAAGGCGCCTTCAACGGTGACATTGCCAGGTATCACACACGGAAGGGGAAGGTGTAAAAGTTTTTCGTCGCCTGATATAACCTTTGCGGTCTTCGCCAGTCGTCTTGGCCGGATTGGTCGATGCAATGCGGAGGGTGTCAGAATGATACTGGAACTCTCGTCAACTTTTACAATGTCGGACAAACTCAGACCCATTGTACGTCCACTACACACAGTGGAAACTCGATACTCAGAGACTTGGACCCACTAGTGTTTTGTATTAGATGCCCGTCTCCAAGGCTGTCTAAATTTATTTACTATTTATTATATTTCAATTGACCGTCCCTCACTATTCTAAAAAAGGACTAGGCTTTACCAGGACATCAATCATTCCCACACTTGTCGCAATTCCGGGTTTCCATGAAAATCGACTTGGGTCACAGAATGCCGGTTTTTTGGATTGTGAAACCCAAAAAAACCTATTTGCCCAATTACAGATGGCCTAGTGCCCCGGTGTCCCGAGAAGACCCCACCCTACTAAATAGCGCATACTCTCAACGATCTTGATCCTGCAGACTTCCTTCCGTCTGCGATTTCCGCCATGCACTTTCCCTTCTCTTTTTGAAATCCGTTTTGGCCGTTGTCTATTCCGACCCTTCGTTGCTCCCCAATTCCCCTTACACATATATAGTCGTGGGATGTGCGTCCGAGCATCCATGGACCTCTAGCCGTCTCTGACACTCTTCTAGCGGGCCCGGGGGGTAGTGTCTTGGCAAATAGGTTGAGCGCAAATCCGAACAATCGTGTACTCCTAATCGAAGCTGGACCAAGGTTCATCTATATTTATCATTTTTTATTTCTACCCTCGTCTGCTAGTCAGGGCTCATATACCCCAGTGATACGGTCAACCCTAATATTCGCGTTCCGTTCCTTTGCACGACACTTGTACCGTCTGATGTCTCTTATAACGAGACCACTGTCCCTCAGACTGGTTTGGGAGGGCGGTCCATCGGGTATCCTCGCGGACGCACTCTCGGTGGATCGTCTTCTGTCAGTACGTTGGGTCATCTTTGGCCACCATCACTACAGACTTAGTATTCCCCAGACTATATGGTTTGGACCCGTGGACCAGCGAGCGACTTCGATCGACTAGCCCATGAAACTGGTGACCGCGGATGGTCGTGGAAATCTCTTGGGAGAATCTTGACTGGGGTATTCTATCCTCCCTCTCTGGCACTTCGACGCCGCGGTCTGACTGTGGTCACCAGGTGGAAACCTTAGTTCCTCCCCCGGATGGTCGCGACACGACGGGGGAGATCGATCCATCGATCCACGGTTCGAATGGCCCCGTCAAGATCAGTCTTCATGACAGGACCGCTTTTGACTCTCGGGTCTTCAGCGCGACGTCGCAGCTCGCCGAGTTTCCTTTCAACGGGGATATGAACTCTGGGAGCCCATTAGGATTTGGTTTGTTCTGTTTAGCCCACATAAATTCTATGGATGTAACTGAACGCAAACGTTTGCAAGGTTGGACCCAGTTCTCAATCGGCGATGGTCAGAGGAGCAGTGCCTCTGTCTCATACCTCACACCTGCGCTTTGCAGGCCGAACTTAGATGTTTTGGTTAACACACTGGCGACAAAGGTGGTCCAAACTGGCACCCACCGTGGTCTTCCTATTTTCCGCGGCGTCGAAATCGCCCAGTCCGCCTCTGGTACGGTGATCTCCGCTCTTCTCACGAATGTTTGACACGCCGCCGCCAGGCTCCCACTTTTCTCGTATTGCTACGAAGGAGGTTATAATCGCGGCCGGTGCAGTCAACACGCCGCAGTTACTGATGTTATCAGGAATCGGTGACAGCGCAGAGCTGAGTCGGTTCAACATTCCGACAATCGTTGACCTCCCCGATGTGGGCAAGAACATGCAAGACCACGTCCTGCTTCTGAATCCGTTCTATGTTAATTCTAACTCCACCGGTGACGACATTGGCCGAGACCCTCAGCTGTCCAAAGGTGGTCTAGCACAGTGGGAAGCATCCCGCACTGGTCCGTTTGCCGCATCTGTCGTGGGTAACATAGGCTGGTTCAGACTACCGAAACACTCCTCGATCTTCAGGCAAGTGAGAGATCCGTCTTCCGGACCACAAGCTCTACATTATGAATTTCTCACCGTCATAAGCCTCACCCGGAGCTTTCCCTTGTAGAATGTCGTTGAACTTGCGCCCTCAGAACCGGTTCTTTTCGAGTATGCAGCCACCGCCTTCCACGGGCCACTTTATTACGATTGCCACCATCTTGTTAACGCCTACCTCTCGTGAGTCGTGTTACTTGATAACAGCACTTCTAAACGCAGAATGGCGCAGGCGGGTCAATCACCCTTGCTTCTGCGAACCCCTTCGACTCACCTATCATCGATCCGGCGCTCCTCAACTCGGATTTCGATATCTTCACTATGCGCGAAGCGGTAAAGGCAGCGCTTCGGTCCATCGCTGCGCCAGCATTCAAGGACTATGTGATCGGAACTGATCCTTGCCAGTGAGGACTCTCATTGTTCGTAACTTGACCAAGAACTTGACACTCGTCCGTTTCTTCGATCGCCCGCATACCCGTTTTTTTCCCATCAATTGCCATGTATCATATTTCTTGCAGTACTGGTCACCTTACTCACCGTGACTGAGTGTTCTTGATATGCAATGTGAATCTTAATTCGCGTCTTTATACGGCACCAGGCGACATCGGGATCCTCGGGTCACGGAACCACGGCCCGGCCCCCCTTTGATGTTGGACTGGGCCACTGGCATTGATTCCTTGGTGATCCATTCGTCGAATGATTCTCGACGGCTTCATGCGTCTCAGCCTTTCCGCAACTGGTTCCTTTACCTTTGCTTGTGCGGTCTGATTGAGTCACCGTTGAGTGCTTTTCCGGATTCGTCCCCAAGGCGATATTAGTCTCAGGCTGCCCTTGGGACCTCGGAATTACGAGTTTATTCCATGGTAGCAGACTAGACCAAGGACCAGACCCAGCCAGTTACCGCGGAATGCCACTAAACAGCGGGCTACATAAACCCGTATTCTCAGGGATCCTTGTTTGTTGTTTCCGCCATGCGCTTCCCCTTCATCGCCCTTTTCTTTTTACAATCCGTTTTTGCGGCGGTCTATACCGACCCTTCGACGCTGCCTGATTACCCTTACACATATATCATTGTGGGAGGTCTGTCCGGGCGTCTATGGATCTCTATCGCTCTCCGACACATGTCTAGCTGGCCCGGGGGGTAGTGTCTTGGCAAACAGGTTGAGCGCAAATCCGAACAATCGTGTACTTTTAATCGAAGCCGGACCAAGGTTCATCATTTTTATTTCTACGCTCGTCTGCCAATTGGGACTTATATACCCAGTGATACGGTCAACCCTTCTATTCCCATTCCGTTCCTTTGCACGACACTTGTACCGTCTGTTGTCTCATGGAACTATACCACTGTCCCTCAAACTGGTCTGGGGGGACGGTCCATCGCGTATCTTCGTGGACGTACGCTCGGTGGGTCGACTTCGATCAGTGCGTTAGGTCACGTTCAGCGGCCATGACTACAGACTCAGTGTTCCCCCAGACTATATGGTTTGGACCCGTGGACCAGCGAGCGACTTCGATCGACTAGCTCATGAAACTGGCGACTCCGGATGGTCGTGGAAATCTCTTCGGCGCACATTGATTGGGGTATTCTCTCCCCTTTTCTGGCACTTCGCTGCCACTGCCTGACTACGATCCTCAGGTGGAAGCCCTAGTTGCTCCCCAGGATGGTCACGACACGGCGGGGGAGATCGATCCATCGATCCACGGTTCGAATGGCCCCGTCAAGATCAGTGTTCAAGACACAACCCCTCTCGACTCTCGAATCTTCAACACAACAATGCAGCTCGCCGAGTTTCCGTCCAACGAAGATATGAACTCTGGAAACCCACTAGGAATTGGTGTGTTATGTTTTGCTCACGTAAATGCTATGAATGTAACCCAACCGCCCGTAAGGTTGGTCCCAGTTCTCAATCGGCGGTGGCAAGAGGACCAGTGCATCGGACTCATACCTTACGCCGGTGCTCTCCAGCTCAAATCTAGATGTTTTACTTGATACCCAGGTGACCAAGGTGGTCCAAACTGGCTCCCGAGGTGGTCTACCCATCTTCCGCGGCGTTCAATTCGCTCAGTCCGTCTCCGGTATGGAGACCTCTACTCTTCTCACGACTATTTCACATGACCCCGCCAGGCCCACTCTTTTCCCGTAATGCTACAAAGGAGGTTATACTCGCTGCAGGTGCAGTCAACACGCCGCAGTTACTGATGCTGTCGGGAATCGGTGACAGTGCACAGCTCAGCCAGTTCAACATTCGTACGATTGTAAATCTCCCTGACGTGGGTAAGAACTTGCAAGACCACGTCCTGCTTCCAAATGTGTTCTCGGTTAATTCCAACTTTACCAATGACGACATTGGTCGAAACACGACGCTATTCCAAAATGATCTAGCACAGTGGAAACAATCCCACACTGGTCCGTTTGCCACGTCTATTGCGGATAGCATAGGCTGGTTGAGACTGCCGAAAAATTCCACGATCTTCAAGACTGTGGATGATCCATCTTCCGGATCACAAGCACCACATTACGAATTTATCTTTATCGTAAGCCCAGGAGCTTCCCTTCGTAGAATGTCGTTGAACTTGCGCCGTTAGAACCAGTTCTTTTCAGCTGTTCAGCCACCGCCTACCACAGGCCACTTCATGACGATTGCCAGCAATCTGATAACACCTACCTCTCGTGAGTCATGTTGCTTGATAACAGCGCTTCTAACCGCAGAATGGCGCAGGCGGATCAATCACCCTTGCTTCTGCAAATACCTTCGACGCACCTAACATCGATCTGGCACTCCTCAACTCGGACTTCGATATCTTCACTATTCGTGAAGCGATAAAGGCAGCGCTTCGGTTCGCTGCGGCGCCAGCATGGAGGGACTACGTGATCGGACCATTTGGCGATCTTGCCGAAGCCAAGACGGATGCTGAGATCGAGGCGTATGCGCGGAGCCACTCCGCAAGTGTGTTCCACCCGTCGAGCACCGCCTTTATGTCCCGGAAGGGCTCTGCGCGTGGTGTTGTGAACCCCGATCTCAGCGTGAAGGAGACAATCGGCCTTCGGATTGTCGACGCGAGCGTTTTGGTATGTGTGTTTTGTTCGTTGGGCCCCCGTTTAATGGTCTAAAACCCTTTTAAGCCATACGTTCCGGCGGCGCACCCTCAGGCTGTTCTCTACATCATTGCGGAGCGAGCAGCGAAACTGATCGCTGCGGACTAAGATTAGTTCATCGCTCATAGCCACTCGTCCGTTCCCCGATTGCTTGCAAGGTCGCATCGTTCGCATTTACTGCCTTGCAGTTCTTCGGGAAATGCTAGAGGGTACACGTACTCAAGCACGTACTGTTACGCCACTGGCACGTTACCAATACGCAAGCCAATACGACTCGTTCTTTCTCGTTTCTTCTCGTTCCGTCTTACTAACATGTTGACTCAGCGTCCATGTGACTCATTTCCGTCTATTCTCGAATCTTTGATAGTACGACTCCAGGAGCACATAAGGACTCTCTGTAACCATTCAGCTCTAAGCTCAACCTATTGTATTCAACTGCAATAGCTTCTCATATACATCTCTTGCTCCCTGAACTGTTGAGATGTGAACTGTATAAGTCACATGTCTCATGGGATATGATTGAGTCATCCCATATACTAAATACAGTATCTGTCCCTTATGGACTGATTTGGACTTGACCGGACTTGTACGGACCACCTTTGTTTATCTTTATTGGCAGAGTCATATATGGCTCTTATTGTTCTTTATTGTTAAGATACCAGTATTGTCTGCTTTAGGCAGCTATTGTTCTCTGCCCTCCAATGGCATTTCTCCCTCTGGCACACAGACCACTGTAATACTGTATTGTGTAGGGCTGCATACCGTACCCATACCAAACGGTCCAGACGGGTCCATACTACAGTCACGGCACCGTGACTGTTCGAGCTCAAAACAACTCACCAGACGGATGGTGGAGGGGACAGCCATCACCCATCTAAGACTGTCACAGTATGATTGTCAACAGCACTAGGAGGTGGTACCTGTAGATAATTTGTCCTACATACTATCCAATACTAGTAGACAGATTTTTTTTCTACATTTCATGATCTGTGTGATGATTCCTTCTACTAGAACTAGCAAGAGAACTAGGACTCGAAAAGGGTTTGGTTTGGGTTCAAACCAGGTTCAATGTGGTTCTCACATTTTGTGCTGTCCCCGAACCCTGAACTGAACTTATGGTCCGGTTCTGCACAACTGCCGAACCTTGGACCAGACTTCGGTCCAGTTCAAAAAAGTTCGGGTTTGAACTTTGGTTCAGAACTGGACTGCAGCATCCCTAGTTTGGACAGGTCTCTCCAAAAAAACATCTCTGACGAGATCCCTGAACATGATCTAGGGATCGCAGCAGGTCATCCTGAGGCAACCCTGCGGGTACTGCAGGTGGGGAAAACCGCGTGGGTTTACCACAAGGTTTACCAGGACAGTAAATATTATAATGTACAGTAATGCTAGCTAGTATAATGCCCACTGCAGTGCCACTACACTGTCATCACGGTCACCCCATTTTCATCAATATCGCTGCTGTCGGGTTGTTGCTGTGTTGGGGTGCCATTGCCGTCATGTTTGGGGGAGGATGTGGTCAACCCTGTGTTGGAAGGGCACCGGTGGTGGTCAGTAGTTTGAGTCATTCAGCTCTGGGAGGCATCGGCAAAGTCTTCTGTTTTGCCGTCGCTGCACCATCATTGTCGTTGGTCTTGTCGTCGGTCGTGGTTTGCAGTGCACATGGCTGCCAGTGCATTGGTGTATAGCAGGTTACGGAGTCCTTTATGGGGAACGAAGCTCATGCGCAAAGGTGAACGGGGTGCAAAGGCACGGGAAAAGAAACTAGACACACAAATAAAGCTCAGGAATCGCGTGGAAGCGATGACTATAATGTATTTACCTAGACACACGAATAAAGCTGCCTAGGGGTAAGCATACTGTGAAGCAAGATGTTCCAGCTACGAACAGGGCACATCCCGCTAAACGCCTACTTACACAGATTCAAAAGGAAAGAAAACGCACAATGCCCGGCATGTGGAACATGCAAGGAAACGCCGCAGCACTTCCTGCTGGAGATTCAATGGACGCGGCGACAGACGGAGACGACGCACCCCAAGAACAGGCCTCGCGCGAAGATAGCGACGAGCAGGGACAGGACGTAGGGCAGGAGGACGAAGACTGAGGACAGTCACTTTTTCAGTGGGGAGGAGATGGACCCCCTCGGACGCTGCGGCGAGTACCATATTTTTCTGATCACTCTCTTTTGGACTTCGTTTCTGGACTGCACACTCTCTCGAAATGGACTCGTACCGCTGAACTCTCTCTCCCGTACTCTCAGATTACCCTTTTATCCCCGTACCTTCAGCGAAGGAAGGGCGGTGCCGCGCGGTGATGACACGCGAAGCGACCTATTGCGGACAGCAGAAAGTAGCTTGCGCCTGCACATTGCGAAAAACACCCTCCCGGTCGACTTCCACAGATCTGAGCGTGGCGCCGAGCCGCTCTTTCCGAGCTAGAATCACTTTCTTTTAAGTAATTATCCCCTCTACATACTTGCCGCTGAAATGTGCACCATTTTTCTCATCCACATGCACCGCCCGAGACCGATACAACAAACAAAAGAACTCAAAAACCTCAGCAACAAGCATACCATTTCACGCTCCACTTCCCTCGCTTCACTTTACTTCCTTTTCTTCTCTTTTCCTTTACCCACACCCCCGCGACCGCGCGACGAAGCGCGAGAAGAGCTAGGTACCGCCTGAACGGGCGGTGCGACCAGCTCACCCAAGGCCAACGACAAGGACCGCTCAGCAAGCTGCAAATGGGCCCGCGCAGCCTCAGCAGCCGCGCGCTCCCGTGCAACCTCGCCGCGCCAAAAGGCAACGGCCCCAAGACGATCGACTTCCGCAAAGTCCAAGCCTGACAGGACGGGCGACGCCTGGACGAGCGACGCTTGGACAGGCAACGCTTGGACGAGCAACGCTTGGACGGGCAACACTTGGACAGGCGAAACCGCGACCGGCGAAGGCGAAGGCGAAGTGGAAGACGGAGGTGACAGACCGAGTGAACCAGCAACAGGAGGAGCAAGCGTGGTAGAAGAAGTGCGGAACTCACAAGCGCAACCCATTCGCAAACAACGGGCGCACTTCGAAGAACCCGCGACGCTCTCGCACCTCGAATGACCAAGCTGGCAAGGGACGCACTAACAAAGGCATAAAACAGACATGAAGAAAGTCCACAAAACGACGCACCCGAGAAGAACGAGAAGAACCTGCGTCAGGAGACGAGCGCGCACACTTCAAACTACTACTGCGTCCCTCAGCGACGTCCGGCGCCACCGTGGAAGAGGCAACCGCGACGTCAATAGAAGGCGGGCGAACGATGCGCGGCGCAGGACGTGCGAGCGCCGGAGTGGGAGGATCCAGAAGGGCAACAAAAGGAACCGCGGGCAGCGCGGGCAACGCCGCCGCCGTCACGTGCGAAGAAGGCGCCGGCTGCGTCACAACGACAGTGGTAGCCGTGCCCACAGCACCAGCGTCGAGTGCAGAAGACACCGCTAACTCGCTAAGGGCAAGGCGCGCCCGAGCACGAAACCACTCATAATCTTCATCAGGCATCCGGCAGGCGTCATGCGACTCCTTGAGTGCGAGCAAGAATGCCCACAGGCAAGCGTGCGGATCAGGCTCTTCATCACCAGCATCTGCAACGCGCCGCTCGGCGGCCCACAGTTCGCTCGCATAAGCGCAGAGTCGTGGCGCTAAGTCTGCAACAAAGCCGGGAAAGTGTTCAAGCCAGGACTCAACAGCGAACACGCGAAACTCTGTGCGAAGGTTGCTAAGGACAGTGCGACATTCTGCAGGAATCCCTGCCGAGGCGCCCGCATTCGCCGCATAGGCGGCCTCGAGCCTGGTCTGGGACAAATCAGCGAACACCCCAGGGCGCACAAGCAAATACACACCTCGGCCGTGAACACCCGCGCGGCGAAGTCCCCGACCTCTGCAGTACACAGCAGCACCGCATTCCACTCACAGATGATATCAAAAACTTCCTGAAGGGCATCACCATACGCAGCAGGCGTTGACATGGCAGAAAGCGAGAAGACAGGCGTAAAAGCCCAGAAATCCAATAAGGGCTGCACGCCCACTCCATATCGTGCGGCAATCGCCGCACAACCGAAGCGCGCGCCAGTGGCCCGACTGGACACGAACAAGCGCCGCACAAGACCGACTGACTGGGGACAGTTAGAATATCAGTGGGGAGGAGATGATACGCCCCCTACTCCCCTGACCCCTATAATCGCGACTTATAATGGTTTCGTGATCTTTAAAGACGCGCACGACCGCGCGGCGTGTCTCACTGCGACCGCGCGCACCTCGACCTAGTGCAGCGCGTCATGCTGCAACCGCGCGCACCGCGACCTAGTGCGACGCGTCACACTACGACCGTGCGCACCGCGACCTAGTGCGGCGCGTCACACTACGACCGCGCACACCTCGACCTAGTGCAGCGCATCATGCTGCGACCGCGCACACTGCGACCGAGCGTGGCGCGTCACACTACAACCGCGCGTGCGCACACCAACGCATCAGCACCAGACGATCCCAGATAGGACAGCAACAGCAACCTACGAAGCCCGGACTGGTTCGTAAACCAGTTATGAGCGCGGGGACCCCAGAAGACGTCCAAGACTGTGTGAGGGCGAGGCACTACGCGATGTGCCTGCGCTCTCCCTAGCCTGCGGGACCGGTTGACAGAGACCTAAGAGGAACCACATACCACCAAACGGGTGGACCGCGGCGATGTACGCGATCAGCATGGCTCGGCGCGCACATAGGCGGGCGCGCACCATACCGACCAAGACACAACACCGCGTTTTAGTACAAGACTACGCGCACACTTCACGCGGCCCCTGTTTCACTTAGACAGGTCATTCAAACTATCCAGGACCTTCGAAACACGACGCGGGCTCAACCGAAGAAGAAGAGCGCTCAACAGGCCTGGTACGAGGCGCGCGCGACTTAGCGATTTCGCGCGAGGATGCTCACAGAGTAAGAGAGCCAGGGAGCAGTAGAAAAGCATAAATAGGACACTCCCTTGTGCTCAGAAAAGCAATCAACTCGGATTCCTCAGCTCTTCTCCCTTTCTCTCCTCTTCTACTTCCCGACTTTCGACCTCACGCGGCATCGCTGCACCTCGCTCCGCCCCGCTCTCGACCATCGGCACTTATCAGTGGTCTACCCGACCCCTCCAGCCCGTACGCCCACGCCGCGCGCATCAGCAACGCGCCAACGCGCAACCACATGACTTAGCAGCTATCGCGCTCTCGCGCGACACGTGACTTGCGGCCCGCGCTATCCGCGACCGGCGCATTCCAAGCCCCACGAGCCTGTACACTCTAAGCGCGCTCTCTGACGCTCAGGGACCGTTTGGGGTAACAACGGCGACCATGATGTCACCCACGATAGTGGTGACGGTGATGACCACAGGTGAGGCCTGTGAGGTGACCACAACCACAACAATCGCGGTGAACACGACGTCTGTCACCAATGCAGCCATTTCCTGAAACTATCAAGACGCTTCGCCAGCGACAAGGCGACTACGACAATGGGGGTGACCACCTCGACGCTACAACGCGACTACAACGACCCTTGGCAATGGCATCGAGGTGACCACAACAACCTTGGCAATGGCGACCACGACGGCAGTGGGGCAACCACGAGGCAACCATGACGGCGATGAGGTTCCACAATTACCACAGGGCGACGATGACAACGGGCATGTACCACAATCTTATGTTTGTGTTTATGTTTTTATTTATTTCTATATTCGGATGGAATTTCCTTTTTGGGAGGGATACCAGGGGGGGGGTAGGGCTTGGTCCCTTAAAAAAATTTACCGACCCTGTGCGATTAAAAAATTTGCTGACCCCCCTTGATGTGTCGCCAACTGGGGTGGCCACATCTGAGAAGTCTCACATCCCGTGGGAGCATGCGCAACTGTCTGCAATCACCTGCAACCACCTGACCCAGTAGCGCTCAGTGTACCCCACCGTTCCTGTTCCTGACCGTGCCACACTTGCACGCAGTATTAGCTCTTTGACAGAGACACAACTGCAACCTTCATGGACCTACTTACAACACCTTGCACCCTGCGGAGGCCTGCACGCTCACTTGCACCACTTCACCCCCCTGAATCCTGCGCTATACGTGCACTCAAGCCTTTGCTTACTCATAGTATCCTTAGTACACTTTGTGTGTTCTACATGCTTTGTACGTTTCGCACCTTTTCCATTTTTGCCCTTAGTGTCCTTAGGACGCTTTGCACATTTTGCACATTTCAACTTTCCCCCTTGTGTTCCCCAGGTTCCCCCAGTGTGCAGCACTTGCGTGCGGCCTTAGTAACTCAAGCGCGACACATTGCCGACCAAGGCAACCACCTCTGTGATGTTTCGCGTCCCGCAGAAGTGTGCGCAACCATTTCCAACCACCCAGACCAGCAGAGCTCCATGCAGCCCACCGTTTCTATTCCCGACCTCGCCGCACCTGCGTGCGGCCTTAGCCACTCAAACACACTGCGTCGCCGACAAAGTTGGCCAGCTCTGCGAAGTTTCGCGTCCCGCGGAAGCGTGCACGGCCGTTTTCGATCACCTGCGACCACCTGACCCAGCAGGGCTCAGTGTAGCCCGCCGTTTCCTTTCCAGACCGCGTTGCACGTGCGCGCGGCCTTAGCAATTCGACACAGATGTGACTGCGACCGCCACAGACCTACCTACGACACCCCGCACCCCGCGGAGGGGTGCGCACTCACTTGCGCCGCTTCACACCCCAACAATCCTGTGCGACTTAGGCACGTTCCCTAGTGATCAGGGATGGTTCAGGGTACTACTTTATTGATGCTTTGACTCTTTCCAGTTGATTGACGGATTCGATGGGTGCAGCAAGACGGATTGAGGGCCAAGGACCCAAAATGGCCAGTGGCCACACACCATACACGGTGTACTCCACCCAGCGCCGCCCACGTACGGTGTGTCACGACGTTACCGGTCACGGGCACCCACACACATCACCCTGGTGGCCACCACGACGCAGGGACATGACAACACTTACATCTCGGCGATGTTCGGCAGCACAGGAGGAGGCCCCTAGCAATGAAGGACAACAAGGAGAAAGCACATCTAACAACGTCTCCCTACCCAGCGGTCCTGGCCACCCCCAACATCATCCGTCCATGGTTGCTTCCTCCAGCTCCCATCCTATCCAACCCGGGCCCAATTACCACGTTCATCCGTACCCACCGGGCAACATCAATCCTTCTCACTTTGTGGTCCCACCGGTCTTACACGCTCACCCGAACGCTCACCCCAATACTCTTTAAGTTTATCAACCATATTATTACTACATACATTCCAATAGTCTACAAGCGTTCATAACATTTAGATAGAGCACATAATTGCATGTACATACCACGGTAATTGAGCGGATGGCCGGCCAGGTTTGGGGGCGTCTGGGAGCCGTGACAATCCGTGACTGTCCGACAACCAGGTGCTGTCCGAACACCGGATGAAGGACAGTATGGCCTTACGGCGTACACTCCACCACGGCCCTCATCGGTCGGAAGGGCCGGGGTCGTAGACCCAATGACACCAACTACACCGCTGCTGTTGTCGGAGAACGAGTGGGACAACCTATACAAGTGCATCTCTCGGCGTTTTCGTCTTCCCTTCTCCCTTCCTTCTGCCCTGCATCCGCCCTTTGCGGCCTTCATCGACAAATTGCATGGTGCTTTGCGTCCTCCGCAGTTGAGCCCATGGTAAACTGGAGAGGTTTGGATACTGTCTTGGACCAACTAGGCAGGTCATCGCTCATATTGCCCATGACACTCTATGACGCAGACCCACACTTACTTTGGATACTCAGAGGCCCTGCTGAAGGTCGTTCACTTCACGTCCGGGGTGTATATGTGAGAGGTCTTGCACCAATTTCGCCTCCTGGCTCAACTGAACCCGCGTCCAGATGGGAGTTTTTCAGCGCGTTGAGCTTTGAATGGAGCTTCCTACGAGGGCGGCGGAAATGGAGTTGGACCGTTGCGGTGAGGCTCTCATTCGGAAGTCCCGCGGCGCTGATGACTGACTGCCGAGCAGCTGTACATCGCATGTCGCGTGACCACGTTGGCGGCAGCGGTTTCGCAAATGACGGGCTTCAACTTTACGAGCGAGATCAGCTGCAGGGTGTGTCTGGATCATATCTTTTCTTATAGATTGGCGGTGCTCACGTGCGTTGACAACCACTCTCACAGACATGGCTCATATTTGTGCGGGTCAGTCGCTCCATTCACTAGGTATTTCGACGTGGCTCACGAAAGCCTTCCAGATATTCGCGAACACTTCAACAACCCTGGCTATGGCACTCTACGCACTGCGCAGGTGAGCTTGGCAACGTGAGAAACTCTCCCGCTCTGGCGCTGACACGACCCACTAGCGTCGCCGTTTGGAAACGGAATGACTGGCTTATACTATTTGTCGTCGGGTGTCTCATCACCAACGTCGTCCTCTGGATGCGATGTGAGTGTGTTCGGGCATCGATCCCATTCCTACATAATGACCGCTTGCCCGCCCCGTCCCTTAGTGACAGTCAGGGTGCGTGTCTAGTCATATCTTTTTCCACAAGAGTATGTCTTTTGTCTCAACATAACATTATTCCAGCCTGCTTCACATTGGAACGAGGAGACTCGCACGTGCATCGTCACGAATACCTACCGCGGGCTACCGAACAACGCATCGATGCTCGCTACCGATGTCGTCTTCTTTATTGTCATTCTCAGCGGTGTCTACCAACGAAACTCCGGAAGGCACATTATGATTACCATGTATCATGAGGTGCGCGTTTTTCGCCCTGGTTTCGATTCCTTTTGTTTCTCATGTCATTCTTAGGGTTTATTTTGGCTCGCGATTGCGACTTTGATACAGTTGCTTCCTGTGGTGAGAACCTGATTGGTAGTACGTAACGCGAGCCTGACACTTCCATCACTAGATCTTCATATCATTGGATCTTAACGGTAGGTTGCCTTTGCCTGCCTTTCTGAGACGTTACGCTACTACTGTAACTTACTACCATGTTTGTAGATGTCATGAACCTTGTAAGCGCCCATGTCCCCTCTTTCCCCGACAGCTTCTGAACTGAATCCCGCGATAGATGTTCCAAACACCTGCTAGTAAGTTGACTTTTTGAAGGGATCATGTCTCTATAACGAACTCTGCTCACTCTTCTTCTACTGTAGTCATCTGCGCGTGAGTGGCCTCGTGGCCTCGTCCCTATCCACATTTACCGACTTGTAAAATGACATAGCGGGATCGGTGCAACGCGGATGTACCGCAAAATCTTTGACCGGCATGCTGGGGACATGTATGTACCCACTTCCCCTCCCCCCATAGAGTCTCATCGCTCGTTCTCGCTGGTAACAGGCTCGAATATCTCGAGAGCTCGCGCAACGAAGAGACGGGGGAGATCCGATTTCGGCGGGCGTCGCTCCTTGTCGCGCGCCTGGGGCACGATGGCGACAGGAATGCCCCACGATGCGCGCCGCGCGCGGTCCCACCAGGGCGGGGACCAAATGAGCTCTATGTGGAGCGGTTTGGGGGGTGTGAGATTAGGCTAGAGGGCGCTGAAACCGAGGCGCGCATGACGAAGATCGACCCTGACCTGGTGCTGTAAGGCGGTGGTGGAGCCCCGTTTGTTTATTTATTCAGGTCGTTGGGGCACAGAGTACTATAGTGTATTGAACCCTATGTAGCACCAAACTAAATACAGTAAAGAAATCACCATGCGCTCCCGTGTGATGACCCTGAGTTACTCAGCGACTGGGGACGTGGGGCTTTTGTTTGCGACCGACTCATGACGTTCCCTATGCGACTATCTACTATATGCTCCGCGGACTAGGAAGTGAGTCGGATGAGAAAATGGACTTTTGATGAGATATCTGCGTGCGTGAGGCGAGACGAGCGCAAGGCGATCTGCATCGGCTGCGACTTCGGAAGCAGTGTGGCCACGATAGGGCGGAATTGGTTTTTACTTTTTTAAATTCCTCAGGGCCAGAAATTGTCATAGTAATCGGTCAATTGCAGTTGTATGCCGGTGGGAACTGAGCAAAGACTACAGCCCGCTCGTCCATGTCGAGCGCACAAGATGTCCTTAAACTTGAACGCCATCATTTCGTCTGATTATCGACGAGTCTGAATCCATTCCTTGCTTATTAGGTACGACCCGTCGTCCGACCCGAAGCCAGCTGTGGTCGTCAAGCGGGATTTACATGACGAAGAACTGTCAAAATGCGGCACCACAGATGCCGGAGGCCCGCCGTCGTACGGAAATGACCGACATGATGACCGACCAGAGTACTCCAGTCCATGATAGTCGCCCATGCTGTACTCCTCGCCTTTTAGTGCCATTAATCGTGGTGATTCAGCGTGATCCGCGGAGAGAAGAGAAGGGGATTGCACGAATTTTTAATATAATATACCATCGCGACTGAGCGCTCAGCTAAGCGAATTGTCCGCAGGGGGTAACGTGGCCCAGCTTATCCGCTCCTGAGCCTGTCATGCGTAAAAGAATCGCTGTCCATATAACAGTCACCTGTTCAATAATAACGCGGTTGCCTCCCTTCATCCCTCCCTCCCGCCCTTTCTCCCCCATTGTATGGGCTTTCGCTTGTAATCAACAATCTTGTCAACGATGGTCGACTGGCAAAATCCCGTCACAATCATCAACGAGTTCGGTACGTGTCTCCCTATTTCCTTTTATGTCCTTTTCTCTTTCGTTTTTGCTAATTTTTTTCGCAAAAAACGCAGGCGCTTTCGTCAAGCTCATCCACGTTATAGATGGCATTTATATGTGCGTCCTGCTTCGTTTCCGTCCTTGCAGACATCTTATACAACTTCTCTCAGTTGGGAATTTATTTGCAACCTTAGCTTCGAGTGGAGTTTACTCCGTCGTCGGCGTCAGTGGCGATGGACCGCTGCTGTAGGTATCTCCAGCTCCTACATTACATCCGATTAATCTTCGAATAGCTTTACATTGCTTGCCGAATGGCTACCATAGCTCAGGTGCTGTCGGATCTCGTTGGGCTTAACGTGATGGGTCAAATAAATTGCAAGGTACGTTTCAGTTACGTACTTCGCATCCCTTTTTCTCTAACCACCCCTCAGCTATGGCTTATCTTTGTTCTTGTATGTTTTCCCGAATTCCTGGTTTCTCTTTCGTCGTAACGACAGCACAGGTGTTCGGTTATGCGGCGACCTCACTCTCGTTGAGTTTATATGCCCTCCGCAGGTCCGTTCGCATGTACATTCGTCGGCGTAGATATTGAGCTTGGACTTCAGCGTCGCAGTGTGGCAACGTTCCTTGCCTATCACCCTCTTCTCCGTCGCAATCATACTGACCAACCTCGGAGTTTGGATCCGTTGTGCGTACCGTCGCGTGTCCCAATCCGCTTATCTGACTCGTTTCGTTCCCTGGCCCACAGGTGTCACAGAGGTATTTACCGCTGCAACATAATGCCAGCAGATGCACTCATGTCAAATCGCAGGCGCAGTCCCAGTGGGTGACTTTGTCCCAATCGTGCTCGTGGCAGGGCAGCCACAGGACGCTCTTGAATAACATCCTCCTCTTGGGCACTGAGGTCGTCCTCATTGTACTCATGGCTAGTGGTATCTACAACCACAACCCCGGCCGTCGTGCTTTCAAAATTATGTATCGAGAGGTGCGGGAATTCATTCTCACGTGGAAACCACGCTGCCTAGAAGCTGAACTAATTTGTTCATATTAGGGCCTCCTTTGGCTCCTTGTCGCAGCGGCGGTGCAAACTGTGCCAGTGGTAAGAAATACAATAAGTATGCCAAGTCCAGTTTCAGCGTTAAATCCTCATCTAGGTTTTCCTCATCCTGAACCTGAATGGTGCGGTTACTTTTACGCTCGTCGAAGGTTAACTGACATCGTCCGTCTTTGAAGAGGCCATGAATGTTGTACGTCGCAACCGTTATCTTTATCTTCAGAGAACCGTGTCGCTGATGCGTCCATTCGCTGCATGGCATAGATGTTCATAATCCCGTCTGGTATCCATCATTTCCGTCGTTGCAATATTTCCCCATTCTGACTAATGATCCCACCTTAACCTTCTCAACAGTCATTTGCACGTAAGTTAGCGCTCATCACGGCGTAATCTTCCCTTCATCCATCACTGATCCCAACCTTATGGCACAACGTGTCAAACAGATCAATAGGCGCGACGCGTATGTACCGCTCTCTTTCAGACAGACAAGCGGGCAACGTGTACGCTACGACCCTTCCATTTCCGCGGGTGGCATCCCTGACAACTAGTGCTCTCTCATACACACAGACTCGACTTTTGGGAAACATCACGCGATGAGACGACGGGCGAAATTCGCTTCCGGCGGCAGACCCAGGTCGTCACGCGCACGGACGGCGGTCACGGCGCCGAAACGTCCTCCACAACCGCGCTGCCGATGGGCCGCCTGGTGCGCACGCAGGCGGCGTCGGAGGAACTCCACGTGGAGCGTTTCGTCGAGCGCTTCGAGGCGCACGCGATCGAGCGGGACGACGACAGCGTGTCGATGCCGGATGCCAAGTCCGGTCTTGATATGGAGGACGACAAGGCCGCGGTGGATTGGGTGACCCATGCCAAGTAGAACAGATGATGACGATATTTTTCCACACGGCAGCCTGGATAGCGAGCGCCGTACTTAATTGATATTTGCTTTCCCTTTTACACACGCCAGCGGGCACATACAGTCCCTTTTTGACGTTTCTTGATTGTACATAGGTCCAGGAAGAAGTCGATCCCTTTGATAAGGATCTTTAAACGAATTGTCTGAGGGCCACTTATATAGCTGCTTGCAAGACGTGGTCAATGTAGAAAGCGCGGGAACAACATCGCACGTCGACTCCTGCTGTATGATATTCAGTCCTCGATTGTCCTCTTGCCTCCGTCATCCTTGCGCCCATAGACGTGGGACCCACATACAAGTGGTCCAGGTGTTGGACAAGGTCGTCGTTTCTCCGCTAGCTCACGATTCGTTGAGGTGGGAACTGGAGTTAGTGGACGACGGGGATACACCGTCGCTCTCACCGCTCTCCGGCTTGAAACCCGCTGAATGATTAGTTTCGAACACAGTGTGCGTTTATCGCGCCATGTCAGGCCAGTCAGGTCTATGGTGCAATTCGGCAGAAGGCCGCTACTTTTGTACAACCCAAACTGCTCCTGGAAAAAAAGTAGGACTGCTTATTCCTTTAGCCAAAATGCTTGTTTTGATGAGAGGAACAAATCCCTAAAACGGTTTGTCGAAATATGCAAAACTGAGGGAGTTTTATTTTTGTGATGGGTCAATTCCGCCGCTTGTGACCAAATAAGGTAACTATGTGTCAAAATAGGCTGCAACACGCTCGGGGACCCTTCGATGTGATGTGTAGTTCCGTGAACTGAATGTTTTGACCTGGAGTTGAGCTCGTTTTGCGTCCAGTCCTCCCCGATATGCCTCCATCCATCTCTTCATCCGGTGCTCCCATTTCTGGATGGTCCCAATTGATACTGATGCAAGTGCTTTTGGCATGTTTTCCTTCAACGTCTCGAAAGTGTGATCACAGTGCTCCCGAAGATATCGCTTGACTGCACCCCAAAAGAACTCAATAAAGTTGAGTTCACAGTGAAATTTTGGAAGGAAGATGCAAAGGTGGCCCGCTTTTTCAACGACCTCTTGGACGAGTGACTTCTGCTCCATAAAATCGGGCTGTGAGTCAAGGATCCGCTTTGCACAGCAGTCAGTTGCCCTGCTTTGGCACTTAGCTACTGGCTCGGACCCATCGTCTCGTTTCTTGGGCCGTGACCCACATTTCATCACAAGTTTGTCCCTCCATAAGCCTCGCTCCATGAGCACCTGTCGCATCCCCTTTGGCTCACCAGGAAATTCTGCGTGGTTGGATGGGAAACACATTTTCTGAGCCACTTGCACACTGTTGTGCATGTGCCACCCATCCCGCATCTTTGCTTGCTTGCCACCGGGTTTCATATTCATCCTTGATGTGAGTAGTGCATCAACGGAATATGCTGAATGGCCTTGTGAATTGTCCACCATAACAAGTGCTTGATATGATGGGCCATGAGCACGTTCAAAGGCGGGTATGATCCTCTCAACCAGCTGTGAATTGGTATTGTCAGAAATCGTGTGATAAGACTCAGATCAGGACCGGAAACGAACTTGTTTCACAAAGAGTTCACCATTCCAATATCCGTCATAATTCTTGCCGTACTCCAAGGTCTGACTTGCTTCCGGCAGCCAACCTTTCGTGGAACAGATCACGTCCGATTGATGCAACCCTCGGCCAACACCCTTCTTCTTCAGTGGCTGCTCCCCATCCAAGACCCACGACATCTTTTCATCATCATTTGATTGTGCTGTCATCTCGTCGTGAGCAAGGAGGACCAATTTCCGAGTCAAGAGATTTGGTGGAGGATCCAACTCGCCCTCCTTCTCCATGTTTCCCACCTCAAAGAATACCAATCGCTTTGCATATTCCTGCATCAGAGGAAGGAACACATTCTGGCGATAATCGATTACGTCCTCACGCTCATGGCCGTCGAAGTATAACCCTTTTTTATGTGCCGTATATTTGAACCCTTCTTTGTGAAGCCAGCGACATGCAGTCCGGAGAGAAATCCCCTTCAAGACTTTCATCTGGATGCGCGGGAACAGCTCCAGCTCCAAGTATTTCTTCAAACCAGCGGGCATCTCTGTCTCGACGATATTGCGCAGGTACTTCTTTGCTTCATCCGGAATGAGCTTGTTTTTTGTGAAGCTGGACAGCTTCCGTATCATCCATTTGTTTGTTTGCATGTAAGAACGGAGCTCAGTTTGAACCTCCGGATCATCCAGCAGCGAGAAGACTTTCTTGTGACAGCCTTGTTTTGATTTCGGGAGTTCTCAAGACTTGATCCAGATCCGGACCCACTGCCTCACCATCCGTCCACCCCACTTCGCAGCAAAACCTTGGCTTTCAGCGGCACGTTCAGATGCGTTGATCAAATGACGTTTATTGCTGACAACCATGTGCAGGCAGTTTTGGATTGAATGCGCACGTTTCGACTGCAACCCATTAGCACCGGCTACGAACTGGGTCTTCCGTGAGGTGATTAGCTTTTCAATGTCGAGCAAAGTGTCCTTCAATTCTTGTGAACGAGCCTGCTTGGCTTGCTCTCGTGCAGTGCGGGCTGGGATGTCCAATTTGCACCGCTTGGGCTTGGGAGCCCGAGGTGGACTTGGAATGACGCTCCGGGTGGACAACAGGTGGTTTACAGGTTGAGAAGCTGCATCGGGATCAAGTGAGTTGTCTTCATCATCGGCCCAGTCAACACCATCCTCGCCCTCTGACAATATTGTATCAGACAAATATCCCCGGAAGATTGCATTCACGTTGTGGTCGACCACCCCATCTTCATATTCGGTGTTGGCCGAGCGTTCTCCAGGGGCCTCTTGTGACGATGGGACCAGTGGTAGTGCAGGAACCTTAGGTACGACCGTAAAAAAACTTCGAAATTGTTCCGCCTGATCACTGCCAGCAGAGAGCGATTCAATGAGCCCCATAACACCATCAAAGCACAACACTCGGGCGCAGCTACTCACCTTTGACGCACCACCTTATCCTGCACCTCTTTTTCCCGCAGTTGTTGTGTGATCTCTCGCTTCCGTCGGGCTGACTGCCCATTGTATCCAAGCCCTCGCTTTGCTTCGGCCTTTTTCCATTCCTTGGCCATTGTCTTCCCCAAAAGGTGTTTGTATGGGGTGGGCTCTTCCAGGCTTTCAAGCTCCTGCTGCAGGAGTTCCCACTCGTTCCGAAGGCCATCCAAGAGGTCCTCCCCTTCAAGGTCTTCAAGCTCCCCACCTCCATCGCTTTCATCATCCAAGTCCGTCTCTTTCCAGTCCTCGTCATCTGAGTCGGAGTCTGTGTCTGATGGAACATAATTTACTCCTCCAGTCCAACCAGTGCACTCAATATCCGGCTCGTGATTGCCATTTGGTTCAGGTTGCTCGATGGCTGGATCTGAAGATATTTCCGAGTCAACGCTTTCAACATTTCTCTTCTGGTATTTTGCGGCCCGAGCTCTTGCAGCAGCAGCCCACTGTGCTTTCTTGGTTGATGGCATAGGTTAGACGACGTTAGAGAGGTGCAAAAACATGGTTTTCGAACATAAATTACTGTACTACACTACCCGACTCCTCGTTGCTCACCATAAGAGGAATTCGAATTTTTCGCCGGCCGATTCCGCCGCTGTTCAAAAGTAGCGGTCTTCTACCGAATTGCACCATAGACCGTCTACATAGCGCTTGGTCACCTGCCACTACTGGCGGCTGTCACCTACTGTACATCTCTTATCACCGGCGATCACCAGCGCCATGTCTTCACATTCCCAAACACTTGCGTCCTCTTCGCTATTCATGTCGCCTTGACGCCGCCTTGAGCGAGTACAAGAAAAAGACCGGCCGTGATATTTCAGACAACTGGATCGCCAAGGAACTACGAGCTTGCAACTCCATCGAGGCCATCCTGGACCTTGTCCTGGACATCAAGCTGAGGCATTTGATAAGTTTAGGGGTGGCAATAAGGAGTTTATGAAATGGATCGATTCGTCGGTGCACGCAAGGGTGCACGTCCTCTACACGATTTCCGCGACTCTTGGCGAGGGTATGGGTATGGTACATATCAGGAAACAATTTGTGATGAATTCAAGCGTGTTCTCACACCGCTCTTGCCTGTCTGCGTTCTTTTTGTCGACACTTCGTCCGCCTCTTCTACGGCTTTGAAAACTGCCACTACAATCTCGTTCACAGCGCCAATTTAATCCTCATGTAAGGCATGCCCCATCCCACTCGAGCAGCTACTATGTACTGTGATCGATACTGTAATATGAACGAGGGGGGGTGCCGTCGCCGGGAGAGAGGGTGCAGCTTCAGGTGCGGTGCGGTTTGTGGAGCGCTTACGTTGGTGTACGGGAGTGGACGACCGTGCGGGGACGCATCAAGCTTCAAGCTTCAAGGATGGCATGTTGGAGGGACGATCGAATAATGCTACACGCTGGCCTGGATAGACGACCCCGAACGACAGGCCCCCTGACGGGAGGCGTAGCACGGTGTTGATAGATTTTGGAGACGTACTATGGGTAGCTTGCTCAAGCGTACTAAGTTAACTTACTGTACTGTGTTATGGGACGCACTTGTGCTTAAGTTTTTTTATTAAATTATTTTTATTATTCTGTTACAACTGTTACCGTAGTAAAATAAAATATTTTCCTATGTTTCACGGAGTCTTATCTAAGCTTCTTTTTACCCACGGACTTTCCTCAAACGTGCCAGGCTGACTTGTGTCATAGTCCTTGCTCAACCCTGTGATCTACAGTACAAGTTCCGGTGCTATGTTTCGCTGAGATCTGACGTTCTCAGCTCTGAGCTCACTATCTCTCACGTTGGCCCCATTTGAATCTCCTGGCACACCGAGTACTCGGCAATCTCTTGCAGATGCAACGCACGTAGTATAGAGTTACATGTTACAAACCAGCAGGCAGTTTTTTAATCAAACATGCCAGGAGATCTGACATGGGCTGCGGGGATATAAGCTCGAAGGGTTGACCCCTAGTCCCTCACCAACACCTCTCACAACCTCTCTTCTCCTATACAACGTCAATACACTCTCTTCTATTTTTTTGTTGTTCACCTCACTTTTCTAAACACACATGGCCATCATCGACTCTTTCAAGTCTAACGCTACCAGCGTGGAGGTACGCCTTGCTGGTACTTCGCTCTCCGTTGATGGTCATAAATGTTTGCCATAGTTTTCGTGGCCCGCCGAATTGACTGGCCTTGAACGCATCATGCTTTCGGCCCGCGGTGAACTTCAACGCTTGCTTAGGTGGGTCCTTTCCTCTGCTTCCTTTATGGTCATGACCGGTTCTAAGCTTAAATGATATGACGCAGTGCCTTCTTTTCTCACACTATCAACATTGAAACTATTTATGAACATACCTCACCTTATACACACACCGCCTCGCCCGAGGAGCCCATAACCCAGCGTCGCGAGGTCCACCTTCTCTGCGGCGGGAAGACCGCTTGCATCGCGACAAGCGACGTAACCATCACCGCACCTCTCCCCGAACAACTCTTCCTAGACGAGAAGTTCGCTATCGGGCAGATGTTCCGCCAGATGCAAACGCCGCCTCAGTTTGCGCTCCTAGACTGTGGTGTCAAGGTCGAAGACGGCAAGGACACCCTTTGGCGGCGGTATACCTTGTCCACCGAGGGTTTTGTGTGCGATATAACGGAGGTGTTCCCCGACCGGGACATGTTTAAGCTCTGTGAGCAGTGGCTCGACGAGGGGCGCGTGAATGCTCCGAAAGCCGAAGCGGAGAACAGCAAGCACCTGTATGCTACAAACGCTGTTCCCATCCACGTTTAATCCCCCCCCTCCCAAACTACTTGTATCTCTGACCCGGAATCGGACTTGCACTGGTGGTCCACGTGATTCGATGTACCCTTTTCTGTAACGCATATATAACTTACTATAACATACAGTACTTTATTATCCTTTTTTAATTACGTTTCAATGTTGCAGGCAATATATGCGGAAACGCCAGTATCTCGCACCGTATCTCGCGTGGGTGTTAACAAAATAGGGCGTTTAGAACTGGCGAACTCACGCGTGGCATGTGCGTCGTCGACAGGTGTGACAACAACACACACCAGCGGCGAACTATCATGTACAGGACACGAGCCATCGCTGCGACGTACGAAGAACGAACACCCATTCCATTGAGCAGGTGCTTGTGTGGATGGGCTGATATCAAACATGGGCATTGTTCTCTGATTTTTCTTATCTAGCTCGTACATGCAACACGAGACAAATATTAAGTTGCCTCATCTCCCACCACAATCGTTCACTTCCTCGGCGCAGTGATGTCGAAAACCTTCGTGGGGTTCCATTATGGGTACATTGGGTAGAGACCATTGTTGAGTGTGCCGTTCACCCCATCCGTTGCCCAGTCGAGGTGGAGGCTTGGGTGGAGGTATGCGTCGAAGTCCCTGCGGGTTCCCCACGACCGTCGCGCGCAGCGAGTTGAGGTGAGCGGTAGGTCAAGTCGAGCTTCTTGCCGATGCGTTCCTCGTAACCCTTGAATATCTCGTTGAACGACTGCGAGGCGTCACTGGTAAGCGCGATAAATTGAGAGATAACTAACAACTGTGCGATGTCTTTGTTGGCGGTTTGTCACGGTAAACATGAATTTCCCCGCTTTTTACTGTACATGGACTCTTACTATCGTGATTCACTGGATACCAATATTATGCAGCGAAATCGTGGGTAAAATACGCGCAATCCTTCCGGTCTCACATGTCACATTTGCGACTCAACGCATGCTGTCATTTTATGCCGTGCATTATCATCAAGGTCGAGAACACCGTAACAAGGTGACAAAATACGGCGATCCTTGGTCCGTAACATACATTCAGTACGGGCACGGAGGAATGAGTCTCACAAAGCCGTCGTCCAGCTCGGAGACGAGCTCCTCCCAGGAAGCAGCTCTCTCATTTTTTTGATAGCTTGGGGCGTCATATTTGCATTCATTTTACGATCTGACTGTGAGACAGTCGAGGTCTCGGTATTTTGGGACCTAGGCGGGGATGGTGGTGCAATGTTTCCGACACCACCTCTTCCTACCGAATGCTTTAATGGACGCACGTTCGTGAGTCCGGAGACACAATTCCAAATAAACGGGGTGGATATACCATTTGAGCCGCGCGGGTAGCCTCATGTTTGCGTATGAGTAACCTTTCGTGCTTGGCTTGCTCGGCCTCCGTTGTAGACGATAACTCGCTAGAACGAGCACCGATTACATCCCGCGATGGAGAGTGAACGTTCCCTGAACCTCCTCGTCCAATGGAGATGATCTAATTTAAGGAACATCAACAGCAAGTCAACGATGGGCCAGTGGAATTATCCACTTTGTCAGGGTTGAATGAAGAACGCAGTTCTCTGCCCTTCGTCGACGAAAAGTCCTCCGGACCATCAAATATAGATGCGCGTTGACTGTAATCAGGAGCTTCGCGGGCATTCCCTGCACCACCGCGACCTGACGATTTCTAGATATGGCGTAAGTTATTATAAATCGTAACGGCGACGAGAAAGGGGGTGTAGCAGATAGTTACATATTGAACACCTCGAGATGTGGTTCTGGAAAGTTGATCTGGATTGAACGAAGGCAACCACGTTAAGTCACAAGTAGAGACATTCGAAGGCTGCGGAAAGGGCGACATAAAGGAAGACGCAAAGAAGTGACAGGGGGGCGCGGTGAGAAGCACGGATAGAGAAAAAAATCTGAAACGCCCGTGGGGCCGCCGTGTCCATCCCATAACTGCCTGCTTACCTTCGTTGCTCGGCTTAACGACCGTGAATGTGGAAGTGGTGGATTCTTTGGTCGAAAGTCTGGAGAGCTTGGCTAGTTCGGGGCGCAGAGGTGACTGGATACTATGAGACATCGGTGAGACGGGTAATTTGGGACCTGAAGGGTGGGATGGTTTGACCACGAACGCGGGGTTCTTATAGTCTCCTACGCCCGTATCGTAAATGCGCCACAACGTATCCAAATAGACGAAGACCTGGCCGTGTGCCAGTGTGGGAATACAGCAAAAATGGTGTGGCAGGGTGATCGTGGTGATATAGGGTCCTTGCAGTGGTCACAACATGAGAAGTGACCAAAGAAAGGGAGAAAACCACCATCCGAGCTCTCAGGCCTGTCAGGGAGGCGCGCATTCCCGGGTCCGAGTTTCGGGAATTGCAGAAAGAGAGGGCCACAATCCCACATACAGCAACGCAAAGACACAGCAAAAACGACGTGCGCGACGGAAAAGGTATTCTCCGCGTGATGCAGGATACCTCGCGGGGAAGCGAAATTCGCTCAACTGTTGCCGAAGCCACCTGTGAGATTAACCTGTGTGGGAACCCAAGGTGCAATGAAGCGAAACGAGTGCGAAACGCCGCTGACAGTGCAATAGTAGTGCCGGGCCGGGTGCCGGTCAACGGATGTAACTTAAGGCCACGCATGGACGATGGAGTGTGCTGCACTGTGTGCACGCACGAGTTCGTTTGACGTGGGGTGAGAGAACAGAGAAAGGATGGATATGGGCCTTGAGAGGAGCATCTTGAGGACTGATGCGTGAGGGAGATTAAAGTCTTGAAGTTCTTGAGGGGTATGGGGGCATAAGGAGAAGGACCATACGCATGCAATCGTATACCCAGGACCAAGCATGAAGCACGAAATACAAGGGAGACGCCGTGATTGGGAGTGAGATCCAGTGAGACTAGCCTGAGTGGAGTGAATCCAAGAGTGAGTGGCATAACGGTCAGAAGCTTGGTCAGACGACTGTCAGACGTGAAGCAGTGGCGGTCCGGGAGGGTCCGGGTATCCAAAGCGTTCAGCACTCGTTCAGCACTCACAGGCCTGCAGCGACTTATCAGCCCGGGGTAAACCCTAACTAGGCCTAACTAGCTACCGTTTGAGATGTAAGGCAGAAAGGTTGGCAGCCTAAGTTGTGGTTTCTTATTATTTCCCCGACCTATGATGGGACCGTTGCCATCCCATCTCCTGATTCTCCTCTTCCAGTTCGGTTCGAGCTGGATGGGGAATAGGAATCTCAAACGCCAAGCTCGACGCGCCACTTGTCGTTCTATCGCCGTCTGTCTCGTAACTTATCCGTAGCGCAGGCCCGGCCACCGCTGAGCGCCGGAAGTTGGGGCAAAAACAAATTTGTTTGTCGTCCAGGAGACATGTGGGATGTCCTAAGTAGTGGAAGCGCGAGTGCCGGGACGAGAGGGCACAAACTTCACGCCTCCCCCCGAGGACTCTGCTTCCTTTGTTCCTTGGTTCTTGGGGTGGTCTATATATATGACAGCAGAGGAGGTGCCTCACACGTCAATGTTGTGGCGCGTTCTTTTTCTATGTTTTCCTATATCCAAGCGCTAATTTTTCTCGTTCTGTTGACATGACATTGTCATTTTCCAGCTGCTGTTTTGGTTCGCATTCTCGATCCTCGCTTTCCTTTCCGACACTCTAGGCCCAAGGGCCCCGCCAGCTGGTCGACGAGTTCACGCGGTGGGCGCAAAGTTATTGCACAGGCTCTTCCCCATCCATGACCGTCCGCGTATTCAAATCCTTCCAATTCGCGCGCATTTGCCCATTCATATACACAACGATACCCACACTCCATTTCCCATCCCTGTTCCGATTATGACAATACGTACATCGTTCTGTTCCCGACCCGGGGGCAAAGCCGACTCATGGTGTAAGTAACGAAACATGTAGTGGGAGATCCTCTACATTGGCCCTCATTCACTCTCTGCCATCCATCTCCACTTCCATTTCCCTCGTCTTCTCACGACAGACTTTGCCTGTGCAACCTACGTGGGGCTTCGTTCTTCACTCGTGTCAGTCTTTCCTGAGGGGTCGCGGGAATTTTGGTTGTGAGAGATGCGACTCTCATATAGTCAGATGCGATGGGGACTCCTCACTTTCTCACGACCATACTTGGCACCATTGGCACTGGCACGGGCACTGACGTTGGCACCATCACTGGCACGGGCACTGGCACTGGTACACGAGGACTGGCATCATCACGGGCACCGATACTGGCACGGGCACTGGCACCGGCATCTTCACTGGCATGGACTCCGATACTAGCACTGGCACTGGCACCGGCATCATCACTGGCATGGGCACTGACACACTGGCACCGGCACCAGCCCATTGGCAGTGGCACGGGATAGCACTGGCACCGGCACCATCGCCGGCATGGGCACTGGCACACTGGCACCGGCACTAGCATTCAATTGGCAGTGGCACGGGATGGCACTGGCACTTGGCACCATCACCAGCTTTGGCACCACTGGCACTGGCGGCAACCGCCCGCGGCACGTTCACTCAAAACGGATACCGGCCCGTGCTTCCGCGAGCCAGCGTTGGCGTCGTGGGGCCGTTACACTGAGCCCTTTGCGCCGTTGAACGACCCGCGTCGTGGGTTCCCACAGCCCGACGGATGGCACGTCTGGGTCGGGCCTACTTTGCACCCTATTGTCCTTGGCGCGAGTCCGCGCGACAGATCGTGGGTTGCATGCGTGCGTGGCGCGCATAAGTATTATGATCGCTTGGCCTTTGCCGCAGGGCATTCGAATCGATCCACAGGGGCGCGGATGACGCCGAGCGCGAGCGCTAGTGATTCGCGGAGTGCACCCGCATGTAGAATGATTTGATGGTGTCCAACACATGATACGTATAGGCGTAAAGCGGCGCACCAGTATCGTCAAGGGGGATGCGGCGTACTAGGAGCGCTGCGCTGTGGACAACCTACCCCAACCAGCTGACTCGACCGATTGACCTCACTGACTAACTGACCGGCTGGACCGAACGACTGACCGACCAACTGAGTCCACCTTGGTTGACTCTGGCAACGGGTGATCATATGCGTGCAAGCGCTTGCGTACATCAAATCCAACCAAAATGTAAAGAGAGGAGAGGAGAAAGCATTACAATAAGTGACCCTACTGTACTGTTCTTTTTTTTTCTTTTTCCAAATGCCTCCCCCCTGCGATGTGCAATACGTCGGTTGCACGTTTCTCGTTGGCTGTCAACCAGACCCGAAGAGTCAAACCTGATCCGCAGTAGTAGGCTGTTCCTTCCCCTTCCCCACGCCCCCTCCTACCCATCCACCTCCTGACGACACACAGACAACTAGGTGCATATATTTGCATCTCAAGTGCGAGAGTGTTTGTGTTCGCGCTTGTTCACCTTTCTCATGACTTCGGTGCCTCATTCGCCAAGGTAACGTAAATGGCTCACGTCATTCTCTCGTTCGGATGCCCCTCGTCCTTCCAATCCAATCTTATCTGTATATCACCATGTGTTCCATTCAAGTTTTTTTGACGGGTCTGAGAGAGCAGATCTCTGAGTCGGAACCGCGCCAGCGGCGTTATCGGAGTGCGCAGTAAGTAACACAGCCCAGCCCAGCCCCCAAACCATATAATTGTCGTTCGTGTAACCTCTATCACGGGAGTTAGCATCGTCCGACGCAAACGGTTCGCAATTTTCTCCTTCGTTTACAATTCTTTCCGAGAAGCGCTCGCCTTGGGATTGACCCTGACGCCCGAAAGCACGCGGAAGATGCCCTCAACCGACCCAGCGCCAAAGTCAGCCCGGTCCAACAGTCCAATCCGGTCCAGTCCGATCCAATATAGTTTTCAGAATCCAGAACCGTCAGTCGACTGCGTTGGTTACCACCGTACGCCAAGGAGGATGACGAGAGATAACGGTGGAAGAGACACAAGGTCAGCTGCGCAGAAACGGGGTTTAAGCGTGCGTAGTAACGATTATCCCGGTCACCGAGGCGATGACGTCTTCATACACTGCACAATATCGTCACGCTAAGCATATCGTCCTCAGTTATCGAACACAGAAAAATGAAAATAAGAATAGGCGAGAGAAATGGACATTATACTTTGTCACAGGACAGGGGCGCTGGCTAATGATACAATACACGGATTACCGAGGAACGTACACTACCCCCTTAAAAAATAGATAGGCGCTGCACAGAAAGGGGAAAGGAAAAGGAAAGAGAGAAAACCACTAGGAGACGAGAGCCGGAAATGTTGCATTTGAAGATGTACCGAGGTGCAAGGATGGATGGATGGGAGTGGATTCGTAGATGATGGATATGATAAGAGTGATTGACCGGTGGCCACGCGTCTACACCAGTCGGTCGTAGCCAAAAATAAATCGAAAGCAGGCATCCGCAGCCGCAGCCGGAAGATGTTGACGGCGACAACGAACAAAAACTTGAGAAGAATTCGAATTTTAGCAGGCGGCTCTGCGCAGCCATGGGGATATCTTTGCCGCCCGGCTCATTCCCCCTCCTTTCCGCACTTCCCCGTTAAGGCATCAATGATATGTGGGCACAGATAAAATTTATGCTTCGTCTTCTTCACGGATCGAGCTGAGCGAACGCATACGACCATGGATACGACGTGACGATGGGGCCTGTGGAGGTGGTATATGCGGTGGTGAGACCGCGGGGGTATAATTTGGCGCGAGAGGGATAGTCATAGCCGCGGGGGGCGATGGCGACGGTGATGGGGAAGTAAAGGACGGTGATGTGTTGCCAGGCAAGGGAGTACTATAGATGACGTATGGCTCATCGTCCTCATCAGAACGACCGGCGAGGGATGGGCTGGAGCTGTAGTATAAAATAGGGACGTCCGCCGAGTCACGGGGCGGGGTATATTTGAACGGACCAGGGGAATGTGCGGACTTTGATGAAGACGTGGGTGACGGTGATAATGTGGGGGTCTATGAATAAGGCACAATATGTCAGAATAATTTCTCTGATTTTCTTGACAAAAGCCCATCAAGGGGGCCGAGCGCCTCAGTGGAGAGGACAAATCCGAGGTACGAAAATCGAGATGAGGGGTTTACTCACCATGCCATGAGAAATTCCATCGACCCAAGCAACAACGCGACGCATCCACTCGCGACGACGGAGAAACTCGATGCGACGGAGACGTTGGACTTCGAGCTCACGCTCGCGCTCACTAGCGCCGGAACTCGTGGATGAGTCCTCGTCAGCAAACGGATCAAAGTTGAAGGACTGCGGCCCAGGATGGATAGCGAATGCAGGCACGAGAGGAGTGAGAGGTGGTTTGAGTGTGAACCCCCCTACTGCAGGTGAATAAGGAGGAGAATACGGGCTATATGCGAGAGGATCAGCTTGCATCTGCTGGAGGCGAAAGAACGAGTCGTTGTCCTGGACGTGGGTTGGATAGGCCGGAGTGGAGGGTTCGAAGTCGAGCATATATGGAGAAGGAGGGAGTGAGGGAGATGGGGGGAGGAGGGAAGGGACGGAAGACGCCTGGGGGTTAATATAGGGAGAAGCTGACTCAAGAGTGAAGGAGGGAGAGAACGGACGGACGAGGAGATTTCATGATGGGCGATCGGGATATTCTAGATCCGACCCAGTTCCCAGTTCAGTCCAACCCAAGTCTAGTCAGGGACGGTCAGCCAAGTCACATCCATTCCGATTCCGCCTTCTTGCTTCCGTGCTCATTCGCTCCACCTCCCTCAATCATCCCGGCACACCCCGCTCCGGTCCCATATCCATCCATATTTCACACCGCTTATTTCCATCTTCGTCTCTCCCTCCGAATAGAATTTCCAGCGCCGCCCCAGTTTCCGCGTACCGTGTTGCCGCAGTGACGTCTACCCTTTTAGCTACCCGAGTCATCCACCCTCTGTCAATCAAATATGCAGTGCCCCCAACAACAATCCTGCTCGGCGATACACGCGTTGTCGTGTTTACTCGACAAAACGCTGACGCCTGGTTATCTCGTCTAGGGTCTTTTGTCTCTGCCAGCGTCGTACTACCCAATTTGTCCAGACTTTTGCGGACCTCAGGCTCGGCGACCATGAATGATGTAGGGACGGTTCGAGCGTTCGGCACATCTGGCGGCGCGTCAGTAGAACTGGACCTTATACATAATTGGTGCAATACGAGCAATCTAAGAATCGAGAAGCCCACTCAGAGATGCGAGACGTGACGCGTGACGTGCGAAATTCTCAAATGAAGGGGAAGAGAACTAGAACCACGTTGTCCATTCGTTTACAGAATTTGAATAGCTGCGACAAACAGAAGGACGCTGGAGGCTTTGGCCATGGTAGTTCTGCATACAATACCCACACGATTGATGCTACAGTAAGGTGAGCTTCGCGGTACCTGACACCTGTGTGGTCGAATGACTGATGCCGAGATGTTTTTATATTTCGCCTCACACCTGTGCCTTATAAGGACGAATTTGACATTTATTACTGGTTCTCGGAGGTTGAGTGGACGTGCCATCAACACCCTTCACGCTGGCTGTGCGATTCTGACGCCGACGCGCCCTGGTTTACTCCCTTCCAGAAGCGAGAAACAGCCTCTCGAAGAAACTCTGGTTGACATACGAATAGTACCACCAGGCTGTGGCTGCAGATAAACGTGGCGACTTGATGTTGGGTGTGCGAAGATGTGTATATTTTCCCTTCTCTAGCCTATCTACTAACCACAATCACAGAAAGACAGATGTGAGAGGTTCCATCATGTCATGTGTGATGCAACGGGTATTCTGGAACGTTGATGGAGAAGCGTTTTCCAAACATGTTGAACAGACGGACGGGAAAGACGGCGACTAGCACAAATCCCCTACAAGTGCGGTCGTTGGGGGGATCATCGCTATCAAAAGAGTCTATTTCACCCCAATAACAATTTTTGGAAACGGCACATCCGGCTGGCACGCCTCAGATATTCGGGGCGCGCAGGATTTGATACTGTATGTCGATGTCTCGTGTCCATGACACGGCAATCGGGCGCTAGTTCACCGTCACTCACATGAGGAAATGTAGGGTCTTACCCCGGTCGGGGCGATCACACCAGCTCGTGCCCGGTTCCAAAATCCTGCCGCGGCAATCGTACGACCCCACTCATCAACGTGCATCAACTTGAATGACCCACCCATCGTTGATTCCGACAGCCAGTACGTAATCACCTTACTATATTGTGACTTAGTCAACAGTCGGCGGCCGCGTTATATGTACAGTATCCACTATGAGTGCCTTAGACTGTTCCCCTCGATGGCTGTCTGTGGCTTGACAGACAAAACAATTTGAAGTACATGTGCCTATGCTCTCAAGCTCTCTCGTCGTGAGAGGTCAAGCCTTAGAGAGTACTTAGAGAGTACGTGCCAGTGGGTAAGCCCAAGAACCGGAGTCTGGTGGAGTCCCGGATGAGTCCGAGTGTCGGGACTTTCAGCTCAGATCGAGTCATCGGGGCTCGTGATAAAGCCCCTTTCCGAGCGCTTGGCACGCGCGCTTCGCACCGATTCATGTTCTGGGCCCCACGAGCACTCGTAAGCTGTGTTGCGGCAATCCGCTTTGGTTAGTCGTTGCTTCAATTTTTTTTTGCGAAGGTGCATTGAACCCGCGCACATCACGCGCCACATTTTCTTAGGAAATCCCCGTTGCGGTTCTGCCGGCCTGGCAGAACGAATCAGATGCTCCCGCTCGGTTCGAGGCTGCTCCCGACTCTTCGACATACACCGCCCCTCCTTTGCTGGGGCGCATTTCGCGAAAAATGAACACATAAACTGATCGAAAACAAGGCGCCATTCCTTTCTGCCACTTATCCTCCTCGATCGACAGCGAGAGGGCGGAGCCCGAGCCTCGGTGTGCTTCCTTTGAAGGGATCAACGCAACGACTAACTTGATATCGGAAGGTTCGCGATGACCGCACTGATTTTCTATTTTCCGTATGGCGATTCTGCGGTTTCTGCGGCGGTACAACGCATGGTCTGACAGCGACTGACTTGTTGTGCGCCAGCGGCGTGTGTCAAAAGATATTCGCCAGGTCGAAATTCCGAGCGACGCGACAAATACATATATGACGCTGGCATTTACAGGTGGGGTCTGTGGCGTTCTGCCCCCTCACCTCCGGCCGTCCCTTCCCCCCCTTCGACTCGACCTGTCTTCCATCATTTGTATTCGCGACAGGGACCGGGACCGGGTGGGAGCAGTTCCGGTGAAGCAGCGCAGCGGGTTTGTGCGCTCTCCTCGCTTGTCATCGATGTCATCCCCGGTATTCCAATTCCGAGATGTTATTGGTTTTTTTTTCTTCAGTTTGGTGTCGCAGCACTTAGACCCCCCCCCCCCCGCAGCTGCAGCCGCTCGTCATCCCTCGGTTGTACGCAATGATAACCTATCGAACGATCGACGGCGTTAGCTAGCCCACGTTCGTCTACTGTATGTATGGTCCGGCGGCGTTACCGGACTCACAGTAGCCCGCCCGCGGCGTGGGTCAAGGGTGCATTTGCCTGGGCCTCGTTCCAAGTTCGTCGGCCCGCGGGCTCGGGCTCTGCGATGCCCCCTCTCTTACCGGCTGCCGACCCACTCTACGACAGATCTAGACCACCTACATGGAGCCGGAGGGTGGGGGAGTTCTGCTCTCCCACTTTGTCTTTCTCCGTTGGCGCTACTGAGGCTCGCGGATTCCGTGTGTGTCCGATGAGATGAGGATGCTGTAACGGCGCTCGTGGTGTTCCCTTCTTGCGTATCATAGGCAGTTCGCCGTCGTCCTCACCTGACGCCCCTGTTGGGTCTCGTTTCAGCGGTTTCTTGCTTGTTGCCGGTGGCCGGTGTTACAGATCTGAATGTCTGTTACGGCCAAGTGTAGGCGCTGCCCGTGCGTCTGTCCGGCAGTGACGGTCCAACCTCATCCCACCGTACGCCAGTATCAACGTTGATAGAATGAAATCTTATTCCACTACATGCATGTGGGAATGCTGTGCCTATAAATGATATCGTGACAGTGTGTGACATGTGACAAACATTGTAAACCGATGCATCCGCGGCAAAAGGAGCAAAATGGAACATTGCATGCGCGTGCGATGGTCGGACGAGCCAAGCACTGGCAACTCCAGTTTGACTCACTCGGCCTTTGGCCTTGGCAAGGCCGTCTTGTGACACACGTAATCGCTCACCCGACCCACAGCCAGTCATTCCTGTCAGCAAGCTGCCTTTTATGGCCCCTTCCAATACCAACACCACCCATGACCACGATACGCCATACCTCAACGCCCTCCTCGACGCCGTCCCGGATGATGCTATCCCCCTCGACCTAAAAACTGCGAGCACGTCCCACAGCGTCCCAAAGTTCGTCGACGCCGCACTGCGCCTCGCCTCCGGCGGCTCGTCGCGCCCAGACGACGACGCGCGCCTCCGCGACGCCTGGCCCCAGATCCAAGCGTCCCTCCAACACGCCCTACACGCTCTCGGCTCTCCACCCGCGCACGCAAAGCGCAAGCGTTCCCCCTCCCCCTCTCCCGCACAAGCGCCCCCCACGAACAAAAAGCCCAAACACGAGGAAGAGGAAGACGGGGAGGAGGACCCACCGCACCTGACGCTGCACGCGCTCTCCGCAACTGCGCCCGTTCGGCATAAGGTCGACATCACGCTGCACGCGCGCTCCCTCCGCCTCGCGCATGCCACCACTGGTGCACTCGTTGCACGCTGCGCCCGCGCAGCGCTCACACGTGCGTTCCTGCTCCCAACTCGCGCCCGCGCCACCGGCGCACCGCAGTGGACTGCGCTGCTCCTCGCTGGGGACACACCAACGCCGGCGCCGTCTGCCGCGTCTCGGAAAAACAACGGTGCTGGCGCAGCGAAGGGAAAGGAGAAAGTGAGCGCGCGATTCGAATTGGCCTGCTCGGTTTCCGAGGCCGGCAAGGTCCCGCACCTCACTTCCCACCGTTCCACATCCACGTCTGCGTCCTCGTCCTCGTCTCTGCTTCCCACTCCCTCCACCCCGCACCAAGCCCTCCTCTCTCTCCTATCCTCCCTCTCTACCTCTACCCCCACCACGGGCACGGGTACGTATCCCGCTCCTAAACTTGTACAAATCGAGCGCGGCGCGCGACTCGCGGGTATCACCGCCTTCCGTGGCGCACGTGAGACGTCACTCTGGTTCCTCGAAGGCGCGGGGATCCTCGTTGATACGCGCCCGGCCGAGTTCTGGGCACTTGCGGACCTCGCGCGGGGCGACGCGGGCGTGCGTGTGCTTAGCGCTACGGGCCGTACGTGTACAGTCATCCTCACTAGGTGCCCCCCGCCCCATACAACCGAGGGAAGCGAAGAAGACGACGAGGGAGAAGAGACGGAGTTTCAGATGATAGATGGGAAGGAGAGAGAGGGGATCATGGAGTGGGTGCGGAAGCATAAGTCCGCGTTTGGGATCGCCATTGCGCAGAGGGCGGGGGCAGGTACAGGTACAGAGGGTGGGGTGGTGGCGAGAGGAGACTCGGATTCGGACTCGGATTTCGAGCAGGAGAGCGGGGGGAGTGACGACGGGTCCCCGTCGTCCGGCGGCTCCAGTTCCGGTCCGGGTGAACATGAAGGCGGCGAAGAAAGTGGTAATGAAAGCGGGGCCGATGAAGGTGCCGAGGGTAGTGCCGAAGCAGAAAGCGACGACGAAGGGGACGACGAAGAGATCGTCGAGCTCGACCCAAAGCGACACCCACTCTTACGCGCGGCGGCAGCGGGCGCAATACCCAAGATGTCGCGTGCTGCCGTAGACGCTGCCGTCGGGCTCGTCGTTGATGACCTTGTCGGACGTGGGTCTAGCGCGCCCGGACTGCAGGCACCGCCCTCCACACACGACGAGCATGGACACAGGCACGATGACGACGGGGAAAGTGAAGAAGACGAGCTCGAGGATTGAGTACCGAGAACGCGCAATCATGTTGTTTTCGCACACTCTGTATTAACGAGGTCTTATGAGGGGGCGCCGAGTCTCGAGTAATTAGTTCAGAGATTCCTCTCATAAGGCTTGTTTCGTTGTTCTGATGTAAAAAGGTCGTTGCGTGTGCGGAGGGTAATCAAGCACTGGTTGTCACGGCTGCGGCAGTATGGATACTGTATTATCCTCATGCGTCTGGCCCACCCACACCGTCCCAGGTTTGTCGTCGGTCGTCTAGATCGATACCGGACTTGACATCTGGCGTCGACTGGCTGTCGTCGTCTAGCTAAACATCCTGCGCCTTGAACAGCCTCACAGTCCACTCCTCCAGCGCCAGCTGGGGACACAAATCGGAAACGCGGTCGCGGAAGCTGTGTGCGTGGCACAGCCGCCCGCATGACTCGGACGACCTGACTCACGACACCGAGCCAACCTACACAACGTAACGTCGAACGCCAGGGGTGAGACACGTCGGATAGCCAGCAAGTTCTTTCCACAAAACACGTCAGACGACAAGAGATCCCCGATGCGTGAATCCGTGAATCCGAAGATGACCCAAACACATTTTGCAGTTGATCCCACTCGTAATGTTGAAACTTCACATTTGTACCCCCTCTGCTATGATGGCGGTCATATTGATGACTTGTGGGGGATCGTGCTTGACGCCATCCAAGGTAAGTGATGCTATCCACATCAACCTATAACTTACCGTAGTAAAGATCACAAGCACGTCCCGCAGCGCAGTGCAATCCCAAATTTCATCTCCGCGCCGCACCTCGCGTCTGGGTTGATCGCATGCCAACCATCCTCCTTACATAATAACTACAACTACGGTTTCCTCCTCTTTCACCACAAGTCCTCCCCCCTCCCGAAGTAGGGAGTAGGATGGCTTCCCATCAAGCGTTGAGGTTGGTAGGGAGCGTGCCGTTATGGTGCAAGGTGCATGTCTTCGTGGAGTTTAGGCTTCTTTTGGGGCCTGTTTGCTACGTCGTTTGCCTTCCTCTTTGTTCTTCGACCGGCGGGTCCGGCATCTTCTGCTCCATGCTCGAGCAACAGCTGTGCGATGTCGAACATCCCAAAGTAAGAAGCAGAATAGAATGGGGTGTGTTGATCCTTGTCCGAGGCGTTGACTTCCGCACAGCGCTCCAGCAATAGCCGCGCAATGCCGACACCGTCTTCTTGGGAGTCATGTTTGCCTTGTGACACTACGTGAAGCGGTGTCTTGCCCTGCTCGTTCTCTGCGTTCGGGTTTGCACCATAGTCGAGAAGCGCCCTTACAATCTCGAGCCTCCCCTTGACAGCTGCTAAATGTAACGGGGTCCACTCGTTCCTCTTCTGTCTGTTTACGTCCACGCCGCGCTCGAGCAGTAGCCGTGCAATAACGGCACCACGTTCACGTTCTTGGGAGTCATATTCGCCTCGTGACACTAGGTGCAGCGGTGTCGCTCCCTGGTTGTTCTCCGCGGCCGGGTTTGCACCATGATCGAGAAGTACCTGTGCGATCTCGAGCCTCCCAAAGTAGGATGCGAAGTGTAACGGAGTGTTTTGGTCCTTGTCCGGGGCATTGACTTCCATAGCACGCTCCAGTAACATCCATGCGACACCGACACCGTGTTCTTGCGAGTCATATTTGCCTCGTGATACTGCATGCAATAGCGTCTCACCCTGCTCATTCTCCGGGTTCACTTTTCCACCGTGATCGAGAAGCGCCCTTGCTATGTCGAATCTCCCCCTGAAAGCTGCAAAATGTAGCCGCGTCCACTTGTTCTTCTGCCATGCATTCACATCTGCACCGTGCTCCAGCAGTAGCCGTGCAATACCAGCACCACGTTCTTGGGAGTTGTAATCTCCTCTCGACACTAGGTGCAATGGGGTCTCTCTCTGGTCTGTCTTCACGTCCCCGTTTGCACCATGGTTAAGAAGCATCTGTAGTCCGGGAATATAAATGGATTTTATTTTCAGAAAAAAAGAGCGAAGCACCTGTGCGATCTCGAACCTCCCCCTGCAAGCTGCCGAATGTAATGGGGTCCACCCGTCCTTATTCTGTGTGTCCACGGCCACACCGTGCTCCAGCAACAGTTGCGCGATGCCGACACCATGTTCTTGGCAGTCATATTCTCCTCGAGACACTAGGTCTAATGGGGTCTCGCCATGGTCGTTCTTCGCATCCGCGTTTGCACCGTGGTCGAGAAGTACCTTTGTGATCTCGAGCCTCCCCCTGAAAGCCGCCGAATGTAGCGGCGTCCACTTGTTCTTTTGCCGTGCATTCGCATCTACGCCATTCGCCAGCAATAGCCGTGCAACAACGGCACCATGGTCCTGGGTGTCATATTTTCCTCGTGACACTAAGTGCAATGGGGTCTCGTCCTGGTCGTTTTCCGCGTCCCCGTTCGCACCGTTGTCGAGAAGCACCTGTGCAATCTCGAGTCTCCCAAAGTAGGAGGCAAAATGTAATGGGGTGTTGCGGTACTTGTCCGGGAGATCGACATCCATGGTACGCTCCAGTAACATCCGTGCAACAGCGACACCAAGTTCTTGGAAACCATATTCGTCTCGTGACGCTACATGCAATGGCATCTCACCCTGTTCGTTCTCCGCGTTCACATTTGCACCATAATCGAGAAGTACCCTCGTGATATCGGGCTTTCCCCTGAAAGCTGATAAATGTAGCGGGGTCCACTTGCTCTTCAGCTGTGCGTTCACATCCGCTCCATGCTCTAGCAGCAGCCGTGCAATACTGTCGGACGGATCTTTGCGTCGTATCACTAAGTGCAAAGGGGTCTCGCCTTGCCTATTTTCCGCATTCACATCTGCACCGTGGTCGAGAAGCACCCTTGCGATCTCGAGCCTTCCCCTGAAAGCAGCCGAATGTAGCGGGGTCCCCTCGTTCTTCTGTGCATTCACGTCCACACCACGCTCCAACAATAGCCGCGCAATATCGGCGCCGTGTTCTGATGAACTATACACGCCTCGTGATACTACGCACAATGGCGTTTCGCCCCGCTCATTCTCCGCGTTCACGTCTGCACCGTGATCTAGAAGTACCCTTACGATCTTGAGCTGCCCATTGACAGCCGCCGCATGTAACAGGGTCCACTCGCCCGTCGTCCGTATGTTCACATCTGCGCCGTGCTCTAGTAGTAACCGCGCGAGACCGAGAGCACTCTTTTCCGTATAATCGACTTCCAATAATAGACAAAATGGAGTCTTGCCCTCGTTGTCCTGAGAATTGACATCTGCGCCGTGGTTGATTAGGAATTGCACTATGTTGACGTCTGTGATTTCTTTGTGGAGTAGCGTCTGTTTCTGCATTCCCCGAACATCGATATTCGCACCATGCTTCAGTAGGGCCTCCGCAACCTGGACATGCTTCTGGACCAGTGCTGCACGCAACGAAAACTCATACCGGCCACCAATGGCATTTACGTCCTGTGGGTGTCTAATGGCAAGGTATTCAACCAAGTCGGAGAATCCACAAAGCGAGGAATAGTACAAGGGGGTAGGTGTCGCTGGGGGATGCTTCCAATCGTCCGAATCGGGCTTGTCGTCAATGTCATATATTCCAACCCACGCCGCGAAATGAGGTTTGTCGCAGTCAAAGAGAGACTCCATCCCATCCTTTACACGTGATGCGACGTCCCCGAATTGCGCATGCGTGACCCAGTGTTGAGCCGCATATTTCGCCAGAGGGGAGCTCTTGACGCCAAGTTCATTGGCAAGACCATCCAAACGAAGAAGAACCCCGAGAGAGGCCTGAGCGAGGATCGTGTGCGCAGGTCCGAGATTGATCTGATACTGAGAGAAGTTTCCGAGTGAGGTTGTGAGGCGATCCGACATCAAGAACTCCTTCACGGAGAAGTGCGAAAACTGGACAACCTGAGAACCGTTGTCGTCGACGATGGCGATTAGACTTGAACATGTGGACAGCACGGCCTGTTCTTGGTCGTCCAATTGCCAACCAGCGCGGTATCTTGGAATTACTCCCCGGGCTGTATCGAACTCGAATGCAAGCACTTCTGCAAGCTCTTCAACACGAAGCGGACGGACGGCCACCATGAGGCACTGCAGTAGACGATGGGCGTGCGCTTGGTTCGCCTGGGGGATTTGACTGAGTACGCGCGCATACGTCTCGTCCAACGTGTCGGGTAACTGGTCAAGGGTCGGCCGAATACTTGCTGGGAGACAATGACGCAGCACCTCCAGCTGACAGAATGCCCATCTGAACCTGCATGATCAAATCAGTGGAGTTATCGTCGAGAAGGGCAAGATGGCCTTACATTCCGTCCACTTTGTTGGATAGCTCCTCGACAACCAGCTTCTTCTCTTCATCCCGCCATTTCCGCATCTTCCTGTCCGAAGAAACGACTGCTTCCACGTAGTCCAAAATATCCTTCTGTTGACCATTTTCATCATGAAGAGAAACAACACAATAGGCCAGTGGCTCGAGGACTTCCTTGATGTCAGCCTCCGGGCGGCTAGTAATGCATACATGCAAACCCGGAAGTTGCATGTGAGCGAGGTCCTCCATGAGGTTAAGGACGGTCTCTCGTGGGGTAGGCATCCCAGACATGCCAGGACACTCATCTAGTGCGTCCACGATGATGTAAACCGGCCGTTCGATGACAACTTTGAGCACCTCTTTTAGACAATCGATCAAGACGTCAATGTCCGGTTGTCGCGCGCCCTTCTCGTATGTAGAATAAAGACGACGGATTATGTTACGACAAGGTTCTGAGTAGCCAGAGAGTTGAGTGAGAAGTGAGGTGACAAAATTGCGGAGGTTTCGTTTTTCTTCGTCACGGAAGTCAAAATAGTAATACGCTAAGGCGGCCGATCCCGCATCGCGCAACGATATAACGTGTTTTATGATTGAAAAGCTTTAGTCGACGTGAGTTCTCACTGTTGGACACGATCGTTGAAATGACAAACCAAAGGATACTCTTCCCCGAGCCAGCTACGCAAATGGGAGTCCATCAGGACTTGAGCAGTGATAGATAAGAGGAACGTACGTTTTCCATGTATCCAGAGGAGGGAACCGATCAAGTCCCACTCCTTGAATATGCTAGCTTGTAAGAACCACACGGCAGTTCCTTTTTGGTAGATCCTCTGCGCGATGTTATAATTTACGGACGGGTCCGGCGGAGATAACCATCTCCGAACGTCCTGTTCTATCTGGTTCCCTGCAGTTCAAGTTTCAGTTTCCACAATGGAGAGCCGGAGACAATGGAGAGAGGAGACCACTGACACTTAATTTCCTTCACGTCGTCCTTTATTTCACGTAGAGCCCCTTGAGCTTCCCTGGCATCTAGTAGGACGAAGGTTCAGCGAGGGAGTGGTTGCTCGTCAATAGAGCTGCACACCATATTTGAGCTCATTGATGCCCTGTAGAATTTGAGCTATCGCCATCCGGACCTCCTCCTGCGTAAGGCTATCCAGCTTCTTTAGGGCGTCCTCGATATCCGTCCCTCCCAGCAGCTTCCTGATATATATCTCTGATGAAGTACGAGAGCGGTCAAATGATAATTATGAATATCTCGTAGAAATAGCCTACCCGTTTTGCTTCGTTGCATCTCCTTTGTCGCGATGGAGAGTATACCGATCACCTCGGCCATGATTTTCACAAGTATGTCCACCATATCCTTGGTCGGTGAAATCCGGGTATGAACGCCAAGGCGCTTGAGGAAGAATTGAATGCGCTCAAAGAGGTCGACGAGCACATCGTGGCTCGCCCGGACATCCTTTGCCGCCTGTAAAAAATATCAGCGTTAAAAGGGTCGACAAAAAGGAAGAAAGATCGACGAACAGCGAGGAGGATACCGATTCCAGTAAAGACTGCTTTCGCAGAAGGAACTGCCTGCAAACGAAGTTGGAATACGCCTCAATTGTTTTCTTGATACGTACCACACCAACGCCATCGCCGAGAGCCGCAGAAATCGTATAGAGGACGTGCACCGACGAACGGATCCATTTCATCAACTTGCTACCACCATTCATAAACTTATCAAATGCTTTGGCTTGACCTTGAATTATATCCATGACGGCCTCGACAGAGTCGCAGCTTTGCAGTTCCTTGGCGAGCCAGTCGTCCAAAAGGTTTTTCCCGGTCTTTTCCTTGAACTTGTTCAGGGCAGCGCTAAAGATTGACTCGAAGTGAGAAGACGACACAGCTGTTTGAGAAGATGAAGACATGGTGCTGGAGATGGGGTTGAGGTTGAGGTTGTTAGTGAGGACAGCCACTGGCAGACTAGCAAGAGCGAGTAAAGGGACCGCCTCGTGTTCTTTGGCTGGGAACACCCGCACCGCCTGGTTTGCCTCGTGTATACACGATAGCCGCCGGGGCAGTGGTCGGGTGACACCTTTACCTGGAAGCACTGGGCCTCGTGTCAGCAAATCCCCGAGTCACCTCGAGACCGGCACTGCCTTGGGCGACACATCGTACGAAACCATCAATTGACACAATGACGTTCAAGTTTCGGAGTTGCCTCAGCGTGTTGCACTACAAGGCCGAAATACCCCAGAGAGTCTGGACATCCCCGCTTTCCCCGGAGAGGCTACACGTAAGGAAACGACAAGGCTTTCATTAAGTGGTACACTAGTACAAGTATTTAAAAAGAATTGCGCTGTTGTCCCAACAATACTTTATGAAAACGTCAGAGGGAAATGCGTACATGAGAGCGTTAAACAAGGGGAACGTTGCAGCAAAGACATGATCAAAGCGAATGATCCGACGGGTTACAGAGGTTGCGCCGTCTATACTATCCGCACGAGAAACGCGCGTCCAGTCTATAGCCTGCTCTCGACAACCGGTGTGAGCGTGCGCCACGGCAGCGCCCCTTCGCCAAACGCCGCATCGAGTACCTCGCGCACCGTCCGCGCAAACACGGACTGCATCCGCGCTCGCACCTCCTTCGGCACGTCGTGCACCACATCCTTACGGATCGCCCAAGGTACGATCACCTTGTTCGCGCCCGCACGATGCGCACCCAATACTCTCTCCTTAACCCCGCCCACAGGTGAGACCCGTCCGCGGAGCGTGATCTAGTCCAAAATATTGAAATTGGAACATGTCCTGTGGAGGGTCCCAGAAACACGAACCTCGCCAGTCATTGCCGTAGTTGGTGGCACGCACTTGCCTGTCAACAGCGATACCATCGCGCATACCTGCCCAATCTCGAGTTGAGTAACCGGAAATCGGAGGAAAAAATGTCCGTATGCGTACCATGGCGACACCCGCACTTGGACCATCCTTCTTCTGCGCACCAGCAGGAAGATGCAGGTGTATGTCTATCATGGCGTCCGGTATCCGTAGTGGGTCCTGCGCACGCTTACTCGTGACCCTAGATCATACGAGTGCGTCTTGACCCAACTAAGCGCCAGTTCCGCGCTCTCCTTGATCACCTGAAAACGCGACATTTTAGTGCGGCTATCTGGCAAGTCCAGATTCTGGACGTACATCACCAAGTGAATTGGTGAGCTTGAGATGTCCACTACCAGGAGTCGCAATGCTCTCGACGGGCATGATCTCACCCTCGCCCATCCCAGTCACGACCAGTCCCCAAACAACTCCACGCCGCGCCTCCCGCTCACGGTCCTCACCGTCATAACGCGACAGCCCCAGAACATTCTCCAACTCGTCCGCTTCGATGATGGGGTTATAGCCCACGCCGCCCTCCTTGCTTCGCTTTACCAGTGCATCTGAGGCTTCGGACGCCGACGGCAAGGGAGCTGGCAATGACGAAGGCGCAAGGCCTTGTGCGTCGACGTGCGCGGCCCACTCGACCGCCTTGAACCGTACGATTCCGCCAATCAAACGCTCCAGTGAACGGACTCCCGCCTCCCGCGTGTAATGCGTGACCGTCTTGAGCAGCGCGGGCTCGGTCAGTTGAACGTGAGGCTCCGAAAGCCCGTTCTGCGTGAGTTGCTTTGGAAGAAGGATCCGCCGTGAAATGTGCAGCTTCTCGTCTTGCGTGTACCCAGATAATTGAATGACCTCACACCGATCGAGGAACGGCGGTGAAATGGTGTCAAGCGAATTGGCTGTGCAGATGAACAAGATTTGTGACAAATCGATCGGAACGTTCAGGTAGTGATCCTAGTACCGACCATCTGTGTCAGAAAAACAGGTTTCAGGCGGGGTGTTTGAAGAAACACGTACGTTGAAGGCCACATTTTGTTCCGGGTCGAGGACCTCGAGCAACGCCGCGGACGGGTCACCGTGGTAATTCGACTGACCAACCTTATCGATCTCGTCTCTGCCGTCATTGTTGTCGTCAAATCTGCGAACTCCGTAAAGTGGGGTAAAAACCTACAACAATAGAACCGGGTCCATACGACCGGCCTTACGCGCAAGTAGACCGGGACCGCTGGCAACGTATGTCCGACGGTGACCCCGTATCTCGGCCTCATCGCGCACGCCACCAAGAGCGATGCGCTGGAACGGCCGACCGAGGGCGCAAGCGATTGATTGACCTAGAGATGTCTTTCCAGTACCCGGCGGCCCGATGGAGCTGAACACATGCTCGATGACATCGCTAAATGACGAGAGAGGTGATGACGAGCTCACAGTAAAATGGGGGCCTCGATGCCCTTGGCTCTTGACAGGCTTTGCGGGGGTGGTACCGGCACAGGTACTTGTGGTAGAGCCGGGATTTCACCTGCCTTGATCAGGGCCCTGCATGCGTTCTCTTTCTGGCCATCGGCTTCACTCGCACCCCCGGCTGGATCATCGATAACCTTCTTGAGCGTGACCTCCTGCGCCTTTGCCTGCTCCGTTTTTGCCTCTTGCGCAATCAAGGCGCGCAGCCGGACGACAGCGAGGTACTCCATCAATCGACGCTTGACCTTTTCGAGCCCATAATGGTCCGCGTCGAGCTGTGACTTGGAGTTGATGAGGAAATCCGATCGCGTGAGGGTTTCTAAGGCGGTGGCAGGGGGGGTCCAGGGTAACGAAGTGAGCCATTCGAGCTGCGTGGCGGGTCAGGGGAAGTACGACTATGGAAGCGAGGTCCACGCACGTAGGTCCTTACGACGCCGTGCTCTGCATTCTGAGGAGGGATCCGCTTCAGGCGGCGCGCCTCAGCGGTGGCCACACGGCGCGCTTCACTGCCCACGGGGAGTGTCAACGCGACGAATGAGCAAGTTCAGCTCGTCCTCATCCTCTACGCCATTTCCCGTTCCATGAAGGTTGGTATTTCCAGGTTCGAGACGTTGTAGCTCGGCACTAATGGCGGCGAGTTGTTGACGCAAGAAGAGTGCCTTCTGTGGTTTGGAGAGCGACTCGTCGACGGCGGTAGCGATCTTGGAGTTGACTTCGACGATCGACAGTTGCTTCGCGAGAACATTCGTGACGTGTTGGAGACGCAATGATGGTGATTCGGTGGAAAGGAGTACTACGGAGAGATGTCAGCCATTTCCCACGGAGTTGCGAGCGGAAGAGAGGAGGCCGGCATGTCGCGGGATAAAGGTGGGTGCTAACTCTGGGCCCTTGCTTGGAGGGGGGAAAACCCCACACGAGCGTGCACGCGGACCAAAATAAATGATGCCGCAACAACATCAGGATGATCGGAACAAAGCATCGGACCCACCAAGTTTATCAGCGTGTTCAGCGCCGACCGCGGAAATGATAGCATCAGCCAGAGCGGCAGCCTTGTGTGACTCGCTTTCTTCGACGAGATGGGCGATGCGGGTCCAGCTCTCGCGCTTGCGGGCGGACTGCGAGGTGTCCTGCGAGAAGCGCTCTAGCAGGCGGATGGCGGCGGCCTTGAAGTCCTGGACGACGTCTGCGGCTGGGGGCGAGTCGGCATCTTGCGGAGGGTAGGAGACGTCTAAGCGGGGTAGGGGTAAGGGGTCGTTGACGACTTGTGGGGGATCGGTAAGGCGGACGCGGGCGATGCCGGTGAGAGTGAGCAGGTGGGGTTCATCAGGGTTGGCACGGGGACGGACGAATCGAGCGATGCGGGTGGTGACGCGTGACGGTCCACTGTGGACGGCGGTATTTCCCTCGCTTTGGACAGGGGTACGGCGGCGAGGAGGGAAATTATTTTTGAGGAGGGCGTCTGCGAGGTTTAGGAAAGGTGGCGCGTGCTGACTAGCGCTAACTCCCTGGGAAGACTGCCAGTGGCGGCGCACGTATTGCGGCGCACGTACTACTGTAATACTACTGTAATCGCTCCCCTGTTCTTTTTTTTTTTAGCTGCGTTTTGGCCTTTCTTACTCTACATGATCACCATACGCCCTCGATGCCATCATGATCCTCGAAGCTGTCCCGAATGATGCTATCTCCCTCGACCTACGAATCGCGAGCATGTCCCACATCGTCAATCCCCCACAATTCGTCAACGCCGCTGCACCTCGCGTCTGGCGGCTCATCGCGGCCCTTCGCGATACCTCTCCCTAGATCTAAGCGTCCCTCCAGCATACCCTGCACCCTCGACTCTCTGTCCGCCCACGTAAATGCAAGCGATCGCCCCCTCTTCCGCACAAGCGCATCCCACATACAAAAGCCCAAACACGAGGCAGGTGTGGATCGCGGAGAGGAAGTGAAAATAGGCACGAGGATGCACCACACCTGACGCTGCACGCACGCTCCCTCCGTCTCGCACATTCCACCACCGATGTATTCGTCGCACACGCAGCGTCCGACACTGCATACTCGCGCGTTCCTCCCGCGCATGCCGGCTCCGCCAGCGAACCGGAATGGACTGCCCTATTCCCGGCTAGGGGACATACGCCCCGCCACCTGCCGCGTCCCGGACAAATAACAATTACAAAGGCTCTGATGCTAATGCAGGAGAAGGAGCGGGAAGAGGGAATGGAGAAAGAAAGCGCGCGGTCCCGCGGCACCTCACTCCTTACAACCCCACAATCGCATTCTACATCAGTATCCACATCTGCACCCTCGCCCTCGTCTCTACCCCCAAATACGTACTTTTCTACCATCAAGTACTTCTCTCTCTTCTCTCCCCTTTTCGCCTCTATCTCCACTCGTACAAGTCGAGCACGGCGCGCCGCTCGCGGAAATCACCGCCTTTCGGGGGGTGTGCTCGGTGACACTCTGGTTGCTCGACGCCTGCGCTGTGGGAGAGCGGTAGGGACCGTCGTGGATACTCGCTGGGCCGAGTTCTGATCACTTGCATGTCTTGCGCAGGGCGATGTGGGCACGCACGTACGCAGGGTGTGACGGGCTGCACGTGTATCGCTATCCTCACTAGGTGCCCCGAGCACAAGGGCGGCAAAGAAAACGAAGGCGGATATGGTGAACGTGCCGAGGGTGGTACCGAAGAAGAATGACGGCGAAGAGGGAGAAGGAGAAGGAGACGATGAAGAGACAGTCGAGCCCGAGCTAAAGCGGCACCCACTCCGCAGCGGGCGCGGTACCGAGGATGTCACGTGCTGAGGTATATGCTACCGTCGGACTCGTTAACGACCCGCATAGGCACAGGCACGAAGATACGAAGAGGAAGACAAGTTCGAGGACAAGCTGTATTAACGATGTCTTATAAATTTCACATGCGCTTCAGGGGTCCTTATCGAAAGGCTTGTCTTGTTATGATGACGCACAGTCAATAAGAAAAAGGTCGTCTGCATGTGCGAATGGTAATCAAGTACTGCATTGTCGCAGGCCTCGTGGTCGCCGTGTATCATACAGTTATCGCCCCTGTGCGTCTGAGCCACCCATATCGTCGCGGGGTTGTCCTCCGGGACTTGGAATCCAGCGTCGAATTGCCGTCGTCATCTAGTTCGACATTTGGCGCCACAAAACGCCCCAAAATCACCTTGCGAACCTGCGCAGCTGTATCGCTTGTTGCTTTTTAACCCGCTCTTCCGGCTTCCAGAGCCGGCTGCATGGGGAAATCGAGCGTGCGCTCGTTGGAGGTCGGTTTGGGCGGCGTGCCCCGGGCCACTGGCACCCGTGCCCGCAACGACCTGTCTCACAACACCGAGCCCACCTGCGCAATGCGTGGAACGCCAGCGCCAGGGTCGTCGGGGTATTCCCAAGTATCTGAGGAACTTCTGTAGCGATGCTCGCGGTACGTCAAATGGCCCAGGGAAGAACTGGCAAGTTTTTTCGGCAAAAAGACGTGAACGGGTGAATCCAAAGACGACCCAAACACTTTTTTGCAGTCGATCTCACTTGTAAATTTGAAACCTCTCACTTGCGTCCCGACTGCTGGCGTCCGAGTCAACAGCCGGCGGATAAAGGAGAAGATACCACGCAAACTTATTGAAAGGAAGGAGATAAATGAAAGGAAGGGACGAGGGGAGATGAGAATACCGAAAGAGAAATAGTACTTGTGTTGGCATGCACCTGACTCAGGAGAGGAAGGAGTGGCACGGGCTCAGGCCGTTGCCGATAGACGCCATGCATGACCTTCTCACGCCCCATATCAACATCGTGGCCAACATTGCGGCCTATCTATGTTGTCCTCTAGAAGAATCTGCGCGACCCTGTGCCGTTCATGGTATCTTGTATGAGTAATTGGGCGGTGTGTTCCTCGTTTATTTATATCCGTTCTGTGCTCTCTTGTGTGCTCTATGAAGTGCGTAGCGTCGAGACCCTGTTCATGCCAGCCTGAGTAGAGGGGAATGAGACGATGGCCGCCGGAACTGATACTCGCCAGAGGCGCAGGTGTACAGTAACGATCTTAATGGTTCTTCTTCCAGGACTTTTGGATCATAGTGAGCAGCGCTCTTGAGAAATCGAGTCAGGGTCGTTCACTATATCATGTTAAATGTAATGGGGTTGCATAGCCCGAATCCTTGTCTATCTGCGTCGCGCTCCACGTCGAAACCATCGTCCCGGAACCAATGATTCTTTGCGACACTAGGTGCAAAGGCGTGCTCGGTCGTTCTCTGAACTAGCTTTTGCGAAACCCAGTATTATGTGTCTGACGGTAGAACAGTACGTAGACTTCACTGCCAAATAAACTAGCCATCCTCCTTCCCTTTCATCGTGAGTCCCCCCCAGTCCCGTAGGTGTCGCATACTTTCCCATCAACGGCGTCAAGCATTTAGGATGGTGAAATGTGCGTCCGCCATGGCGCGAGGTGTATGTCCTCGTGGAGTTTAGACTTCTTTTCAGACCCGCTTCCCACGTCGTCCGCCTTCCTTTTCGTCCCTCGACTGGCGGGTCCGGCAGCTTTTGTGCCATGCTCGAGCAACAGCCGTGCGATATGGAACATCCCAAAGTAGGAGGCAGAATAGAATGGGGTGTATTGATCCTTGTCCGCGGCGTTGACATCTGCACCGCGCTCTAGCAATAGTCGTGCGATGCCGACACCGTCTTCATGGGAGTCATATTTGCCTTGTGACACCACGTGCAACGGTGTCTCACCCTGTTCATCCACCGCGTTCGGGTTTGCGCCATGGTCGAGAAGCGCCCTTGCAATCTCGAGCCTCCCCTTGACAGCTGCTAAATGCAATGGGGTCCACCTGTTCCTCTTCCTTCCGTTCACGTCCACGCCGCGCTCCAGTAGTAGCTGCGCAATACTAACACCATCTTGTTGAGGGTCATATTTGCCTCGTGACAGTAGATGCAATGGCGTCTCTCCCTGGTCGTTCTCTGCGGTCGGGTTTGCAGCATGGTCGAGAAGTACCTGTCGTCCTAAAAAATAGATGGATCCAACAAAAAAAGAAGAGAGGTTACCTGTGCGAGCCTGAGCCTCCCGTTGAAAGCTGCAGAGTGTAATGCGGTGTTGTGGTCCTTGTCTCGGGCATGGACATCCACGCCGCGCTCCAGCAGTAGCCGTGCAATGCCGACACCGTTTTCTTCATGGTAATAGTCATCTCGTGACACCAGGTTCAATGGGGTCTCGCCCTCGTCGTTCTCTGCGTCCGCGTTTGCGCCATTGTCGAGAAGCACCTGTGCGATCTCGAGCATCCCCTTGAAAGCTGCTGAATGTAACGGGGTGGTCTTGTTCTTCCCCCGTGCGTTGACATCCACGCCGCGTTCCAGCAATAGTCGTGCAATGCCGACACCGTCTTCTTCACGGTAATACTTATATCGTGACACCAGGTTCAATGGGGTCTCGCCCTCGTCGTTCTCCGCGTCCGCGTTTGCGCCATTGTCGAGAAGCACCTGTGCGATCTCGAGCATCCCCTTGAAAGCTGCTGAATGTAACGGGGTGGTCTTGTTCTTCCCCCGTGCGTTGACATCCACGCCGCGCTCCAGCAATAGTCGTGCAATGCCGACACCGTTTTCTTCAGGGTAATAGTCACCTCGTGACACCAGGTTCAATGGGGTCTCGCCCTCGTCGTTCTCTGCGTCCGCGTTTGCGCCATTGTCGAGAAGCACCTGTGCGATCTCGAGCATCCCCTTGAAAGCTGCTGAATGTAACGGGGTGGTCTTGTTCTTCCCCCGTGCGTTGACATCCACGCCGCGCTCCAGCAATAGTCGTGCAATGCCGACACCCTTTTTTTCAGAGTAATACTTATCTCGTGACACCAGGTTCAAGTTCAATGGGGTCTCGCCCTCGTCGTTCTCCGCGTCCGCGTTTGCGCCATTGTCGAGAAGCACCTGTGCGATCTCGAGCCCCCCCCTGGAAGCTGCTGAATGTAACGGGGTGGTCTTGTTCTTCCCCCGTGCGTTGACATCCACGCCGCGTTCCAGCAATAGTCGTGCAATGCCGACACCGTCTTCTTCACGGTAATACTTATATCGTGACACCAGGTTCAATGGGGTCTCGCCCTCGTCGTTCTCTGCGTCCGCGTTTGCGCCATTGTCGAGAAGCACCTGTGCGATCTTGAGCATCCCCTTGAAAGCTGCTGAATGTAACGGGGTGGTCTTGTTCTTCCCCCGTGCGTTGACATCCACGCCGCGCTCCAGCAATAGTCGTGCAATGCCGACACCGTTTTCTTCAGGGTAATAGTCACCTCGTGACACCAGGTTCAATGGGGTCTCGCCCTCGTCGTTCTCTGCGTCCGCGTTTGCGCCATTGTCGAGAAGCACCTGTGCGATCTCGAGCCCCCCCCTGGAAGCTGCTGAATGTAACGGGGTGGTCTTGTTCTTCCCCCGTGCGTTGACATCCACGCCGCGTTCCAGCAATAGTCGTGCAATGCCGACACCGTCTTCTTCACGGTAATACTTATATCGTGACACCAGGTTCAATGGGGTCTCGCCCTCGTCGTTCTCCGCGTCCGCGTTTGCGCCATTGTCGAGAAGCACATGTGCGATCTTGAGCATCCCCTTGAAAGCTGCTGAATGTAACGGGGTGGTCTTGTTCTTCCCCCGTGCGTTGACATCCACGCCGCGCTCCAGCAATAGTCGTGCAATGCCGACACCGTTTTCTTCAGGGTAATAGTCACCTCGTGACACCAGGTTCAATGGGGTCTCGCCCTCGTCGTTCTCTGCGTCCGCGTTTGCGCCATTGTCAAGAAGCACCTGTGCGATCTCGAGCTTCCCCTTGAAAGCTGCCGAGTGTAATGCAGTGCCGTGGTCTCCGCCTTGGGCGTTGACATCCACGCCGCGTTCCAGCAATAGTCGTACAATGCCGACACCGTCACGTTCTTCACCTTCAGGTTCGAAGTCGTATTCACATTGCGACACTAAGTTCAAAGGGGTCTCTCCCACGTTGTTCTTCGCGTCCGCGTCTGCACCGTGATCGAGGAGCACCTGTGATCCCGGAATATAACGGATTTAAAAATAAAACAAACAAACAAACAAACAAAAGAGAAGTACCTGTGCGATCCCGAGCCTCGCTTCAAAAGCTGCCGAATGTAATGGGGTCCACCCGTACTTCTCCTGTACATTCGCGTCCACACCGCGCTCCAGCAATAGCCGTGCAATGTCGGCACTGTCTTTTTCGGAACTCCATTCACCTTTTGACACTAGGTGCAACGGCGTATCTCCCTGGTCGTTCACCGCGGTTGTGTTCGCACCGTGATCGAGAAGCACCCTCGCGACCTCGACCCACCCCTCGATGGCTACCGAGTGTAACGCGGTGTCGTGATTTTCGTCTTGGGCGTTGACATCCGCGCCGCGCTCCAACAATAGTCGTGCAATGCCGGCGCTGCCTTGGTAGTTACTACTTCGTCCCACCAGGTGCAATGGTGTCTCTTCGCATTCGTTCTCCGCGTTCACGTTTGCACCGTGGTCGAGAAGCAACCTTGCGGTCGCGAGCCACCCGCAGAAAGCTGCTGCATGTAAAAGGGTCCACTCGGTCATCGTCGATCGTATGTTCGCGTCCACGCCATGTTCTAGCGAAACCCGTGTAACTTCAAGAATATCGCCTTCGCGGGAAAATTCCCCCCCGCCTCTACCATAGTATTCAAGCAGCACGTGCAGTGGGGTGTCGCCCCGGTCGTTCTCCACCCTAGGATCTGCGCCATGCTCAAGAAGAATCCTCGCGCAATGGTACATCTTGCAGCCCATTGTCAGGTGTAACGGAGTATTATTGCGCTTGTCCCGCGTGTTCACGTCCGCGCCATGCCTCAGCAATAACCGCGCAAGATCGGCCTTGTTTCCGTACATATCGCTTTCCAACAGTTCGTGCAACGGGGTCCTGCCATTTTCATCCCGAGACCCGATGTCTGCCTTGTGCTGAAGGAGCACCCGAGATACCTCGAGTTCTCCGAAATGTGCCGCCAGGTGTAGTGGTGTACGGAGGTCATCCCGCTGGAAATTTACATCCGCACCATGGTTGAGTAAGAACTGCACTATGCTGAGGTTTCCGGGTGCACCGTGCGACGGCCATGATTCCATTCCCCAGATCAAGCCCCAGATATTGACATTCGCATGGTGCTCGAGTAGGATCTCCGCAACCCTGACGTGTTTCCTGACTAGTGCTGCAAGCAGCGGCAACTCGTATCGGCCGCCAGTAGCATTTACGTCCTCCGGGTGTTCGATGGCGAGGTGTTCAACTAAGTCGGCGAATCCACAAAGCGAGGAATAGTACAAGGGGGTAGATATCCGAGTCTCCTTTGACGACGACACCCGATAGGACCCCGAGTCCTCATCTACGCCGGATATTCTAAACCACGGCGCGAAATGAGGTTTGTTACGGTCAAAGAGAGACTCTATCCCATCTTTCACGCGTAATGCAACGTCTTTGAATTGGGTATGCGTGACCCAGTGTCTAGTCGCATATTCGGCCAGAGAAAAGTCGCTGATGACGACATGATCGTCCAAATGGTGAAAAAATCCGAGACAGGCCTGAGCGATGATCGTGTGGGCGGCTCCGGGAAGGATCTGATATCGAGAAAAGTCTCCGAGTGAGGATGTGAGGCGATCCGACATCAGGAACTCCTTCACGGAGAAGTGCGAAAACTGGACAACCTGGGAACCCTTGTCGCCGACAATGGCAACTAGACTTGAGCATGTGGATAGCACGGCCTGTTCTTGGTCATTCAATTGCCAGTCAGTGCGGTATCTCGGAATCGCTCCCTGGACTGGATCGAACTCGAATGCGAGCACTTCTGCAAGCTCTTCGACACGAAGCGGACGGACGGCCACCATGAGGCACTGTAGCAGACGATGGGCGTGTTCTTGGTTCGCCTGAGAGATTTGACCGAGTACGCGTGCGTACGTCTCGTCCAACGTGTCGGGTAACTGGTCAAGGGTCGGCCGAATACTTGCTGGGAGACAATGCCGCAGCACCTCCAGCTGACAGAATGCCCATCTGAACCTGTATAATAAAAATCAGTGGATTTCTCGCCGAGAAAGGCGAGACGCCCATACATTCCGTCCACTTTGTTAGATAGCTCCTCGACAACCAACTTCTTCTCTTCATCCCGCCATTTCTGCATCTTCCTGTCCGAAGAAACGGCTGCTTTCACGTAGTCCAAAATATCCTTCTGTTGACCATTTTCATCATGCAGCGAAACAACACAATGGGCTAGTTGCTCGAGGACGTCCTTGATGTCAGCCTCCGGGCGGCTTGTAATGCATAGATGCAAAAACGGAAGTTGCAAGTGAGCGAGGTCCTCCACAAGGCTAAGGACCGTCTCTCGTGGGGTTGGCATCCCAGACATGTCGGGACACTCATCGAGTGCGTCTACGATGACGTAAATGGGCTGTGGGGCGATAACTTTGAAGATCTCCTTTAGACAATCGATCAAGACGTCAATGTCTGGTTGTCGCGCGCCCTTGCCGTGTGTAGAATAAAGGCGGAGGATTATGTTACGACAAGGCTCCGAGTAGTCAGAAAGTTGAGTGAGAAGTGAGGTAACAAAGTTGCGGAGGTTTCGTTTTTCTTCGTCACGGAAGTCAAAATAGTAATACGCTAAGGCGGCCGATCCCGCATCGCGCAACGATATAACGTGTTTTATGATGGAAAAGCTTTAGTCGATATGAGTTCCCACTGTTGGAAACGATCGTTGGGAAATGACGAACCAAAGGATGCTCTTCCCCGAGCCAGCTACACAAAGGGGAGACCATCAGGAGTTGAGCAGCGAAAGATAAGAGGAACGTACGTTTTCCATGTATCCAGAGGAGGGAACCGATCAAGTCCCACTCCTTGAACAAGCTACTTTCTAAGAACCACACGGCAGTTCCTTCTTGGTAGATCCTCCGCGCGATGTTATAATTTACGGACGGGTCCGGCGAGGAAAGCCATTTTCGAACGTCCTGTTCTATCTGGTTCCCTGCAGCGAAGTTTCAGTTTCCACAACGGAGGCAATGGAGATCGCGAATCACGAACACTTCATTTCACGCAGAGCCTCGTCGACTTTCCTAGCATCTGATAGAACAAGGCAAAGTTCAGCGAGGAGCGGGTGCTGGTCAATGGGGGTCCGCACCGTCTTTGAGCTCATTGATGCCCTGCAGAACCTGAGCTATCGCCATCCGTACCTCCTCCTGCGTCAGGCTATCCAACTTCTTTAGGGCGTCCTCGATATCTGTCCTTCCCAGCAGCTTCCTGAGATATGTCTCTGATGAAATACGAGAGCGGTCAAATGATATTTATGAATGTCTCGTAAAAATACCCTACCTGTTTTGCTTCGTTGCATCTCCTTTGTCGCGATGGAGAGTATACCGATCACCTCGGCCATGATTTTCACAAGTATTTCCACCATATCCTTGGTCGGTGAAATCCGGGTATGAACGCCAAGGCGCTTGAGGAAGAATTGAATGCGCTCAAAGAGGTCGACGAGCGCATCGTGGCTCGCCCGGACATCCTTTGCTGCCTGTAAAAATATAATATCAGCGTTAAAAGGGTCGACAAGAAGGAAGACAGATGAACGAACAGCGAGGAGGATACCGATTCCGGTAAAGACTGTTTTCGCAGAAGGAACTGCCTGCAAACGAAGTTAAAATGCACCTCAAATTTGTTTCTTGATACGTACCACACCAACGCCGTCGCCGAGAGCCGCAGAAATTGTGTAGAGGACGTGCACCGAAGATCGGACCCATTTCATCAACTTGCTACCGCCATTCATAAACCTATCAAATGCTTTGGCTTGACCTTGAATTATGTCCATGACTGCGTCGACAGAGTCGCAAGTTTGCAGTTCCTTGGCGAGCCAGTCGTCTAAAAGGTCTTTCCCGGTCTTTTTCTTGAACTCGCTCAAGGCGGCATTTATGATTAACTCGAACTGCGAAGATGACACAGATGTTTGAGAAGATGAAGACATTGTGCTGGAGATGGGGACGAGGTCGTTAGTGAGGGTAGCAGACTAGCAAGATGCCAAGAGCGAGTAAAGGGGGAAGTTGTGAAGCACGACCGCCTCGTGTTCTTTGGCTGGGAAGCACCGCCTGGTTTGCCTCGTGTATACACGATAGCCGCCGGGGGCAGTGGTCGGGTGTCACCTTTACCTGGAAGCACTGGGCCCGGGTCAGCAAATCCCCGAGTCACCTCGAGACCGGCACAGCCTTAGGCGACACATTGTACGCTTTCCCCGGAGAGGCTACACGCTAATAGGAAACGACATGGCTTTCATTAGGTGGTACACTAGTACAAGTATAAAAAGAGTTGCGTTGTTGTCCCCCAACAATACTTTATGAAAACGTCAGAGGGAAATGCGTACACGATAGCGTTAAACAAGAAGAACGTTGCAGCAAAGCGAATGATCCGATGGGTTACAGAGGTTGCGTCATGTATACTATGCGCACGAGAAACGCGCGTCCAGTCTATAGCCTGCTCTCGACAACTGGCGTGAGGGTGCGCCACGGCAGCGTCCCTTCGCCAAACGCCGCATCGAGTACCTCGCGCACCGTCCGCGCAAACACGAACTGCATCCGCGCTCGCACTTCCTTCGGCACGTCGTGCTCCACATCTTTACGGTTCGCCCAAGGCACGATCACCTTGTTCGCGCCCGCACGATGCGCACCCAATACTTTCTCCTTGACCCCACCGACAGGTGAGACCCGTCCGCGAAGCGTGATCTAGACCAAAATATTAAAATTGGAACATGTCCTGCGGAGGGTCCCAGAAACACGCACCTCGCCGGTCATTGCTGTAGTTGGTGGCACGCACTTGCCTGTCAAGAGCGATACCATCGCGCATACCTGCCCAATCTCTCGTTAAGCAACCGAAATCGGAGGAAACAATGTCCGCATGCATACCACGGCGACACCTGCACTTGGACCGTCCTTCTTCTGCGCACCAGCAGGAAGATGCAGGTGTATGACGATCATGGCGTCCGGTATCGGTAGTGGGTCCTGCGCACGCTTACTCGTGATCCCTAGATCATACGAGTGCGTCTTGACCCAACTAAGCGCCAGTTCCGCGCTCTCCTTGATCACCTGAAAACGCGACATTTCAGCTGGGCTATCTGGCAAGTCCAGGTTCTGAACGTACATCACCAAGTGAGCCGGTGAGCTTGAGATGCCCACTACCAGGAGTCGCAATGCTCTCGACGGGCATGATCTCACCCTCACCCATCCCAGTCACCACCAGTCCCCAAACAACTCCACGCCGCGCCTCCCGCTCACGGTCCTCACCGTCATAACGCGACAGCCCCAGAATCTTCTCCAGCTCGTCCGCTTCGACGATGGGGTTGTAGCCCACGCCACCCTCCTTGCTACGCTTGACCAGCGCATCCGAGGGTTCCGACGCTGCTGGTAAGGGAGTTGGCAATGACGAAGGTGCAAGGCCTTGGGCGCCGACGTGCGCGGCCCACTCGACCGCCTTGAACCGTACGATTCCGCCAATCGAACGCTCCAGTGAACGCACTCCCGCCTCCCGCGTGTAATGCGTGACCGTCTTGAGCAGCGCGGGCTCAGTCAGTTGGACGTGTGGCTCTGAAAGCCCGTTCTGCGTGAGTTGCTTAGGGAGAAGGAATCGCCGTGCAATGTGCAGCTTCTCGTCGTGCGTGTACCCAGACAATTGAATGACCTCACACCGATCGAGGAGCGGCGGTGAAATGGTGTCAAGCGAATTGGCGGTGCAGATGAACAAGATTTGTGACAAATCGATCGGAACGTTCAGGTAGTGATCCTAGTACCGGCCATCAGTGTCAGAAAAACAGGTTTCAGGCGAGGTGTTTGAAGAAACACGTACGTTGAAGGCCACATTTTGTTCCGGGTCGAGGACCTCGAGTAACGCCGCGGACGGTCACCGTGGTAATTCGACTGACCAACCTTATTGATCTCGTCTCTGCCGTTATTGCGTCCGTTAAATCTGCGAACTCCGGAAAGTGGGGTAAAAGCTTACAATAATAAAACCGGGTCCATACGACCGGCCTTGCGCAGGGCCTGGGCGGGTAGACCAGGACCGCTGGCAACGTATGTCCGACGGTGACCCCGTATCTCGGCCTCATCGCGCACGCCACCAAGAACGATGCGCTGGAACGGCCGACCGAGGGCGCGAGCGATAGATTGACCTAGAGATGTCTTTCCCGTACCCGGCGGCCCGATGAAGCTGAACACATGCTCGATGGCATCGCCAAATGACGAGAGAGGTGACGACGAGCTCACAGTAAAATGGGGGATTTGACGCCCTTGGCCCTTGACAGGCTTTGCGGGGGTGGTACCGGAACAGGTACTTGCGGTAGAGCTGGAATTTCACCTGCTTTGATCAGGGCCCTGCATGCGTTCTCATTCTGGCCATCGGCTTCGTTCGCACCCGCAGCAGGATCATCAATAACCTTCTTGAGCGTGACCTCCTGCGTCTTTGCCTGCACCGTCTCTGCCTCTTGCGCAATCAAGGCGCGCAGCCGGACGACAACGAGGTACTCCATTGACTGACGCTTGACCTTTTCGAGCCCATAATGGTCCGCGTCGAGCAGTTGGTGAGGAAATCGGATCGTGTGAGTGTTTCTGGGGCGGTGGCAGGGGGAGTCCTGGGTAACGAAGTGAGCCATTCGAGCTGCGGTGGTAGGTCAGGGCAGTGAAACCATGAAAGGTGGGTCTACGCACGTAGGTCCTTACGACGTCGTGCTCTGTATTCTGAGGAGGGATCCGCTTAAGGCGGCGCGCCTCAGCGGTGGCCCCACGGCGCACTTCACTGCCACGGAAAGAGTGTCGACGCGACGAATGAGTAAGTCCAGCTCGTCCTCATCCTCCACGCCATTCCCCGTGCCATGCAGGTCGGTATTTCCAGGCTCGAGACGTTGTAGCTCGGCACTGATGGCGGCGAGTTGTTGGCGCAAGAAGAGTGCCTTCAGTTGTTTGGAGAGTGATTCGTCGACGACGGTAGCGATCTTGGAGCTAACTTCGACGATCGACAGTTGCTTCGCGCGCACATTCGTGACGTGTTGGAGACGCAATGATGGTGATTCGGTGGAAAGGAATACTGGGGAGGATGTCAGCCATTTCCCACGGAGTTGTGAGCGAAGGAGAGCAGGCCGGCGTGTCATAAGGGTGGGTGCCAACTCTGGACCCGCGGAAGGGAAAACCCCGCACGAGCGTGCACGCGGACTCCACAAATAAAAATATGATACCGCAACAGCATCAGGGATGATCGGAACAAAGCATCGGACCCACCAAGTTTATCAGCGTGTTCAACGCCGACCGCGGAAATGATAGCATCAGCCAGAGCGGCGGCCTTGTGTGACTCGCTTTCTTCGACTAGATGGGCGATGCGGGTCCAGCTCTCGCGCTTGCGGGCGGACTGCGAGGTGTCCTGCGAGAAGCGCTCTAGCAGGCGGATGGCGGCGGCCTTGAAGTCCTGGACGATGTCTGCGGCTGGGGGCGAGTCGGCATCTTGCGGAGGGTGGGAGACGTCCAAGCGGGGTAGGGGTAAGGGGTCGTTGACAACTTGTGGGGATCGGTCAGGCGGACGCGGGCGATGCCGGTGAGAGCGAGGTGAGGTTCATCATAGTTGGCGCGGGGACGGACGATGCGGGTGACAGCCCACTTGTGGATGACGGTGTTCCTTGTTTTGAACGAGGGGTACGGCGGCGAGGACTGGGTTGCTGGGGGAGGATTCGATAAGACGAAGGAGGGCGTCAGGTGGCATGGGAAGGCACGTAATCGCTCGGCCCGCTTTCTTTGCCTCTTTTGGTAGGCCCCCTGAAAGCTGTAAGGGAGGTTGGATACGAAAATCACGGATTTCGGGCCAATAGTAGTGGACAGTATACCTCCCTAAAATAGGAATTTTGTAGTGGATTCCGTATTCGACCTTCGCGTTTGGTCTAAAAGAGTCCCAAAAGTAGTGGACAGACGTATCAAACCTCAAAAAATCAAATAAATTCGGAAAAAAACCAAATAAAATACAGGAGGTCGTCATCATGATTCCTCATCGTTTGAGGAAGATCTTTTTTCTTGGAGGCTACGGACAGACTCAGTAATCGATGACCTTGAAGTAAGTAGCTTCCCAAATACAGTATCCATAAAGAGGGCATTGATTTCAATATTGCTACCATTTCTTGAAGCAAATCCAGCAGGTAGGATGTAGAGGAATGATGTTGAAGGGATGTGTGCAAAACGAGGTAGTGCGGCAGTGGTGCCAGATGCGATGATTGAATAGCCTTGATTCCTTGAATAGACAGCGCTGACCAAGGCTTTGACACCAGAGTTGGATGACCATGTATGAATCAGTATGAGGCCAATGTTCCGACACACTCCAACACAAGCATCGTTGATACCCTAAACCATCCCTGATCGCTAGGAAATGGTCTATGGCGTGCGCAGGATTTGGGGTGTGTGAAGCGTCGTGAGTGGTCGCGCAGGCTTCCGCAGGGCGCGGGGTGTAGTATATAGGTCCGCGGCGGTCGTGGACACGTCGGCGTAGAAGGAATAGTGCCGCGCGCAAGTGTGGCGAGGTCGGGAAGGGGGACGGGGTCTGTCGGTTGCGAGTGGTCGGAAACAGTCGCGCATGCGTCGGCGCGGCGCGTAAATTTGTATGGGTGGCTGCTGGGGTCAGGAATGCCTCACGCTTGAGTTGCTAAGGCCGCGCGCGAGTGCAGCGTGCTGGAGAGCGCAAAGGATGAGCTTCACTGAGCTCTGAAGTCCGAAATCTGTGAGGGAAAGTCTCTGCTATAACCTGAGGTGTAAAGTTGTAATTACATGGCCTATATACTAGGCAATGTAAGCTAAGGAAAGGGTACATTAGGAAAGCTAAAATGCGAAGGGGAGAGTCTGGGGCAAGTGGGAGACTGAGTGTAGCACGGGAAATCGCGGGAACGCGGCGCTTAGAAAGCGCAGCTGAACGTGGAGGGTGTAGGGTGAGATAGCGTTCTTGGATGACTGTGCGAGGGGCATAGAACTTAGTATTGGGGGGTCTTGATTTTCGATGCTAGGTGTGGTCATCAACTCAGACTGTGTAGAGCATATCACAGAAAAAATATCTAGAACATGATATTTTGAGTGTGTCAACGGAATGTGGAAGTAGACAAGTAGTAGACACAGTGTGGACACCGGAAGGGACCTGGCAGGTCCATCTACGGCAGACTCGGATTTGGAGGCAGAAAAATGTTAGTCATTTTGTGACAGTGGATAGACTACCCACCAACGGAATTGTGGTGGACACAGTATCCAACCTATTGTTAAGAGTCGGCGATGGGGCCCCATAGTAGTGGACAATCGTATCCGACATGAGACCACTCTGAGGGGGGTCAAGTAGTGGACACCTGCGAGACCCGTATCAAAGCTCCTGCCCAAAAAAGGAAAGTGTGTAGTGGACGCGTATTCAACCTCACTTGGAGCTTTCAGGGGGCCTAGAAAATGACAACGAAAGCAGGGCCGGTGAAGGTGCCGAGGGAAGCGCCGAAGAGGAACAATGGTGACGAAGACGGAGAAGACTCGGAGAAGATGATGATGGTGGAGAGACAGTTGAGCCCGAGCTAAAGCGGCACCCACTTTTACATGCTACGACACCCAAGATGTGGTAGACATTGCCGTCGGACTCGTCGTTGGTGACCTTCTCGGGCAGGGGCCTGACGGTTCCGGAGCACAGGTACAGGCACACGCATGAGGATGACGAGGAAAGTGAGGAGGAAGACAAGCTTGAGGAAAAATCGATGCGCTGTTGTTCCTATTAACAGTGTCTTAGAAGTTTCACATGCGGTTCAGAGGTCCTCATCAAAAGGTTTGTCTCGTTGCTATGATGTGCAGTCAATAGGAAAAAGGTTTTCTGCATACTATGCGAAGGGTAATCAAGTGCTGCATTGTCATGGGCCACATGCCAGTGGCCGCCGTGTACTGTGGATGGATAAATATCGACCCCATGATATTGACCCCGTGCATCTGGACCACCCACGTTGTCGTGAGGTTGCCCTCTGGACCATTACAGTACTGGACCTGGCATCCCGCATCGAATCGCTGGTGAACTGACGTATGCTCGGCGTTCTCGGTATGCGAAAGTGTTTCGGTACGTTTCGTGTTTGTCGTCGTGTGCGCGTATGTCCGCGCTGTGTTCCCGTGTGTCGGTATGTGTGTTATTACCATCAAGCTCGACCGCTTCGGGTGTTCCTACTATAGCAAAATGACGCTGTCTTTGCGTCACAAAAGCTTCGGTTTACTTTACAGAGTAGTCTACTTGTACGAATAGTATAAAAGGAGCTCAAACGTGAGCCCGTGAATGTAATCGCGTTTGCCCTTTCCCATTGCCGGTCTCTCTCTCTCGTCGTCCGCGTTCGCTCGTAAACACTCCCTTTATCGTTTCAACTTCATTCCCGCGTCCCATAACCTCACCAATCGCTGCCGTCGTCTAGCTCAACGTCCGGTGCCGCAAAACGCCCCGATTCCGGCTGCGTGGGAAAATCGGCGATGTGCTCATGGAGGCTTGCATGGAGGTCCAAGTCTGTCATCAGCAAAAACTAGTGTTTTGAGGTCCGGTCCATAGGACCGGAAAAAGACCGGGACCCAACTGGACCGGACCGGTATGCAACCGGACCATCGGTTGCGGTTGCACCCCTTCTGGACTTAGCCCGGTTGCGGTTGCCCATTTTCAACGAATATTCTGCAACCGAAAAAAGACCGGTTGAAACCGGTCTTTACAGCAACCGACCAATATACTATTCACACCTTGATTCACACATTCAGACAGTGTTTTCGTGCATGATATATTAGCTACTACTGTACTACTTGTAATCTAAGAACTGTTATGGTGTCATGGGTAGAGCTTGCACGCCGTGTCAGTGTCGCGGCGCCGGGTCGATGCCGTGGTGTCGCGGCGCTGCGTCGACGCCATGGTGTCGCGGTGCCGCGTCGACTCTGTGGTGTCGAGGCGCTGCGTCGGAGTCGTGGTGTCGCGGCGCCGCGTCGGAGTCGTGGTGTCGCGGCGCTGCGTCGACGCCATGGTGTCGCGGCGCCGCGTCGGAGTCGTCGTGTCACTGCGCCGCGTCGATGTCGTGGCGTCGCAGTGCCGCGTCGGAGTCGTGGTGTCGCGGCGCCGTGTCGATGTCGTGGTGTCGCGGCGCTGCGTCGATGTCGCGGTGTTGTGGCGCCGCGTCGATGTCGTGGTTGTCGCGGCGCTGCGTCGACGCCGTGGTGTCGCGGCGCTGCGTCGACGCCGTGGTGTCGTGGCACTGCGTCGACTCCATGGTGTCGCAGCGCCGCGTCGACGCCATGGTCTCGTGGCGCCTCGTCGGAGTCGTGGTCTCGCGGCGCTGCGTCGACGCCGTGGTCTCGCGGCGCCATGGCCGAATCGTGGCCGTTCTTGCGCGAGGTGGCGGTGAGAACTTGTTCAAAACCTAGAGAAGAAAGGAGAAAAACACTGTAAGGCTGCATTAGTTAAAAGTTAGCCAGAAGGATAGAAAAAGAGACTTATCTTCTTGAGAGTTCCCTGGACCAAATCAAAGCAATCGACGAGCGCTGACTTGGAGCGTTGGATGTCGAAGCGACTATAGTGGTTCTGTGTTGACGCGTTGGTTGACATAGTGACATGCTGTGACTTCTGGTCCGGCGAAACCCGTGAACTGCCGTACCGGTATCATTATCCTTAGCATTCCCCAGCATGCTGCATTCGCTCGCGGCCTTAGCAACTCAGGTGCAACATGTTACCAAACTTGGCGACCACTTGTGTGAAGTTTCGCGTAGCGCGAAAGCGTGCACGATTGTTACTAAATGCCTGCAACCACCCAACCTAGCAGGGCTCTGTGTAGCCCAAAGTTTCCCTTCCCGAACTTGCCGCATTTTCGCGCGGCCTTAACCCTTCGACAACCACGTGTCTGCGACCGCCCCGGATCTACATCCAACATTTTGCGCCCCGCGGAGGCCTGCATGACCATTTGCGACGCGTTTCACCCTTACAATCCTGTGCATCTAGTATACATGTGTATCTAGTGTATTTATTTCTTAGTGTAATAAATTAATTTCACATATTTTTTGGCCCATGACGAAAAAAACATACCGGTTGCACGAAAGACCGGTCACCAACCAGTCTTTATCAGCAGCAGGACCGATTAGGACCGGTCCATAGTGGTCCCGGTCCGGTCTTTTGAAAATTCTGAATAATTAGGACCGGTCTTGGTCCGGTTGCCTTATTAGGAAGGTGAAAAACCGGACCGGACCGGACCTTAAATCACTAGCAAAAACAATGAAAAATATTGGGTGATTATAATGACTTATAATCACCGTAAGTGGTGTGAGCAGAAACCGGATTATAAATCACTGAAAGCGAATGTGATGGCTCCCCAAATCGGTAATCCGTCAGTCAGCAAGCGTAATTCTTCCGATGGATTCTAATTACCAGTTGAGTACTTAGTGGCTCGTATGCGATTATTCGGATTATATCTATCTATCTTCTTGTTACATGGTTATGAGTATTTTAATGGGTTGCAAGCGATCGCGATGCCTTCCACGACTCAGATGTGTTTCTTGATGATTGTAAACTACGGCTAGTGAATGGCACGGGTTACCCGCGGGTTTTTCGTATTTTTGACTTGATCAGGTTATAGCCCCGATTTTTCTGAGTTTTTTAAGCCCAAGACCACCCAGATTGGTAAAGAAATGGCTTTTCTACAGATTTATCAAGTTTGGTGGCAAGACATCAAAAACTGATGCTTCCTAAGGCATTTTGTTATGGGGTATCACACAAAAACCCGTGACATTCCGGGTCACGGGTTTTTTCGTGACACACCATAACAAAACACTTCCCGATGCATCAATTTTTGATGTCTTGCCACCAAACTTGATAAATCTGTAGAAAAGCCATTTCTTCACCAATCTGGGTGGTCTTGGGCTTAAAAAACTCAGAAAAATCGGGGCTATAACCTGATCAAGTCAAAAATACGAAAAACCCACGGGTAACCCGTGCCATTCACTAACTACGGCAAACATATCTTGTACTTGCGATCTCACACAGGCTCTTTTGAGAATTCATAAGCGATTTGATTGATTCATGATCAGTAATTTTACAATTTCTACTACTGGCACAAGATCCCGGGCCGCAATTGTGGAACCGATTTCAAGTTGTAAAAACTAGCGACGACGCTGTAATAAGAAGGCATCAGTGGTTTATCCGTCAGGTAATAATAGACATTACCGGCTTGGGTGGTTTGGGGCCTTTGAGTTTGAGTCGCTTTGCAGAGCGGGTCGTCCCTGCTCCGTTACCGACTTCCGCGTCCAGGTCCCCATCACTGATCGTGGTGTCCCTTTGTTTACCGGTGTTTCGTTTCCCAGTGGTTCGCTTCCTCGGCGACCGTGGCATAGACGATGTTATATCGTCGTCGTCCTTGTCGCTATCTTCATCGACTCTGCTACAGGTCTTGAGACTCGGTGTTGTCGCTCGGCAAACATCGGCAGTTTGTGACCTTGGACTCGAAGGGGACGGCAATGCGTCGGGTTGGTCATTTTCCCTGGCATCTGGATCGCTCAATTCAGAGCCCTCCTTGTCCCATGGGCCTAATTTCATGGGTATCACGGACCGAAGTGTAATGGGCTGGGGTGCTTACCAGGCTCTTCGACTGACGTTTGTTCAGGCACTTCCTTTTCGGCGCGATGATCCTTGGACTGGTCCTTCACCATCGCCAGGAACCCGCTTGTCGCCCCTCTGTAAGATCCCGCAGATCTCAGGCCGTTCTCGTTCCCAAAGAGCTCACTGTCGACCAACATTAGTGTGGCCCACATTGATGAGAACGACTTACACATTCCACCACCGAATGGTTTGCTCAGTCCAGTCGTCATCGTGTTTAAAAACCTGGAATAACATATCCGCGAAGTCTTGGTAGTCAAACTTCCCATCCTGGCCGTTCCATGCTGACTGAGAACTCAGTGTAAATCGAGCCTATCACCGTGTCACTACTGTATCGAGGAAATCGGCGGGTTCCACTTACCAGCATGGCTACATACACAATAATTGGGACCGTCACTTTTTTGACCTTGCACAGTTTTGCCACAGAGTCTCAAGCGGGCCTGTCATTGGGGGAAGGTACTCGCATGGCTGTCCTTGGCCCTGTGAATATAGCACGTAAACACTGTAACCAGGTTAGCATTTGCTTTGAAAAATCAAATGACAACATACGCGAGGCAGGAAATACCCCCGCATAAATCCAGAGAGGAGGTTAGTAGGGTCGTAGTTTTCCGGGTCTTCGTACAAGAAGGCCGGTGGGTCACCCCCTGTCACCTCGTACCCCTCGAGCCCATTTCTAATCTTGGTTCTGAGACTAGGCGGGATCATCTGGAAAGGCATAAGTAAATAACAGAACGAACTGACTCGACTGGATTATCTGTGTAGGCCTTAAGGTGTTGTATGGGAATGAGCATCCGGCCGAGTGCGTCATTGGTGAAGCCACAATCGGATTTCGTTTCGCCAACCAATGCCAGTGGGGTGTCAGTCTTGCTGGCAAGTCTCCCGGTGTTGGACTTGAGACGGTGTATGTCGGTTGAACGACCTGCTCGCATCCCTTGCGCGAGCTGTGTCAAGTGACTGTCAGTGGCATGGGGACGAGTGAGTCAAACTCCTTACTGCTGTGTTAATATCGGGTACGCATATATCCCCCCAAGACAGGCGCTTCTGTAGGGCTTCACTAAAATTTAGTGCCGCCGCAGCATAACCCTCATAGCGGTCCTTTATTTTGTCGGTCCTGCATTCCTGCGTTAGATAGTACTGCCATTTATGCGCACAGAGTTGACTCACAGGTACTCACTCGTATTTGTCGGCGCACCCTGGGGATGTCTGCTCTTGTGCGACGATGATGAGTGTGTCCACCACCATGAAGGGGTAGACACATCGCATGAGAAATCGGCCACATTCCACAAATGGGGTCATCTCGTCGTCTCTGTTAGGATAAATTAGTATTGGGTTTCGAAGAATAATGGAGGACTCAGGCGATGACTTACGATTTTTTACGGGTCTTCTTCTTCTTGGACGGCTTGGATGGTTCTTCAGATGGCCTACTCGACGGGTTTTGGCTCATCTCGCGGTCTTCTTGCCCGCGGTCCCTGCGTGTATATGGACTAGAGGAGCGATCAGTAGAGGACATGGGGGTGAAGTGAAGGGAGACGCATATATTTGTCTTGCGGTGAGGGTCCTTTTGACTTGAACTAGCCTTGGGGTTCATTCACGTTCATGGTGGGGGCCAAGGCTGGAGTCATGTGGACGCGATCTGCTACTTTGAACATCTATACATAATAGGCAACCGTATTACCTCTTTAAGAATTTAATTGCGGTAAGGTGGCTCCTTGGGTGGCTGCTTCTCATTCACGTCATCTACATAGGGCAATATGGCGAGAACGCCAAGCTTCCTCGTGGCGTTTCATCGAATTTTAGTACGGAAACTGGTACTCCCCGATTCAGGCGTTGACTGGCTCTGATACTATCATGCACGTGCTATTGCAAATGCACAACCTTGTGCAAATCTCAGAGATTGGGATAGATCACCACTTTCCCGACACGGTTTGAGCCCAAAAAAATTACCATGTGTACAGTAGGTTCTGTAGATATGGGATCAGCAAATAAATTGAGGATCAATTGCTGTTTTCGAAGGGAAAGTACAAAACAAAGTGGGGGAGTGGTTTTTTAGAGGTTTCAGTGCGTGTAGATCCCAACGATCCTCTAAAAAAAATTAACATCTGCGAAGCTTTGGTGTTAGGAAATATAAAGAAGACATCATATGACAATTCTGGACTCACCAGGCTAATGCGATCATCTTGTGGAAGCGAAAGACGTTGAATGTGCTCCAGAGCGTGACACGGTCGTGATGGATTTCAAACTCCTTTTGTCGGTAACGGAAAGATCACCGGAGCGACCCCCTCGCTTTGATGGGCTATTTGGCTGACGGCCCCAAAAGCAAGTTCGCATCGACAATGCCATTGTAGCTGAGCGCTGAGCCCTTATCAGCTTCTGGACCGACCATTCCCCCCAGCTTCCTTCCACCCAACTTCTAGATGCGCCCGGTGATACACCTGGTCTCTCTGAGCCCTGAAAAGGCAGTTTTTGCAGATTTCACTTAATTTACTTCCTAGATTCCCTGCGCTCGGCCGTGCTCGTGCGCCCGTGCGCACTCTCTACACTTTCCAAGCACCGCTTTCCCGCGCTCTGTGCACGCTCGGTTTTTTGCTCGGTTTCCGACTCATTCCGGACACTTCCCTACGCGTTTTAGCATTCCCCTGTTCCCTTCAGATTTCGGGCATTTTAGCTCAGTGAGGCTCATCCCTTGCGTTCCCCAGCGCGCAGCACTCGCGCGCGGTCTTAGGAACTGGAACCTGACGCGTTCCCAATCCCGGCGGCCACCTCTGCGAAGTTTTGCGCCGCGCGCAAGCGTGCGCGACGGTTTCCGATCATTTGCAACCACTCGACCCTCAGGCTCCATGTAGCCTCTCCTGACCTCGCCGCACTCACGCGCGGCCTTAGCCCTTCAACACCGACTCATCTGCGATCTCTGCGGACCTGCCTATGACATCTCGCGCCCCGCGGACGCCTGCGCGACCGCTAGCGACGCTTCACACCCCCAAAATCCTGCGCACTTTCAGAGTATCGCCGGCACTTCATTTCCAGCTCAACCATACACACAGAATGGTAGTTTAGATATAATTCCCCTGCTATTTCAGCACCTTTAAACAGTTAACTTTCTGTTTTTTTTTCGAGTTTGTTGTGTGAGCCCGCAAGTGCAATTGTGACAAATGCGGAATGCCGCTTGCTGATGCTGCCGATGGCTTGGCCGATGGTGTGACTGTTCGTGACAAAAAGTTGCAAATGTGCGTGCAAACTCGGATTCTTTCCGAACCCTCCAATAAAATAGAAACAAATACAAAAAAATCTTCAGTGGATGTAAAATAAAATTGGCTATGAGGGTGTACAATTTTTAGTAACAAAGACGAGTTGTTGAAGCTCCAGAAGTCATTTAGTGTTTTTTTTGCAATGGGCCGTGCATGATAGTACCATCCCTCCTTGCACCCAGTGCTCGCACGGTATGAAAAATCAAGAAACGTTTATTGCGTAGAACAAAATCGTAGCTACTACAGGACCACCTCGCCTGCTGCCTGTCTTACCACTTCGTCGTCGTCGCCAGTTGCTGTCACTACAGCGTATCATCACTGCTGTCGCAGTTGCAGCCGCTGCACCATACCGACGTCGCCACCACCGCCATTACTACCGTGGTTATTATCGTCGATGCCACGATGTTGCCTTGCGGTCGTTGTCTATCATCACGCTATGGTCGCGGCCTTGCCGTTATCGCATTGACATCGTCGCCTTCATCTTACCATTGTGGCCATGGCCATCATCGTCGCCGCTGTCGTCATCGGTTGTGGCTCGTATTAACGCACGGCCCTACTCCGGCTGCGCTGTTGTTATGGGGGGTGAAGAGGGAGTGGCGTGGTTGGGGGTCCACGCGGGGTAGCGGTTTGGGTAGGATCTCAACGACGTCGGGTGTTTCACCAGGGAAGTTGTGTAGACCTGTAATGGGAAACATGAACATAAGATCGCCAAAGTAAAGCATATTCTGCTGACACAACTCACTTGCTCATCGTCTTTTTACTTCGTCGGTCGCGATAGAGAGGATATAGGGTAGCTCGATCACGACGAGCACCTCCGCCGTTTCCGTAGTCAGTGAAATTTGAGTATAAACCTCAGGGCGCTAGAAAAAGCTCTTGACGCACTCAAAGAGGTCGACGATAGCTCCGTGGCTTCTTCTGATGTCCCTTTCTGCATATAAAGTTACAGCGTTAGCGGGGTAGGCCTACGAAAGAGAATAGCGACGAACCGGACAGCGAGGAGGACACCAATTCCAGTAAAGATTACATTTACGGGAGGGAATGCCTTCACAAATGACGCCAGATTGTTCTTAGAGTCATCATGGTGTCCTTCGAACACCTGCAGCAAGCGCACGCTGGTTTGTATAAGTACCATGGTCGCTCGTTAATAGGGATGTAAAGGGCGGACAGGTTCAGACTTACGACTTTGGCCGATATGGGGATCTGGCCCCGGGGTGGTAGCAGCAAGGGCGGTGCGGTCCGTTGTGGTGGAAGGATAGGTGTGCGGCGTGGAGAAATGGGTGAACCAGTAAGGAGAACGGAAGCTGTACCGGTGGCTGCACAAGAAAGAGGCAGGATCAAGCACGTGCTGCTCGATGCCCGTCACTCCGGCAGAGACCGGGTTGCTTTCGAAGGACGTGGGAAAAGCTTCCCACATTCGGACCAATCAGCAATTTGTTATTCTTGACTCTACACTTTACTTTCCCGACCGTAGTCAGTCGCAATCCACATGGCGCCAGAGGTCACACCTCCACGCAAAGGCGAAGACGACGAGCTACACCAGGCACCTTCTTTGGTGCCGTTGTGATCGCCCTCTTCTCATTGCTGTGGAACCTGCGATAATGGGAGACAGCCTACCACGATAATGTTGACGATGTCAGCCACAAGCGGCGATTCCCACTACGACGACGCCTAGGCCTCGTGTGATCCCGACCGGGGCGGCCGATACAACTGCATACTACCCCATTCCCAACTCAGTCCCGGACCACTGGCGACCACAACGGGGATTGCGATGAAGACGAGTATGACCTGACCACAGCTGCGACTGCGACGACCGTGAGGTGATGACGAAGCAATGAAGACGATCGCGGCCACAGCAGCGACTGCGATGGTGCAGCGGGGGGAACTGGAGGCAGGGACGGGTTGCCCTTTGCTGTTTGGCTCATGTATGTCGACTCTTCTCTTACTTCTGAACGAAAAGTGACGACTTCAATCGTTTTTAAGAGGTCTGGTGGGATATCAATCTTCCCAGCCATAATCGACTTCGTGAACAACATAAACTACTGGTGCTTGATATTCATGCGACGACGCCTCTCCTGTTCATCCTCGCTCGTTTCGGGCTCGGTAGCCGAACTGTTGATGTCATTGTAAGACGAGGTGAGTAGGTCGTATGACAAGATGAGTTCGTCATAAATATCCCTCGGAATCGGCGGAAGTACTAACAGGTCGTCACCACCAGACACCTGTTGCGGGTATCCGGTAACTTGGAGGCGAGAGGGACCCGCCTCGACCTTCGCCTGTTTCGCAGGTGGGTACTCGGTCTGTTCGCCCGTCGGTTCGCGTGGGCGCTTTTGGGTATTGCCCGGAGGTTGACTCGGAATTGTACCTCGGGGTGGCGTAGGTTCAATCCGAGTCGACGCTCGATGAGGCGTTGCATCAGCATCGCCAATTTGCTGGGAGGGGGGACGTATGAAGATGTTCTACGACACCCCAGGATAAGTACGATTGATCTATGATGCGCTGATGGGTACTCACCACTCGGCTGATATCCGAGGGAACCAGCACCAAAGCGACCATGGGCGACCCCAGGGAGGCTGCGCACATGTACAGGTTCAGATCAAGGGGAGGGTTGGTAAGAGCCATCGTCAGAGTCAAGAGCTCGGGGGAGGGTTCTTATAGGTGATTTTTCGTCGCTGATCGACTTTGACAGATGCGTCGAGCATTGCAAATCACCCGTTACAACTGGAAATGACAACGCAAACGAGGTATTTTTCATTCTTCAATCATCCTACAACCTGCAGCAGTAACCCACAGACCTCAATGAGACATAGTTGTGTACGCTGCGGCAAAGCGTTTCGTAGCAACATCTCACTCGACAAGCATGCGCTCCAATGCAGAAAGAACTGGACAGGAATGAGATCTTCGGGAGCGACGTCAACTGCCCGGCGATCGGAATCCAACGCCGAACACGGGCGAAAACGTGCCCGTGTTGGATCACCCGACCCAGACGACCAGAACGAGCCAGGGCCATCTGGTAGTACTAGTAATGCATACGAGGTACGTCAGGTCCGAGCTTTCCTATGCCAGTAAGCTGTATATACAAACTGTAGGAAGAAAATCCAGCTAGGTCGCCCACCCCCCCACCTATACGTTCGGCGCGCTCAGGTCGCACCGTCCGCATGCCACGGCGGTTCACGGATTATTTCCCTCATGGCGACATGTCATTGGATCACGTACCACCACGTGCACCTACTCCCCCTGAGAGCAATGACCGCTCAGTCATTCCGGAGACCGTCGAGGAACCCCCCTCAGATCCACGACCACACCCGTTCCAGACTCATGTCAACAAGCTTGGCATATTCAGACGATACACGCACACCCCAACCTGGCTCCCGAAACACGATGAGAGATTCGACCTCGTATGTGACTCACCATCGTTGGATGCTCCGCCCCCCCCCGACATTACAGGCGCGATACATGAGGTATCCCACGACCCGATTGGACCGTTTCCCAACTTTAGCGTTGCCATGTACATGGGCGCGTACTTCTCTGGGATGGATATGAAATCCGAGGAACATGCGAGCTTCCTGGCCAAGACGATGCAAGACGATAGGTTCGATTCCAAGCACTTAGCTGGATTCAGCGCACATGTGGAAAACGTGCGCCTGGACAAGTACCTTACGGACGGAGAGCACCCCTTCCAGATACGGGACGGCTGGCAAGAATCCACCGTCCACATTCGCCTCCCAGTGGAAGGCAAACAATTCAATTCCAAGGACGACGCCCCGACGCTACCGATACACGGGCTCTTCCATTGACGGATTACTGACATCATCAGATCCGTGTGCGCATCCAAGGTGTAACGCTGTCACGGCGTTGAGTCCGACTTGGACTATCGAAAGGGCGATCACGACTTAGCGTATATGTGGAGTCTCTGTCACGTGACTAGATACACGACCCCTGACGGCACGTGATCTGTGAAGGCTTCTGGGGCAAGATCCACCAGGCCTAGACGTTGAAGTACGACCTGCTCCACAAGAGACAGGCGTGCGAATAAACAGACGAGAAGGATGCAAGTCACTGCGAGAGGAGAGAGAATGGTGACAAAGGAAGAAGACCGAGATGGAGATCCTCAGTCTTTCCGTGATGTTATTTATACAAATAGAGAGGTCACTTTAAAGCGCCTCATGAAACCGTACGACGAACCGCGTAAGTAGCTCGAACCCTACTACAGCGATCCTAGGAGTGAGTCATGGTATCCTACATGTGATACTCGATGACTGATGCGACAAGTCCGTGACCTATTACTGCTTACGAAGGAGTCACCGCCGATTCGTAAGTGTCCACAACTGCAAACGTAACATCACCCCCTTTTCAGCTGCGACGCCCCCAGCGCCGAGTCGGTCCGATGCCTCCCATCCATCCACTCTGCTTCTCGTCGATCCGATCCATCACGTCCGCCATCTCGAGACGGAATTTGCTGCGGGCGACTTCTCCTTTCGTCTCTCCGAGCGCCTGCGCCAGGTGATGAAGGTGCTGTTCGAGGCGCTCAGCCTCCTGCACGTACGAGCGGTAACGGTGTAACTCAGCTTTCACCGACACATCCCGCAGCTCGTTGACAGCGCGGTCGACGCGATGGCGGTCGGAGTGGCCCGCGGCGAGCGCGAACATGTCTTCAGGCGCGTAATGGGGCTTCCCGCGTTCACGGACCATCGGCTCCGCGTACAAGGGCTTGGAGTACACTTTGTCGCTGTCGTCGACCAAGGCGATGACCCGAGGGTCCGCCGACATGACCACCTGGATGTAGGCAGCCTGGCGGGTGATCCCTAGGGCGTCGGTGATGAGGTAGTGGACGAAGTCGTCCCCGCGGTTGTGCTTGTACCCCTGAGGGGCGATACGGTCGCTGCCTAGGCGACGTTGGAGACGGATGGTGGTATGGAGCGGGGGGTCCTCGACGCGTACATCACCCCGGTAGAGAGGGTGACCCTCGGAGTCGCAGGCGTACGGGGTTTCACGGGGGTTGTCAGCGTCGGTGGTGGTCATGGTGAAAGCGTGCTCAGCTGGGTACCACTCCCGCAGGGTGAGCTCGGGCTGCTCGTACACTGCTTCCTCAGCGTCGCGCGGAACAGCTCGCGTCGCTCGAGGAGCCTCGTCCTCCTCAGCTGCGCCTTCGCCAACTGCTCCTCCCTCCAGGTCTGGGCGGTGTACTTCCACTCCTCCCACCTCCGCGTCGCCGGTGATGGCGCCTTCTTCGGTCCGATACTCGATTCGTACCGGGAGAGGTCGAGGTGAGGCATCCTCACTGTCTGGGAGAGCTGCACGAAGCCTACGCACTTCGGCCTCTGTGAGCGGGACGGTGTTGAGCCGTTGTCCGTCTTCTGACATGAGCCAGTAAGTGGCTGGGTTGGAGGTGCCGTCGGCGTAGGTGGCGGGGAGGATGGACTGTAGGGCTTCTGCAAGCTCTTGATGGGTGATGGGGCCCGTGTTGTTGGCAATACGAGCGATGGCATCGGAGGCAGAGGGAGAAGACATTGTGGGATGAGAGAGGAATCCAGAGTGAGGAAGGAGGCGAGTGAGTGAGGAGTACGGGGTCACTCGAGTAGCTTTTATGTTGGATTCCGAGCGGGGTTGAGTGGATTGATACTCCGCCAGAGCGTCATCAGCGAACACGTCATCCTTGTCGACCCACTGATTTTCCGAGTCGGAGTATCCCTTCCATTTCACCAGATATTGTCGCCGGCGTCTTCTACCAAAGATCCGGGAGTCTAGAATCTTCTCGACCTCGTATTCTTCTTCTCCGTCTACCAAATCCAGCGGTGGGCGCTGGAAATTTTCTCCGTGCATGGGCGTTTCGCGATAAGGTGTGAGAAGATCGATGTGGAATACGGGGTGAATGCTCCACTGCGTGGGAAGTTCCAAGCGATAATTGACAGGGGACATCACCTGTGTGATTTGGAAAGGGCCGTGCCTTCGAGCTGCCAGTTTCGCTGTAGGCTGATTGGTGCGCAGGTGACGCCCTTCCAGCCACACGTAATCTCCGAGTTGGAACTTGGGCGTATCTTTGTGCTTTACCCACGAGGCTTGGGCTTTTTGGATCAGGTGTTGAGCCTCGATCCGTGCTTCTCGGAGTTGCTCCAATCGTTTGGTCACCTGTGGGATTGGCGATGGATTATCGATCCAATCAGCGCGAGGATTATAACCCATGAGTAAGTGGAAAGGGGACTTCCGCGTGGATTCATGGGGCCAATTGTTATGCGCGAATTCCGCTATAGGAAGAAAGGACGCCCAATTGTCTTGGCGTTCGTTGGTCCAGAAGCGAAGATATTGTTCTAGCCACTGATTGGTCCGCTCCGATTGTCCGTCTGTCCGAGGGTGATAAGCGGTGGAGATATTTTGCTGAATGCCCAGGACACGGCACAGTTCTCGTGTGAATTTGGATGCGAATCTGGGGTCTCGATCGCTGATGATTTTTGACGGTAATCCAAATCTTGCGAACACGTGAATGACGTACAGCGCAGCGGTCCCTTCAGCCGTGATTTCCTCGTTGCACGGGATAAAGATCGACGCCTTCGTGCAGTCATGATCCGTGACGGTCAGGATGGAGTCGTATCCGTTTGATACGGGGAGTTTGGTGATGAAGTCGAGTGCAATGGTTTCGAACGGCATGGCGTCGGTCTTCGGCGTGATGGGAACGAGCGGCGCTCGAGTAGGGCGATTGTTAACCTTGTGTCGCTGGCAATCTGCACATCCTCGGACATAGTCTTTGATGTCATTTTTCATGTCCGGCCACCAGTACCTTCGTTCTACCATCTGTGTAGTCCTCGCGATACCTGGGTGTCCCTGGACGGGAGTGTCGTGATTACCTGCGATGATCGCTCTCTTCTCCTTTTGATCTCCAGTGACTACTCGACGGCCTTGTTTGTACCAGACACCCTGGATCTGTTTCAGCTGGTGGGGGTCAACCCAGTACCGAAGTTGCAGTTCGGTTTGCACCGGTTCTTCGGCTGGTGTAATTGTTGTTGCTCGAGCGAAAACGTGTTCGGGAAGGACGGTTACATTTCTGTTGTCGTTTCCTCCCTGGTCGTAGTCTGGGCGGCGAGATAGCATGTCGGCTCTTCCGTTGTTCTTTCCTGGGATATGGTGAATTTCGAAATCATATTCCATGAGTTCGAGTACTTCCCGTGCAATTCGTCGGCTTATTTTCTGCGGGGACTTCCAGTATTGCAGGTTCATGTGATCGGAGAAGATTTTGATTTTGTGCGGGGATCCTGCCAGGAGAGGTCGCCAGTGACGGAGAGCTTTGACGATCGCCAGTAGTTCTAGGTCGTAGATGTCGTAATTCCGTTCTGCCTCGTTCAGTGTGGCCGAATAGTAGCTGATCGGGTGTCGTTTGCCATCCGCCTTTTTCTGGAGTAGCACTGCTCCTACTGCAAATCCCGAAGCGTCTACCTCTAGTTCGAACTGGTCTTTCAGGTTAGGGTGTGCGAGGACGGGTTCCTCCGTTACGAGTGTTTTGAGCTTTTGGAATGCGCGTTCTTCGTCCGTGTTCCACGACCATTCGGTGTCCTTCCGTGTCAGTTTGTTGAGCGGCCTCGCGTGGGTGGCGAAACCGCGGATGAAAAGACGGTAAAAATTGCAGAAGCCGAGGAATGAGCGTACGTCACGAACCGAAGTGGGGCGGGGCCAGCTGCTGATGCCCGCGATTTTTACCGGGTCCATGCGTGTCACCCCCTTTTCAAGAATTACCCCCAGGTAATCCATCCGTGGTTGATGGAAGAGACATTTTTCGAGCTTGAAGTAGAGGTCATGCGCCAAACACACCGCTAGTACGTCGCGGACTGCGTCGATATGAGCTTGTAAATCGGCGGGGTCGCGTGTGGCAATGCCGATGTCGTCCATGTAGACGCGAATAATGGTACCGCGCAGTTCGTGTTTTGCGATAGTGTCCCGCAGGATGGCGTTCATCATAGTTTGGAACGTTGCCGGAGAATTGGTGAGTCCGAAGTACATGACCAGTGGTTCGTAGAGCCCGTACCGTGTTTTGAATGCCGCTTTAGGCTCGTCGCCTGGTTTTATGCGTATGTTGTTGTATCCCCATCGGACGTCGAGTTTGGTGTAGGTGTGTGCGCCACTAAGATCGGTGATAAGGTCGGATATCAGCGGAAGAGGGTATTGGTTCCGGATAGTAACTGCGTTGATACGTCGATAGTCTTGTACGGGGCGTAGTTTTCCGTCCTTCTTTTTTATGAAGAAGAAGGATGAGGCGTACGGGGATTTCGATGGGCGTATATATCCCTTCTTCAGCTGTTCTTCCAGGAATTCTTTGAGTTTGCCGTCTTCTTCTTGGGTCATCGGATACACCTTGCAGTCGATTGACGATGGGGTGTCGGGCTTGAATTCGATAGCGTGGTCCCAAGGCCTTGATGGCGGAAATCGATAGGATGCCTCTTCATCGAAGATCTTGGCGTATTCTTGGTACTCCGGTGGCAGTACAGCGGCAATAGTTTGTTGGTTAGCCGCTATGGCCAACTCGGTTGCGGTGGTATGCACGTGACATTCCTCCTCCAGATCCCTGATGGCGTCTTCTTTTTCGTCGAGTGTCATTTGTCCGATGACAGTTCGATGTTGCTCCGGATTTATGGATCTGATGATGATGGGCATCATGTCCTTGTGAATAACTGCGTGTGTCCAGCTGATAGTGGGTTCGTAGGTGGAAAGCCAGGGGTATCCGAGTACGAGGTCTTCGTTTCCAATATCCGTAACTAGGAAGCGTAGGGTTTTGCGGATCCCTTTAGTCTGCACGTCTAGGTCTATACAATGCGTGATAGACCCAGCTTTGTTTTCCGTGTTATCAATGTTCCAAATTTTCCTGGGTCGGTCTAGTTCTACTAGTCCGAGTCCCATTCTTTTTGCAAAGGCTGGTCGTATGAAGTTGTCGGTGGCTCCCGAGTCAACTAGTCCTTTTATGTCGGCCATGGAGTAACGGGTGTGAATCGAGACTGGAATTTGAAGCGAACGGTAGCGAGTCATGATTACAGAGTTACAATTAACTGCCCTCACCCAGGCCGATGGGTTCAGGCGTCCCGAAAACCCTCTTTTCCCCATATTTCCTGAAGGACCAAGTCTTTAACCTCGTCACTTTCTTGTTTGATGCCGCTAAGCCAGTTATCGGCGCGTTGTTGGGGGTGGGCTGTGGTCGCTGCTCGTGCGTCTATGTCCGGTTCTTGGGCATAGTAGTCTGTTTCCGCGACTCTGCTAGAGGACGGTTGACCACGCCTAGGTTGCTGGGGCTGTTGGCAGTTTCGTGAGAAGTGGCCCAGCTGCCCGCAATTGTAACAGGTTACTGTCCTCATATCTCGCGGGGGTCTACCTCCCCGGTTAACTCCAGTCCTTGGCTGGAATGGCGGGCGTGGGCCCCTGTTTGGATCGCCTACCTCTGCGACTCGGGCTCGGGTTCGGTCCGCGGACATATCCATTGCATTCGGGTCGTACCGTGGTGGTGGGTTGCGAGGGGGAGCCCATCTACTGGTCATTGGTCTCCATGGAATTTGGGACGTTGGGACCGGAGGGGGTAGTCTTCCCGTTCTGAGAACGTTGAGACGCGCCCTCATATGGATGTATTGTTTTTGTCGTCGGAGTACGCAGGCCTTCCAGTCGTTGAAGTCTCTCGGCTCGTCTAACTCGTAGACCTTGGTGAACAGGGCTTGGGGTAGTCCCGCCGTGAAGCGGTCGATGGTTTGTTGGTCGTCGAGACGGTAATGAGCTTTCCGTGCAAGGCGTTCGAATTTGATGACATACGCATCGATGTCATCTCCTGTCATCTTAAACCCTTTTTGCAGTTCTGCTTGGGCCTGTTCGGCTTCGAGCGTGTTGGCAAATCGTCGCGCAAATTCTGCGGTTACATGGTTCCAAAGGGTGTCGGAGTAGCGCGAAACCCCTCGTCGTACTTCGTTGTTCAGCCATTCGAGCATGGTCAGCGTCCATTCGCTGACGTATACCCCTTTTATGAAGCCTAGGAAGAGGAGGCAGCGTCGGTAGCCGTTGGTCATGATGGGTGCCTCGTAGTTGGTTCCCCAGTAAATGTGCCATTGCGTGAGGAAGGATTCGTATTTAGTCCTATCTCCGTCGAAGACAGAGGGTGGCTCGCCTGATAATTTGTCGGATCCCCCATGAAATCCAACTCCCGGGACTCCTCCTCCTGGTGGTCCTCCTCCTGGCGGTCCTCCTCCCGGCGGTCCTCCTCCTGGCGGTCCTCCTCCTCCTCCTTCTGCTCCGGGGAATCCCGCTCCGGGGAACCCTCCTCCGGGGTTGGGAGGTTCTTGCGATGGTGGGTCTGGCCAATCAGGTCCTACTGCTCGGTATAGGGCAGCGTCATCTGCCGTCATGCGGTGTCCTGTTTCCGGGTGGATGGGGAGAAGGATTGCTTCGGCTTCGGCGCGAATGCGCCGGACTTCATCCTGGATCATGGTTTCTGTGGCCATTGCAGGTGGGTTGACGCGGATGATTTCAGGTTCGTTAATATGAAGGGACTCAGCTTGTCGAACCAGTTGGTTCGTGTCCTCTGTTTCGCTGTTGTGGTCCTCAGTGGTGTGTTCACTCTCACTTTCGCTTCCTTCTGATGGAGCGGGTGTACGAGGTTCGGAAGTGCTCGGATCTTCAGTTGGGGCTCCGTCGATGGGTCCCCAGTTAGTTCCTACGGGTAAATTTCGTGAATCGATGTTGCAGTCGTAGTTTCGTCCTGCTGGTCGGACCGTGTCCCAGCGGTTATCGATGGGGTTCCAGGTAACCTCTACCCAGCACGAGTGTTCGAAGTTGAATTTGACTGGACGAAATCGGGTTGGTCCGGATGCGAAGTCTACAAAATACCCTTCGTCTCCCCTATATTGCCTCCACCGGGCTGCTCCCAGGAATAGGGTTGGTACATTGCGATCTCCTCGTCGTTCGAGGTGATACGGTTGAAAATTTCTCCACTGGTCTCGAGTAGTGAACGCCACGATGAATGATCTCGGTCTTAATGTAACGCTGTCACGGCGTTGAGTCCGACTTGGACTATCGAAAGGGCGATCACGACTTAGCGTATATGTGGAGTCTCTGTCACGTGACTAGATACACGACCCCTGACGGCACGTGATCTGTGAAGGCTTCTGGGGCAAGATCCACCAGGCCTAGACGTTGAAGTACAACCTGCTCCACAAGAGACAGGCGTGCGAATAAACAGATGAGAAGGACGCAAGTCACTGCGAGAGGAGAGAGAATGGTGACAAAGGAAGAAGACCAAGATGGAGATCCTCGGTCTTTCCGTGATGTTATTTATACAAATAGAGAGGTCACTTTAAAGCGCCTCATGAAACCGTACGACGAACCGCGTAAGTAGCTCGAACCCTACTACAGCGATCCTAGGAGTGAGTCATGGTATCCTACATGTGATACTCGATGACTGATGCGACAAGTCCGTGACCTATTACTGCTTACGAAGGAGTCACCGCCGATTCGTAAGTGTCCACGACTGCAAACGTAACACAAGGCAGCCGAATCGTTCCATCTCACACCTTATACGATGCACTGGCGCCCCGACCCCTTAGATCCAGACAAGCACGAGCGACTGTACGCTGAGACTTACACATCTGACGCGATGATACAGACACAAACCGAGGTTGACGACATCCCAAGGGAGGAAGGCGACACAAGGGAGTGCATAGCACTGGGGCTTATGTTGGCTTCAGATTCCGCACAACTCACGAGTTTTGGGTCTGCGTCAGTGTGGCCCGTGTACCTCATGTTTGCGAATCAGTCCAAACAAGAGAGGGTGAAGCCGTCGTGTCACGCGGTGCACCATCTTGCATATGTCCCATCAGTAAGTCCCACTGTCATTATTTGTCCCATGTCCTTCACTAATAAACACTGAAGCTCGGTGGAGACTTCGCTAGCCGATATCAAGAGAAGACAGAGCAGGCGCCTTCACCAGCCATCGAGGTCCACTGCAAGCGCGAGCTCATGCACGCTGTGTGGAACCACCTCCTGGACGACGACTTCATTGAAGGCTCTACAAATGGCCTTGTAATACGATGTTCTGATGGCGTAGAGCGCGTATTTTTTATCCGCATTATCACATATTCAGCTGACTACCCCGAAAAGTGAGTACTCTTCATCTTAGTTTATCACCGCGTTCTGGACTGATAAACGACGAGAGTACTTCTAGCCACTATCAAAAACCTTGGGCGATCTCCCTGCCCGCGGTGTCTAATACAAAAGAAAAACATACATGGTGTAGGTACACCAACGGACGCTCAACACCGCAACAGGCTTCGTACCAACAACAACCGAAGATGCCAAAACGTCGAGCAGGCGCACAAGCTTATGTTTGAGAAGGGGCTGGCAATACCGAGCAAGCAAGTCCAACAGCGTCTAGGGGGTCACTCCAGGATACCTACCAGGGTCAGTATCCACCTATCGGAATCAAAACCTACTGACGCATTCACCAGAACGCATTCTCAGATGTACTTTCAAAGGTAGGACAAGACTACCACAATCTCTTCGTTGTGGACCTCCTCCACGAGTTTGAGATCGGCGTCTGGAAGTCAGTGCTCACGCACTTGATCCGGATGCTCTATGCAATCCCGGGCGTGGGTCGAGACCGCATAGCAATCCTAGACGGCAGGTAAGCCCACGTCACTAGTCCACACGGCGCTAAGTACTAGTACTTGACCTAGATTTCATAGTGTCCCGACTTTCGGTCGCGACACAATTCGCAAGTTCCCCGGAAATATCTCGGGATTGAGCAAACTAGCTGCTCGAGACTACGAGGATATTTTACAGGTGCGTGTCCTCACACTGCGCCGTGACCCATTAACATATTGGCAATCAGTGCGCGATTCCGGCATTTGACGGACTGTTTCTGGAGGAGGACAACAGGAGGATCAGCGAGCTCCTGTTTCTGCTTGCTACCTGGCACGCCTATGCTAAACTGCGTCTCCACACTGACACAACGTTGGACATGTTTGAGGCAGTCGGTGCTGCCCTCTGTCAGGCACTAAGGTACTTCGCGACCGTAACCTGCCCCCGGTATACGACGAAAGAACTCCAGCGAGAACTTAATGCGCGTGCCACACGCCAACGAGAGCGAGCAAGGCGCAACAAGGGCCCGGAGACAACCCAAAGAAGGACCGTCAAGGCCAAACGATTCAATATGTCTACCTTCAAGCTTCACTGTATACCAGACTATGTGCCCGCAATCCGGAAATATGGAACTACGGATTCGTACAGTACTCAAACGGTAAGCTTAGTCCTCCAGATCCCCCAGTTTCCTGGCCCCGCTGATCACTGCAGAGCGAGCTTGCGCACCGCCTTTCCAAGATGTGGTACAGGTCATCCAACAGGAACCGCGGCTTTATTGGTCAGATTACTAGCAAGGAGAGCCGCACGCGGTTCTACGCTGCAATGCTGGCTGAACTAGAAAAGGGACAGAACCCACCTAACTCCGAAACAAGACCTCAGAGTCCGCAGCCGCCGCGCCCCGAAGACGGAGACGATGCACCGAGTAATCCAAGCGAACGTTATTGGATGTCCAAGTCCTCTGCAACTGTCAGAGACCTCACCGAATGGCTGATTGATAACCGCAACGACCCTGCCCTTCATGTGAGTCTACGCCCTTTTCTGTTGTCGCCTAATACCAACACAGGCATTCAAACAGGAATTTCGACCTCGCTTGATTGATCACTTGTATTCGCGGATCAAAGGGCGGCCGTACGATGGGGACGAACACACGTTCTCTGACCAAGATCGCGACAACTTAATCATTGAAAAGGATCGAATGTATGAACACAAGACCATCCGGTTCAGGTCCACAACATACGACGCCCATAGAATGGAGGAGTCTGCTAATCCCCGTACACACGCAGATGTCCTCGTCCTGTCACATGAAGACGGCAGTGAAGGGCAGCCAGCGTTCCCGTATTGGCATGCGAGAATCGTTGGGATCTACCGCTTCATGGTGCGGGAGAGGATCGAAGGGGGGACAGGTCTTAGCCCCGCTTCGCAGATGGATGTCCTCTTTGTTCGTTGGTTCGGATTCGACTCACCTGACGGGCAAAGTGGTTGGGGCGCACGGCAGTTGCACAAAGTTGGCTTTCTGCCCGACACCAACTTACAGGGACCCGCTTTTGGTTTCCTGGATCCAAATGAAGTCATAAGGATGGTCCATTTAATCCCGGACTTTGCTTCTGTTCGTACAAAGGAGCTATTGACTGGACCATCCATCGCCGCGCGAGACGCCCATCCAGACGGGGAGTACCCTGTGTATTACGTTGCCATGTATGTGCCACGTCTTTCCTACTGCGTTATCTCAATCTTTTTCTAGGTTTTCAGACAGAGACCTCTTCATGCGCTACCGCGGAGGGGGGGTTGGACACCTGGCAACCCGGCAGAGCAATGGGGTATTACTCGCCGACAAGCACACGCACACACCGCTGAGTGAGACCCAAGACACTGGCGAAATCGAACCGGTAGGAGATCAAAGTACCGACAGTGAAAGCGAGGGCGAGGCCATCGACAAGGGAAATGAAGACGAGCCTGAGCCCGAAGACGATGAACATATGGCCGGTGCTACGAATGACGTAGACCTTGTCACAGCAGCTGGGTTCGCGGTTCTATAGACTTTAGTGAATGGCACGGGTTACCCGCGGGTTTTTCGTATTTTTGACTTGATCAGGTTATAGCCCCGATTTTTCTGAGTTTTTTAAGCCCAAGACCACCCAGATTGGTAAAGAAATGGCTTTTCTACAGATTTATCAAGTTTGGTGGCAAGACATCAAAAACTGATGCTTCCTAAGGCATTTTGTTATGGGGTATCACACAAAAACCCGTGACATTCCGGGTCACGGGTTTTTTCGTGACACACCATAACAAAACACTTCCCGATGCATCAATTTTTGATGTCTTGCCACCAAACTTGATAAATCTGTAGAAAAGCCATTTCTTCACCAATCTGGGTGGTCTTGGGCTTAAAAAACTCAGAAAAATCGGGGCTATAACCTGATCAAGTCAAAAATACGAAAAACCCACGGGTAACCCGTGCCATTCACTATCTATAGTACTATTCAATGTTCGGTCTCCCTGAGACGATTGTGCGATGACAGTCGGTGTTGAACGTGGAAGAACGCGTGCTAAGCCAAGTGAGTCCGGTAGTCCAATTTCATAGCTAAGGTCCACACGGATGTGAATTGTGAGTGGTTATCATTGTGTAGCAGGAATTCTAAGAAACTTGCAAGCGATAGTAATCTGACCGAAAATATCACCGACGCTTCTGAACGCTGATCAGGATATTAAGGTACCGGCAATCGGACCACGCTGATTATGGCCAGCCAATAAGTAAATGTTATCTAATTACGACGATTATATCATAGTAAAATCCGAATAAGGAATTTCGATCTTGGTAAGCACTAAAAAATTTCTCTTTATTTTGCTGATGGTTTGGTCGGCATGATGCCCGGGCCCGTCTGTGTGCGCAAAGACCTGTACAGTATCACACAACACCGACTCCGGGCCCACCTACGCAATACGTGAGGTGCCAGGGCCAGGGTCTTCGAGGTAGGAGGACTTTCATAGTGAGGCACGCGGTCCACCAAATGGCCCACAGAATAGCCGGCGAGTTCTTTCCACCGTGACAAAAAGACATGTCTGAGGAGACTCTGACTGGGACACGTGAATGGGTAAATCCAAAGACGACCCAAATACATTTCGTTGGTCTCACTCGTAAAGTTGAAACCTCTCATTTGTATCGCTCGCGCCCTCGGTCGGCCGTTCCAGCGCATCGCTCTTGGTGGCGTGCGCGATGAGGCCGAGATACGGGGTCACCGTCGGACATACGTTGCCAGCGGTCCTGGTTTACTTGCCCAGGCCTTGCGCAAGGCCGGTCGTATGGACCCGGTTCTATTATTGTAAGCTTTTACCCCACTTTCCGGAGTTCGCGGATTTAACGACAACAATGACGGCAGAGACGGCAGAGACGAGATCGATAAGGTTGGTCAGTCGAATTACCACGGTGACCCGTCTGCGGCGGTGCTCGAGGTCCTCGACCCGGAACAAAATGTGGCCTTCAACGTACGTGTTTCTTCAAACACCCCGCCTGAAACCTGTTTTTCTGACACAGATGGTCGGTACTAGGGTCACTACCTGAACGTTCCGATCGATTTGTCACAAATCTTGTTCATCTGCACAGCCAATTCGCTTGACATCATTTCACCGCCGCTCCTCAATCGGTGTGAGGTGATACAATTGTCTGGGTACACGCAAGACGAGAAGCTGCACATTTCACGGGGGTTCCTTCTTCCAAAGCAACTCACGCAGAACGGGCTTTCGGAGCCTGACCGAGCCCGTGCTGCTCAAAATGGTCACGCATTACACGCGGAAGGCAGGAGTGCGTTCACTAGAGCGTTCGATTGGCGGAATCGTACGGTCCAAGGCGGTCGAGTGGGCCGCGCACGTCGACGCCCAAGGCCTTGCACCTTCGTCATTACCAACTCCCTTACCAGCAGCGTCGGAACCCTCGGATGCGCTGGTCAAGCGTAGCAAGGAGGGTGGCGTGGGCTTCAACCCCATCGTCGAAGCGGACGAGCTGGAGAAGATTCTGGGGCTGTCACGTTATGATGGTGAGGACCGTGAGCGGGAGGCGCGGCGTGGAGTTGTTTGGGGACTGGTCGTGACCGGGATGGGCGAGGGTGAGATCATGCCCGTCGAGAGCATTGCGACTCCTGGTAGTGGGCATCTCAAGCTCACCGGTTCACTTGGTGATGTACGTCCAGAATCTGGACTTCCCAGATAGCCGCACTAAAATGTCGCGTTTTCAGGTGATCAAGGAGAGCGCGGAACTGGCGCTTAGTTGGGTCAAGACGCACTCGTATGATCTAGAATCACGAGTAAGCGTGCGCAGGACCCACTACGGATACCGGACGCAATGATAGACATACACCTGCATCTTCCTGCTGGTGCGCAGAAGGACGGTCCAAGCGCGGGTGTCGCCATGGTACGCATATGGACATTGTTTCCTCCGATTTCCGGTTACTCAACTCGAGATTGGGCAGGAATGCGCGATGGTATCGCCGTTGACAGGCAAGTGCGTGCCACCAACTACGGCAATGACCGGCGAGGTGCGTGTTTCTGGGACCCTCCACAGGAGATGTTCCGATTTTAATATTTTGGTCTAGATCACGCTCCGCGGACGGGTGTCACCTGTGGGCGGGGTCAAGGAGAAAGTATTGGGTGCGCATCGTGCGGGGGCGAACAAGGTGGTCGTACCTTGGGCGAACCGTAAGGATGTGGAGCACGACGTGCCGAAGGAGGTGCGGGCGCGGATGCAGTTCGTGTTTGCGCGGACGGTGCGCGAGGTACTGGATGCGGCGTTTGGCGAGGGGGCGCTGCCGTGGCGCACGCTCACGCCGGTTGTCGAGAGCAGGCTATAGACTGGACGCGCGTTTCTCGTGCGGATAGTATACATGACGCAACCTCTGTAACCGATCGGATCATTCGCTTTGTTGCAACGCTCTTGTTTAACGCTCTCACTGGCATGTACGCATTTCCCTCTGACGTTTTCATAGATATTGTTGGGGGACAACAACTCATTTTTCCTTGTAAATACTTGTACTGTTGTACCCCTTAATGAAAGCTGTCGTTTCCTAGTATGCAGCCTCTCCGGGTTTCGTACGATGTGTCAACGAGGGTAGTGTAGTAGTGACTGTCCAGAGACGACTCGGGAATCGGCTGCAGTGACCAGTACTTCCAAGGAAAGCGTCACTCGACCACTGCCCCGGCGGCTATCATTCATACACGAGGCAAACCAGGCGGTGCGAGTGTTCTCAGCCCAAGAACACGAGGCGATCGTGCTTAACCCTGTACTCACTCTTGCTTGTCTAGATCCGCTGTCCTCGCCAAACCCCACCATCTCCGGTACCATGTCTTCGTCTTCCCAAACCTCTGTGTCGTCTTCGCAGTTCGAGTCGATCTTTAGTGCCGCTCTGAGCGAGTTCAAGAAAATGACTGGGAGAGACCTTTTAGACGACTTCCTTGCCAATAAACTGCGATACTGCAACTCTGTTGAGGCCGTCCTGGTCATAATTCAAGACCAAGCCGAGGCATTTGATAAGTTCAAGAATGGCGGGAGCAAGTTGATGAAATGGATCCGTTCATCTGTGTACGTCCTCTACACAATTTCTGCGACTCTTGGCGATGGCGTTGGCGTGGTACGTGTCAGGAAAGTGGTTTTGCGGTCCATTCCAACATCGTGTCGTGTGCAGGCGGTTCCTTCTGCGAAAGCAGTCTTTACCGGAATCGGTGTCCTCCTCGCTGTTCGTTCATCTATCTTCCTTTTTTTTCGATCATTTAAACGCTGATATTTTTACAGGCAGCAAAGGACGTCCGGGCGAGCCACGATGCGCTCGTCGACCTCTTTGAGCGCATTCAGTTCTTCCTCAAGCGCCTTGGCGTTCATACACGGATTTCGCCCACCAAGGACATGGTGGAGATACTTGTGAAAATCATGGCCGAGGTAATCGCTATACTCTCCATCGCGACAAAGGAGATGCAACAAAGTAAAACGAGTAGGTTATTTCTGCGAGATATTTATAGTTTGCAATTGACCACTCTCGTATTTAATCAGAGACGTATCTCAGGAAGCTTCTGGGAAGGACGGATATCGAGGATGCCCTGAAGAAGCTGGATGGCCTGACGCAAGAGGAGGTTCGGATGGCGATAGCTCAAATTCTGCAGGGCATCAATGAGCTCAAATATGGTGTGCAGCCCTATTGACAAGTACCCACTCCCCGCTGAACCTTCGTACTACTAGATGCCAAGAAAGCCAAAGGGGCTCTACGTGAAATAAAGGACGAGGTGGGGGAGATTAAGTGTCAGTAGTCTCCTCTCTCCATCGTCTCCGACTGTTCGCCGTGTAGACTGAAACGTCGCCGCAGGGAACCAGATAGAACAGAACGTTCGGACATGGTTATCTTCGCCGGACCCGTCCGTAAATTACAACACCGCGCGCGAGTCTTACCAAGAGGGAACTGCCGCGTGGTTTCTTCAAGGTAGCATATTCAAGGAGTGGGAATTAGTCGGTTCCCTCCTCTGGGTACATGGAAAACGTGCGTTCCTCCTAGTATATTTCACCAAGTCTTTCGCTGCTCAATTCCTGATGGTCTTGTTTTTGTAGCGGGTTCAGGAAAGAGCATCCTTTCGTTCGTCATTTCTCCACTGTCATCCCCAAGCACGGGAACTCATATTTCCCGAAGCTCTGCGGTCATCAAACACATCATATCGTTACGCGACGCGGGGCATGCCTCCTTGGCATATTTCTTCTTTGACTTTCGAGATAAGGATAAAAAGCAAGACGCTCGCAACTTTCTCACTTCACTTCTTATTCAACTTTCTGCCCATTCAAACCCTTGTTGCAAGATAATTTTCGATATTTATTCAAAACACGGGAAGGGCACGCAACAACCCAGCATTGGCGACTTGACGAAATCTCTTCACGACATGCTCTTTGTCGCGGCACAACGGCCAGTTTACCTCATCGTCGACGCAGTCGATGAGTGCCCCAACATCTCTGGGCTACCGACCCCAAGAACGGTTCTCCTCCGTCTTCTGGAGGACCTCGTCGACCTGGGTATTCCGAACTTGCATATATATGTCACTAGCCGCCCGGAGGTCGACATCAAAGTTGTTCTTGAGCCACTTGCGTATACTGCTGTTTCACTTCATGATGAAAGTGGGCAAAACAGGGACATTTCCGACTACGTGAATACCGTCGTAAACTCGGACAGGAAGATGCGGAGATGGCGTGATGATGATAAGAAGCTGGTTGTCGAGGTGCTGTCTGAAAGAGCGGACGGAATGTAAGGACATCACCCCATCCTCGGTGATCGGCTCTCTTATCCTCTGCCATGCAGGTTTCGATGGGTATATTGTCAACTAGAGGTGCTGCAGCACTGTATCACCGCAAGTATTCGGGAGATCCTCGACCAGTTACCGGAATCGTTGGACGAGACGTATGCGCGCGTACTCAGTCAAATCCCCCAGGCGAACCAAGCACACGCCCATCGTTTGCTGCAGTGCCTCATGGTGGCCGTCCGTCCGCTTCGTGTTGAAGAACTTGCAGAACTGCTTGCATTCGAGTTCGATACGGCCCATGGAGCGATTCCGAGATACCGCGCTGGTTGGCAATTGAACGACCAAGAACAAGCCGTGCTGTCCACATGTTCAAGTCTAATCGCCATTGTCGGCGACGACGGTTCGCAGGTTGTCCAGTTTTCGCACTTCTCCGTGAAGGAGTTCTTGATGTCGGATCGCCTCACATCTTCACTCGGAGACTTCTCTCGATATCGTATCTTCCCCGGACCCGCGCACACTCTCCTCGCTCAGGCCTGTCTCGGATTTTTTCTCCATTTGGACGATCACGTCGACGTCAAGGACTTTCCTCTGGCCAAATATGCGACCGAACACTGGTTCACGCATGCCCAATTCGAAGGCAACACATTACGTCTGAAGGACGGGATAATGTCTCTCTTTGACCGTAGCAAACCACATTTCGCGACGTGGGTTAAGATATCCGCGGAAGAAGGGGATTCGTCATCGTCATCAGATATACCTAACCCCTTGTACTATTCCTCGCTTTTTGGATTCCCCGACTTGGTCGAACATTTTGCCATCAAACACCCGAAGCACGTAAATGCTACTGGCGGCTGGTACGAACTTCCCCTACTTGCAGCATTAGTCAGGAAACACGTCAGGGTCGCGGAGATTCTACTCAAGCACGGTGCGAATGTCGATATCTGGGGAATGGTGTCAAGGCGGCCACTCATCGACGTAATCGACGACGTCAGCATGGTGCAGTTCTTACTCGACCATGGCGCGGACGTAAATTGCCGGCAATATAATCTCCGTACTCCACTACATGTGGCGGCAGAGTGGGGATCACTCGAGGTAGCTCGGATGCTACTTGAGCACAAGGCGGACATCGATTCTCAAGACGAAGAGGGCCAGACCCCGTTGCACATACTGTTTCAAGACGATACTAGCAGGGACGATCTTGTGCGGTTATTACTAAAGCATGGCGCAGACGTGAACAGACGGGACTGGTTCAAAAATACGCCGTTACATCTGACTATGATCTGGCAGATGCACGAGTCCGCGAAGATTCTTCTAGAGCATGGCGCAGATCCTAGCGTAGAGAACGACAGCGGCGAGACTCCATTCCACTTATTATTTGGAAGCTACGATGAAGTCCTATGCAAGTTCTACGACTTGGATGGTTACAGCTTTGACGATGAACTCGAACTTACGCGGCTCTCACTTGAGCGTGGTGTAGACGTGAACATACGGACGAGGGACGAGTCGACCCTGTTACATACGGCAGCTTTCATGGGGTGTCTCGCGATCGCAAGGTTGCTTCTCGACCATGGTGCAAACGCAACCGCGGAGGACAACCAGGGTGAGACGCCGTTACACGCATTGTCACGAGGTAAATACAGCACGCGCGAATCCGGTGTCGGCATTGCACGGCTACTGCTAGAGCGCGGCGCGGACGTGAACGCACGGAACAAGAACCAGGCCACCCCGTTACATTCGGCAGTCTCTAGTGGGAGGCTCGAGATCGCAAGGGTGCTTCTTGACCATAGTGCGAATACGGCCGCGGAGAACGACCGAGGAGAGACACTGTTGCACCTCGTGTCACAAGAATATCAAGCCGATGACGAACTTGATGACGAACTTGACTCGGAATATAGCTTCGAAGACGGCGTCAATATTGTACAGCTATTGCTGCAGCTAGGTGCTGACGTGAATGCACAGAATAAGAACGGGTGGACCCCATTACATTCGGCAGCTTTCAAGGGGAGGCCCCGGATCGTACAGGTACTTTAATTTTTTAATAATGATAAAATATTCCTTTATATTCCTTGACAACAGGTGCTCCTCGATCACGGTGCAAACGCGGACGCGGAGAGCGACGAAGGCGAGACCCCATTGAACCTAGTGGCACGAGGTGAATATGTAGATCAAGAAGACGGTGTCAGCATTGCACGACAATTGCTGGAGTGCGGCGTGGACGTCAACAAGAACAAGACCACCCCGTTACATTCGGCAGCTTTCAAGGGGAGGCCCCGGATCGTACAGGTACTTTAATTTTTTAATAATAATAAAATATTCCTTTATATTCCTTGACAACAGGTGCTCCTCAATCACGGAGCAAATGCGGACGCGGAAAACGACGAGGGCGAGACCCCATTGAACCAAGCTGGAAATTACTCCCACAATTACTCCGGTGTCGACATTACACGACTACTGCTGAAGTGCGGCGTGGGTGTCAACGCGCGGAATAAGAACAAGACCACCCCATTACATTCGGCAGCTTTCAGGGGGTGCATCCAAACTGCAAGGATGCTCATCGATCACGGTGCAAACGTGAACGCAGAGAACGAGCAGGGCGAGACACCGTTGCTCCTGGTGTCAAGAGGCAAATATGCCTCCGGTGAAGACCGTGTCGGCGTTGCACGGCTATTGCTGGAGCACGACGTGGATGTCAACACACGGGATAAGAACAAGACCACCCCGTTACATTCAGCGGCCTTCTGTGGGAGGCTCGAGATTGTAAAGGTCCTCCTCGACCACGGAGCAAATGCGAACGCGGAAAACGACGAGGGCGAGACCCCATTGAACCAAGCTGTAAATGACTCCCGAAGTTACTACGGTTTCGGCATTAGTCACATTACACGACTACTGCTGAAGTGCGGCATGGATGTCAACGCGCGGAATAAGAACAAGACCACCCCATTACATTCGGCAGCTTTCAGGGGGTGTATCAAAACTGCAAGGGTGCTCATCGCTCACGGTGCAAACGTGAACGCGGAGAACGAGCAGGGCGAGACACCGTTGCTCCTGGTGTCACGAGGCGAGTATGTCTCCGGCGAAAACCGTGCCGGCGTTGCACGGCTATTGCTGGAGCAAGGCGTGGATGTCAACACATGGGATAAGAACAAGACCACCCCGTTACATTCAGTGGCTTTCAAGGAGAGGCTTGATATCGCAAGGATACTTCTCGACCATGGTGCAAACGCGGACGCGGAGAATGAGCAGGGTGAGACCCCATTGCACCTAGTGTCACAAGGCAAACATGAGTCTCTCGAACGTGTCGGTATTGCGCGGTTACTGCTGGAGCGCGGTGTGGACGTGAACGGAAGGAAGAGGAACATGTGGACCCCCTTACATTTCGCAGCTGTCAAGGGGAACCTCGGGACTGCAAGGGCGCTTCTCGACAACGGTGCAAACCCGAACGCGGCGGATGAGCAGGGTGAGACACCGTTGCATGTAGTGTCACAAGGTAAACATGACTCCCAAGAAGACGGTGTCAGCATTGTACGGCTATTGTTGGAGCGCGGTGCAGATGTCAACGTCCCGGACAAGGACCGATACACCCCATTCTATTCTGCCTCCTTCTTTGGGAGGTTCGATATCGCACGGCTGTTGCTCAAGCATGGCACAAAAGATACCAGACCCGCCAGTCGAGGGACGAAAAGGAAGGCGGAGGACGTAGGAAGCGGGTCTGAAAAGAAGCCCAAATCCTACGAAGACATATACCTCGCGCCATGGCGGCACGCAAACTTCACCAACCTTAATGCTTGACGGGAAGCTATGCCACTCCCTACTTCGGGAATGGGGGGGGCTTATGATGAAAGGGAAGGAAATCATGGATACCCGAGATGGCCAATTTATTTAGAAGTGAAGCCTGCCGTGATCTGCCCTCATGTACACAATAATAGATTTTGCAAAAGCCAGTTCAGAGATCGACCGATCATGGGCCCCCATGCAGTAACGCAACTTACGCAAGGTAGCCATCGGTTCCGAGACGATTGTCTCGACGTAGGGTGGCGCAGATATGAACACACCCAAGTTCCTTTTTAATAAATTTGTATGGTATCTTCTCCTGTATCCTCCCGGCCATCGACGCGGAGTCGCGGACGGCAGACGGGTTGACCTAGAGATGTCTTTCCTGTACCCGGCGGCCCGATGAAGCTAAACACATGCTCGATGACATAAATGACGAAAGAGGTGATGACGAGCTCACAGTAAAATGGGGGCTTTGATGCCCTTGGCTCTTGACAGGCTTTGCGGGGGTGGTACCGGCACAGGTACTTGTGGTAGAGCCGGGATTTCACCTGCCTTGATGAGGGCCCTGCATGCGTTATCTTTCTGGCCATCGGCTTCACTCGCACCCGCAGCTGGGTCATCGATAACCTTCTTGAGCGTGACCTCCTGCGCCTTTGCCTGCTCCGTCTCCGCCTCTTGCGCAATCAAGGCGCGCAGCCGGACGACGGCGAGGTACTCCATCAATCGACGCTTGACCTTTTCGAGCCCATAATGGTCCGCATCGAGCTGTGACTTGGAGTTGGTGAGGAAATCGGATCGTGTGAGAGTTTCTGAGGCGGTGGCAGGGGGAGTCCAGGGCAACGAAGTGAGCCACTCGAGCTGCGTGGCGGGTCAGGGGAAGTACGACTATGGAAGCGAGGTCTACGCACGTAGGTCCTTACGACGCCGTGCTCTGCATTCTGAGGAGGGATCCGCTTCAGGCGGCGCGCCTCAGCGGTTGCCGCGCGGCGCACTTCACTGCCCGCGGGGAGAGTGTCGACGCGACGAACAAGCAAGTCGAGCTCATCCTCATCCTCCACGCCGTTTCCCGTGCCATGAAGGTCGGTATTTCCAGGCTCGAGACGTTGTAGCTCGGCACTGATGGCGGCGAGTTGTTGACGCAAGAAGAGCGCCTTCTGTTGTTTGGAGAGTGACTCGTCGACGGCGGTAGCGATCTTGGAGCTGACTTCGACGATAGGCAGTTGCTTCGCGAGAACATTCGTGACGTGTTGGAGACGCAATGATGGTGATTCGGTGGAAAGGAGTACTACGGAGAAATGTCAGCCATTTCCCACGGAGTTGCGAGCGGAAGAGAGGAGGCCGGCGTATCGCGGGATAGTGGGTGCCAACTCTGGACCCGTGGACGGGGAAAACCCCGCAGAGCGTACGTGCGGACTCGAAAAATAAAATATGATGCCGCAACAGCATCAGGGATGATCGGAACAAGGCATAGGACTCACCAATTTTATCAGCGTGTTCAGCGCCGACCACAGAAATGATAGCATCAGCGAGAGCGGTGGCCTTGTGCAATTCGCTTTCTTCGACTAGATGGGCGATGCGGGTCCAGCTCTCGCACTTGCGGGAGGACTGCGAGGTGTCCTGCGAGAAGCGCTCTAGCAGGCGGATAGCGGCGGCCTTGAAGTCCTGGACGACGTCTGCGGTGGGGGCGAGTCGGCATCGAGTGGAGGGTAGGAAACGTCCAAGCGGGGTAGAGGTAAGGGGTCGTTGACGACTTGTGGTGGGTCGGTCAGGCGGACGCGGGCCTGCCGGTGAGAGTGAGGAGGTAGGGTTGGTCAGAGTTGGCGTGGGGACGGACGAAGCAGGTGATGCGGGCGGTGGCGGCCCACTTGTGGACGGCGGTGTTTCCTTCGTTTTGGACGGGGGTTATGGCAGCGAGGACGGGGTTGCTGGGAGAGGATTCGATGAGACGAAGGGGGTCTGCGGCTATGATAGGAACGTTGGCGCGGAGAAACCGGCAATTGGAATCGCGTAATCGCTCGGCCCTTGTACCCGCTTTCTTTGCCTCTTTTGGTTAGCCTCGACGCCCTCCTCGATTCGGACGCTGTCCTGGATGGTGCTAGCCTGCTCGACCTAAAAAATTGCGAGCACGTCCACTGCAAATCCTCACAGAGTTCATCGACGCCGTGCTGCACCTCGCATCTGGCAGCTCATTGCACGCCCCTTTGCGATACCCACCCCAAGATACAAGCGCCCCTCCAGTACACCCTGCACGTACTTAGCTCTCCACGCGCGCACGCAAAACGCAAGCCGTCGCCCTCCTTCTCCCGCACAAGCGCCTCCCAGTGCCTCACGCACAAAGTCCCAGACACGAGGCAGATACAGGCCATAGAGAAGAAGATGAGAATAAGCTTGAGGACCCAACACCTAACGCTACACACGCTCTCCGTGACTAAGACCGTGAGGCACAAGGTCGATGTTACACTGCACGTGCGTTCCCCCTGCCTGGCGCATGCGACTACGGGTGTACTCGTTGCAAACGCAAGCCTGTTCCACCAGCACACTGCAGTGGATTGCGCTGCTCCTCGCTAGGGGACAGCCCCCAAGATTTTCCACCTGCCGCATCCCGGAAGAACAACAATACCGACGGCGCTGATGTCGGTGCAGTAACAGGAGCGGGAAGAGGCATGGCGAAGGGAAAGGAGAAAGGAAGCACGCGGTTCACGCTGGTTCCCGAGGCCGGCGCGGTCCCGCGCCTCATTCTCTACCACCCCACAACTACCCCACAGTCACATCCACATCTGTACTCACGTCTGGGCCCTCGACTCCGTCTCTATCTCCAAACCCGTGCCCAGTACCAAGTGCTTCTCTCTCTCCTCTTTTCCCTTCCCATCACCACACCCACACTCGTATAAATCGAGCGTGGCGCGCCGCTCGAATCATCGCCTTCCGGCGCGCGCGCGCGAGACGTCGCTATAGTCCCTCGATGCCTCCGCCGCACGCAGGGCAGCGGGGATCCTGGTGGGTGCCCTCACGGCCGAATTCTGGCCGCTTGTAGATCTTGCCTGGGGCCACGCGGCTGTGCACAACGCGACGGGCCCCACATGTGCCGTCGCCCTCACTAGGTGCCCTGCGCCCCGTACCATCCCGAGCAACGAAGACGAGGGAGAAGAAACGGTGTTTCAGACGACCGATGGGGCGGTATGTGTAGATCGTGGAGTGGGTGCGGGGGCATTAGTCCACGCGACGGCGGCACCCTCCGGGCGCATCGAGCGGCTCAAAGTTCCGGCTCGGGCGGGCACAAAGCCATCGAAGAAAATGACAACGAAAGCAGGACCAGTGAAGGTGCCGAGGGTAGTGCCGAAGAAGAACAATGGTGACAAAGACGGAGAAGAAGGTGATGATGAAGAGACAGTTGAGCCCAAGCTAAAGCGGCACTCACTTTTACACGCTGCGGCAGCGGGCGCAATACCCAAAATGTTGCACGCTGTGGTAGACACTACTGTCGGACTCGTCGTTGGCGACCTTCTAGGGCAGGGGCCTGACGGATCCGGAGCACAGGCATTGACCACTATACATGATGAGCACAGGGGGCACAGGCACAGGCATAAGCATGAGGATGACGAGGAAAGTGAGGAGGAAGACAAGCTTGAGGAAAAACCGATGCGTTGATGTTCCTATTAACGGTGTCTCATAAGTTTCACATGCGGTTCAGAGGTCCTTATCAAAAGGTTTGTCTCGTTGCTGTGATGTACAATCAATAAGAAAAAGGTCGTCTGCATACTATGCGAAGGGTAATCAAGTGCTGCATTGTCGTGGGCCACATGGCCGCCGTGTACCGTAGATGGATATCGACCCCGTGATATCGACCGCATCTGGACCACCCACATTGTCGTGAGGTTGCCCTCCGGACCATTGCTGGACATGGCATCTGGCATCGAATCGCCGCCGTCGTCTAGCTCGACGTCCGGTGCCGCAAAACGCCCCGTTTCCAGTTGCGTGAGAAAATTGGCAATACCGTGACGCTCATGGAGAGATCGGTTTCAGTTGGGCGGCATCATGATGCTCGACTGTGTGCTCACACAACACTGACCCAGGGCCCGGGGCCCACCTACGCAACACGTGGGGCGCCAGGGCCAGGGTCTTCGAGATATTCCCAACTGTCTAGGAGGACTTTCGTAGTGAGGCACGCGGTCCACCAAATGGCCCAAGGAATAGCCAGTATTGTTCTTTCCACAAAAGGACACGTTCGAGAAGACTCCGACGTGTGAATGGGTAAATCCAAAGACGACCCAAATACATTTGACTCTTTTTAGTTGATCTCACTCGTAAAGTTGAAACTTCTCGTTTGTATCCCGTCTGCCGTCTGCGTCGATGGCCAGGGGACCCGGAGGATACAGGAGAAGAAATTTATTAAAAAGGAACTTGCGTGTGTTCATATCTGCGCCGCCCTCCACGTCAAGACCATCGTCTTGGAACCGATGGCTACCTTGCGATACTGGGTGCAAAGGGGCCCATGATTGGTCGATCTCTGAAACTGGCTTTTGCAAAATCTATTATTGTGTACATGAGGGCAGATCACGGTAGGCTTCACTTCTAAATAAACTGGCCACCCTCCTTCCCTTTCATCCCCATTCCCGAAGTAGGGAGTGGTGTAGCTTCCCGTCAAGCATTAAGGTTGGTGAAGTTTGCGTGCCGCCATGGCGCGAGGTGTATATCCTCGTGGAGTTTGGGCTTCTTTTCAGACCCGCTTCCCACGTCGTCCGCCTTCCTTTTCGTCCCTCGACTGGCGGGTCCGGCATCTTTTGTGCCATGCTCGAGTAACAGCCGTGCGATATCGAACCTCCCAAAGTAGGAGGCAGAGTCGAATGGGGTGTGTTGGTCCTTGTCCGCGGTATTGAAATCTGCACCGCGCTCCAGCAATAGCCGTGCAATGCTGACACCGGCCTCTTGGGAGTCATGTTTACCTTGTGACACTACATGCAACGGTGTCTCACCCTGCTCATCCGCCGCGTTCGGGTTTGCACCATTGTCGAGAAGCGCCGTTGCAATCCTGAGGTTCCCCTTGATAGCTGCTAAATGTAAGGGGGTCCACATGTTCCTCTTTCTCCCGTTCACGTCCACACCGCGCTCCAGCAGTAGCCGCGCAACACGGACACGTTTGGGGGAGTCATATTTGCCTTGTGACACTAGGTGTAATGGGGTCTCGCCCTGCTCGTTCTCCGCGTCCGCGTTTGCACCATGGTCGAGAAGTAACCTTGCAATCTCGAGCATCCCCTCGAAAGCCACTGAATGTAACGGGGTGGTCTTGTTCTCATCCTGTGTGTTGACATCCACGCCATGCTCCAGCAATAGCCGTGCAACGCTGACACGATTTTCGCCGCCGGTATATCCGCCTCGTGACACCAGGAGCAACGGTGTCTCGCCCTGCTCGTTCTCCGCGTTCACGTTTGCACCATGATCGATGAGCACCCTTGCGGTTTGGATACACCCCCTGAAAGCTGCTAAATGTAATGGGGTGGTCTTGTTCTTATTCCGCGCGTTGACATCCACGCCGCACTTCAGCAGTAGTCGTGTAATGTCGGCACCCAAGTCGACAGTGAAACCACTTTTTTGAGCTCGTGACACTAGGTTCAATGGGGTCTCGCCCTCGTCGTTCTCCGCGTGCGCATTTGCATCGTGGTCGAGGAGGACCCTTACGATCTTGATCCTCCCCCAGAAAGCTGCTGAATGTAACGGGGTGGCCTTGTCCTTCTTCCCTGCGTTGACATCTGCGCCGTGCTCTAGCAATAGTCGTGCAAAGCTGGCGCCGCCACTGTCATCACTGGAGAGATATTCAACCCGTGACACTAGGTCCAATGGAGTCTCGCCCTCGTCGTTCTCCGCGCCCGCATTTGCACCATGGTCGAGAAGAACCTGTGCGATCTTGGGCTGCCATCTAAAAGCTGCTGAATGTAATGGTGTGGTCTTGTTCTTCGTCTGTGCGTTAACATCCACGCCACGATCCAGCAGTAGCCGTACAATGCCGACACCGTCTTCTTCAGGGTAATATTCACCTCGTAACACTAGGTTCAATGGGGTCTCGCCCTCGTCGTTCTTGGCGTCCGCACTTGCACCATGGTCGAGAAGAACCTGTACGACCTTGAGCCTCCCCCTGAAAGCCGCTGAATGTAACGGGGTGGTCTTGTTCTTCTTCCGCCCATTGACATCCACACCGCACTCCAGCAATAGTCGTGCAATGCTGGCACCGTCTTCTTGGGATTTATATTCACCTCGTGACACTAGGTGCAATGGGGTCTCGCCTTCGTCGTCCTCCGCGTCCGCATTTGCACCGTGGTCAAGAAGAACCTGTGCAATTTTGAGCCTCCCCATGAAAGCTGCTGAATGTAACGGGGTAGTCTTGTTTTTGTTGACATCCACGCCCGCCGGGCCGCACTCCAGCAAAAGTCGTGCAATGCTGACACCGTCTTCTTGGGATTCATATTCACCTCGTGACACTAGATTCAATGGGGTCTCGCCTTCGTCGTTCTCCGCGTCCGCGTTTGCACCGTGATCGAGGAGTACCTGTGGTTAAGGAATATATTGGAATCTTTTTGTTTAATAAAAAGAGAAGTACCTGTACGATCTGGGGCCTCCCCTTGAAAGCCGTCGAATGTAATGGGGTCCACTCGTTCTTATTCCGTGCATTCACGTCCGCACCGAGCTCCAGCAATAGCCGTGCAATATTGACGCCGTCTTCGAAGCTATATTTGTCATGATCCTGTGACACAAGGTGCAACGGTGTCTCTCCCTGGTCGTTCTCCGCGGTCGTATTCGCACCATGGTCAAGAAGCATCCTTGCGGTCTCGAACCTCCCACTAGAGGTTGCCGAATGTAACGGGGTGGCCTGGTTCTTGTTCCGTGCGTTCACGTCCGCGCCGCGCTCTAGCAGTAGCCGTGCAATGCCGACACCGGATTCTTGCGTGCCGTATTTACCTCGTGACAATGCGTGTAACGGCGTCTCACCCTGGTTGTCCTCCGCGGTTGCGTTTGCGCCATGGTCGAGAAGCAACCATGCGATCTCGAGCCACCCCATGAAAGCTGCCGTATGTAACAGGGTCGACCCGTTCCTCTTCCGTATGTTCACGTCCACGCCACGCTCAAGTGAGAGTCGTGTAAAGTCGAGTTCATCGTCAAAGCTGCAACTATCCAAGTCGTAGAACTCGCATCGGTCTTTATCGTAGCTTTGAAATAGTATGTGCAATGGAGTCTCGCCGCTGTCGTTCTCTACGCTAGGATCTGCGCCATGCTCTAGAAGAATCGTCGCGGACTCGTGCATCCGCCAGATCATAGTCAGATGTAACGGTGTATCGTTGAGCCCGTCCCGTCTGTTCACGTCTGCGCCATGCTCCAGTAATAATAGCGCAAGATCGACGTTTTGATATTGGCGGGTATCGTCTTCAAACAGCGTATGCAACGGGGTCTGGCCATCTTCATCTTGAGAATCGATGTCCGCCTTGTGCTCAAGTAGCATCTGAGCTACCCAGAAATCTCCAAACTCTACCGCCGCATGTAGTGGAGTACGGAGATTAGGTTGCCGGCAATTTACGTCCGCGCCATGGTTGAGTAGGAATCGCACTATGCTGACATCTTGGATTGCGTCGTCGAGTGGCTCCCGTGACACCATTCCCCAGATATCGACATTCGCACCGTGCTTGAGTAGAATCTCCGCGACCCTGACGTGTTTCCTGACTAATGCTGCAAGTAGGGGAAGTTCGTACCGGCCGCTGGTAGCATTTACGTGCTTCGGGTGTTTGATGGCGAGATGTTCAACCAAGTCGGAGAATCCAAAAAACGAGGAATAGTACAAGGGGTTAGGTATATCTGATGACGAGGACCGATACTCTTCTTGCGTGATCTTAACCCACGTCGCGAAATGTGGTTTGTTGCAGTCAAAGAGAGACATTATCCCGTCCTTCAGACGTAATGTGTCGCCTTCGAATTGGGCATGCCTGAACCAGTGTCCGGTCGCATATTCGGCCAGAGGAAAGTCCATGACGTCCACGTGATCGTCCAAATGGAGAAAAATTCCGAGACAGGCCTGAGCGAGGAGCGTATGCGCGGGACCAGGATGAATATGATATCGAGAGAAGTCTCCGAGTGACGATGTGAGGCGATCGGACATCAAGAACTCCTTCACGGAGAAGTGCGAAAACTGGACAACCTGCGAACCGTCGTCGCCGACAATGGCGATTAGACTTGAACATGTGGATAGCACGGCTTGTTCTTGGTCGTTCAATTGCCAACCAGCGCGGTATTTCGGAATCGCTCCCTGAGCCGTGCCGAACTCGAATGCAAGCAGTTCTGCAAGCTCTTCAACACGAAGCGGACGGACGGCCACCATGAGGCACTGCAGCAGACGGTGGGCGTGCGCTTGGTTCGCCTGGGGGATTTGACTGAGTACGCGTGCATATGTCTCGTCCAACGATTCGGGTAACTGGTCGAGGACCTGCCGAATACTTGCGGTGATACAGTGCTGCAGCACCTCCAGCTGACAATATACCCATCGAAACCTGCATGGCAGAGGATAAGAGGGCCGATCGCCGAGGATGGGGTGATGTCCTTACATTCCGTCCGCTTTTTCAGACAGCACTTCGACAACCAGCTTCTTATCATCATCACGCCATCTACGCATCTTCCTGTCCGAGTTTACGACGGTGTTCACGTAGTCGGAAATGTCCCTCTTTTGCCCATTTTCATCATGAAGTGAAACAGCAGTATACGCAAGTGGCTCAAGAACAATTTTGATGTCGACCTCCGGGCGGCTAGTAACACATATATGCAAGTTCGGAATGCCCAGGTCGACGAGGTCCTCCAGAAGACCGAGGAGAACCGTTCTTGGGGTCGGTAGCCCAGAGATGTTGGGGCACTCATCGAGTGCGTCGACGATGAGGTAAACTGGCCGTTGTGCCGCGACAAAGAGCATGTCGTGAAGAGATTTCGTCAAGTCGCCAATGCTGGGTTGTTGCGTGCCCTTCCCGTGTTTTGAATAAATATCGAAAATCATCTTGCAACAAGGGTTTGAATGGGCAGAAAGTTGAATAAGAAGTGAAGTGAGAAAGTTGCGAGCGTCTTGCTTTTTATCCGTATCTCGAAAGTCGAAGAAGAAATATGCCAAGGAGGCATGCCCCGCATCGCGCAACGATATGATGTGTTTGATGACCGCAGAGCTTCAGGCAAATGAGTTCCCATGCTTGGGGATGACAGTGGAGAAATGACGAACGAAAGGATGCTCTTTCCAGAACCCGCTATAAAAACGAGACCATCAGGAATTGAGCAGTGAAAGACTTGGTGAAAGATACTAGGAGGAACGCACGTTTTCCATGTATCCAGAGGAGCGAACCGACTAATTCCCACTCCTTGAATATGCTACCTTGGAGAAACCACGCGGCTGTTCCCTCTTGGTAAGACTCGCGCGCGGTGTTGTAATTTACGGACGGGTCCGGCGGAGATAACCATCTCCGAACGTCCTGTTCTATCTGGTTCCCTGCGGCGACGTTTCAGTCTACACAACGGACAGTCGGAGACAACGGAGAGAGGAGACTACTGACACTTAATCTCCCCCACCTCGTCCTTTATTTCACGTAGAGCCCCTTTGGCTTTCTTGGCATCTAGTAGGACGAAGGTTCAGCGGGGAGTGGTTACTCGTCATTAGGGCTGCACACCATATTTGAGCTCATTGATGCCCTGCAGAACTTCAGCTATCGCCATCCGAACCTCCTCCTGTGTCAGGCCATCCAGCTTCTTCAGGGCATCCTCGATATCCGTCCTTCCCAGAAGCTTCCTGAGATACGTCTCTGATTAAATACGAGAGCGGTCAATTGCAAATTATAAATATCTCGCAGAAATAACCTACTCGTTTTACTTTGTTGCATCTCCTTTGTCGCGATGGAGAGTATAGCGATTACCTCGGCCATAATTTTCACAAGTATCTCCACCATGTCCTTGGTGGGCGAAATCCGTGTATGAACGCCAAGGCGCTTTAGGAATAATTGAATGCGCTCAAAGAGGTCGACGAGCGCATCGTGGCTCGCCCGGACATCCTTTGCTGCCTGTAAAAACATCAGCGTTAAAAGGGTTGACAAAAAGGAAGACAGATAAACGAACAGCGAGGAGGACACCAATTCCGGTAAAGACTGCTTTCGCAGAAGGAACCACCTGTACACGATGTTGGAATGCACCTCAAAATGTTATACTGACACGTACGGCACCAACGCCGTCGCCAAGAGTCGCAGAAATCGTATAGAGGACGTGCACCGATGAACGAATCCATTTCATCAACTTGCTACCTCCATTCCTAAACTTATCAAATGCCTCGGCTTGGCCTTGAATTATGTCCATGACTGCCTCGACCGAGTTGCAGCTTTGCAGTTCCTTGGCGAGCCAGTCGTCTAAAAGGTTTTTCCCGGTCTTTTCCTTGAACTCGTTGAGGGCAGCATTGATGATTGAGTCGAACTGCGAAGATGACACAGATGCTTGAGAAGGTGAAGACATGGTGCTGGAGAGGTTGTTAGTGAGGACAGAAGACTAGCAAGAACGAGTAAAGGGTAAAGCTGTGAAGCAGGACCGCCTCTTGTTCTTTGGCTAGGAACACTGGGACCGCATTGCCCCGTGCATACACGATAGCCGCTTGGGGCAATGGTCGGGTGTAGTCACTGTAGTGTCGGCACTCGGGTGACACTTTTACGTGGAAGCGGCGGCTTAGCGGCCCCAGTCAGCAAATCCCCGAGTCGCCTCGAGACGGGCACTGCCTTGGGTGACACATCGTACGAAACCATCAATTGACACAATGACGTTCAAGTTTCGGAGTTGCAACACTCAGCGTGTTGCACTACAAGGCCGAAATACCCCAGAGAGTCTGGACATCCCCCGCTTTCTCCGGAGAGGCTACACGCAAGGAAACGACATGGCTTTCATTAAGTGGTACACTAGTACAAGTATAAAAAGGGTTGCGTTGTTGTCCCCCAACAATACTTTATGAAAACGTCAGAGGGAAATGCGTTAAACAAGAAGAACGTTGCAGCAAAGCGAATGATCCGATCGGTTACAGAGGTTGCGTCATCTATACCATCCGCACGAGAAACGCGCGTCCAGTCTATAGCCTGCTCTCGACAACTGGCGTGAGCGTGCGCCACAGTAGCGCCCCTTCGCCAAACGCCGCATCGAGCACCTCGCGCACCGTCCGCGCAAACACGAACTGCATCCGTGCCCGCACCTCCTTCGGCACGTCGTGTTCCACATCTTTACGGTTCGCCCAAGGTACGATCACCTTCACGCCCGCACGATGCGCACCCAATACTTTCTCCTTAACCCCGCCCACAGTTGACACCCGTCCGCGGAGCGTGATCTAGACCAAAATATTAAAATTGGAACATGTCCTGTAGAGGGTCGCAGAAACGCACCTCGCCAGTCATTGCGTAGTTGGTGGCACGCACTTGCCTGTCAAGAACGATACCATCGCGCATACCTGCCCAATCTCGAGTTGAGTAACCGAAATCGGAGGAAACAATGTCCGTATGCGTACCACGGCGACACCCGCACTTGGTCCATCCTTCTTCTGCGCACCAGCAGGAAGATGCAGGTGCACGTCTATCATGGCCTCCAGTATCCGCAGTGGGTCCTGCGCACGCTTACTCGTGGTCCCTAGATCATATGAATGCGTCTTGACCCAACTAAGCGCCAGTTCCGCACTCTCCTTGATCACCTAAAAACGCAACATTTTAGTGTGGCTATCTGGGAAGTCCAGGTTCTGAACGTACATCACCAAGTGATCCGGTGAGCTTGAGATGCCCACTACCAGGAGTCGCGATGCTCTCGACAGGCATGATCTCACCCTCACCCATCCCAGTCACGACTAGTGCCCAAACAACTCCACGCCGCGCCTCTCGCTTACGGTCCTCACCGTCATAACACGACAGCCCCAAAATCTTCTCCAGCTCGTCCGCTTCGACGATGGGGTTGTAGCCCATGCCACCCTCCTTGCTACGCTTGACCAGCGCATCCGAGGGTTCCAACGCTGCTGGTAAGGGAGCTGGCAATGAAGAAGGAGCAAGGCCTTGCGCATCCACATGCGCGGCCCACTCGACTGCCTTGAATCGTACGATTCCGCCAATCGAACGCTCTAGTGAACGCACTCCCACCTCCCGCGTGTAATGCGTGACCGTTTTGAGCAGCGCGGGCTCGGTCAGTTGAACGCATGGCCCAGAAAGCCTGTTCTGCGTGAGTTGCCTAGGGAGAAGGAACCCCCGTGCAATGTGCAGCTTCTCGTCGTGCGTGTACCCGGACAATCGAATCACCTCACCCCGATTGGCGGTGAAATGGTGTCAAGCGAATCGGTGGTGCAGATGAACGGAATCTGTGACAAATCGATCAGGACATTGAGGTAGTGATCCTAATACCGGCCATCTGTCTCAGAAAAGAGGTTTCAGGCGGAGTGTTTGAAGAAACACGTACGTTGAAGGCCACATTTTGTTCCGGGTCGAGGACCTCGAGTAACGCCACGGACGGGTCACCGTGGTAATTCGACTGACCAACCTTATTGATCTCGTCTCTGCCGTCATTGCGTCCGTTAAATCTGCGAACTCCGGAAAGTGGGGTAAAAACTTACAATAATAGAACCGGGTCCATACGACCGGCCTTGCGCAGGGCCTGGGAGGGTAGACCAGGACCGCTGGCAACGTATGTCTGACGGTGACCCCGTATCTCGGCCTCATCGTGCACGCCACCAAGAGCGATGCGCTGGAACGGCCGACCGAGGGCGCGAGCGAGAGATTGAGTCTTTCCCGTACCCGGCGGCCCGATGAAGCTGAACACATGCTCGATGACATCGCCAAATGACGAGAGAGGTGATGACGAGTTCACTGTAAAATGAGGGATTTGACGCCCTTGGCCCTTGACAGGCTTTGCGGGATACCGGCACAGGTACTTGCGGTAGAGCCGGGATTTCACCTGCTTTGATGAGGAGCCTGCATGCGTTCTCTCTCTGGCCATCGGCTTCATTCGCACCCGCAGCAGGATCGTCAATAACCTTCTTGAGCGTGACCTCCTGCGCCTCTACCTGCTCCGTCTCTGCCTCTTGCGCAATCAAGGCGCGTAGCCGGACGACAGCGAGGTACTCCATTGACCGACGCTTGACCTTTTCGAGCCCATAATGGTCCGCGTCGAGCTGTGACTTGGAGTTGGTGAGGAAATCTGACCGCGTGAGGGTTTCTGAGGCGGTGGCATGGGGAGTCCAGGGTAACGAAGTGAGCCATTCGAGCTGCGGTGGTAGGTCAGGGCAGTGAAGTGAAACTATGAAAGGTGGGTCTACGCACGTAGGTCCTTACGACGTCGTTCTCAGGAGGGATCCGCCTCAGGCGGCACGCCTCAGCGGTGGCCCCACGGCGCACTTCACTGCCACGGAAAGAGTGTTGACGCGACGAATGAGCAACTCCAGCTCGTCCTCATCCTCTACGCCATTCCCCGTGCCATGCAGGTCGGTATTTCCAGGCTCGAGACGTTGTAGCTCGGCACTGATGGCGGCGAGTTGTTGACGCAAGAAGAGTGCCTTCTGTTGTTTCGAGAGTGATTCGTCGACGGCGGTAGCGATCTTGGAGCTGACTTCGACGATCGACAGTTGCTTCGCGAGAACATTCGTGACGTGTTGGAGACGCAATGATGGTGAGTCGGTGGAAAGGAATACTGCGGAGGATGTCAGCCATTTCCCACGCAGTTGTGAGCGAAGGAGAGCAGGCCGGCGTGTCATAAGGGTGGGTGCCAACTCTGGACCCGCGGAAGGGAAACCCCCGCACGAGCGTGCACGCGGACTCCACAAATAAAATATGAGGCCGCAACAGCATCAGGGAAGATCGGAACAAAGCATCGGACCCACCAAGTTTATCAGTGTGTTCAACGCCGACCGCGGAAATGATAGCACCAGCCAGAGCGGCGGCCTTGTGTGACTCGTTTTCTTCGACGAGATGGGCGATGCGAGTCCAGCTCTCGCGCTTGCGGGCGGACTGCGAGGTATCCTAGGAGAAGCGCTCTAGCAGGCGGGTGGCGGCGGCCTTGAAGTCCTGGATGACGTCTGCGGCTGGGGGCGAGTCGACATTGGGTGGAGACGTCGAGGCGGGGTAAGGGAAGGGGTCGTTGAGCAACTTGTGGGGATCGGTAAGGTGGACGCGGGCGATGCCGGTGAGAGCGAGGTGAGATTCATCAGAGTTGGCGCGGGGACGGACGATGCGGGTGATGCAGGTGACAGCCCACCGTGGACGACGGTGTTCCTTGCTTTGGACGAGGGGTACGGCGGCGAGGGACGGGGTTGAGGATTCGAAGGAGGGCGTCTGCGAATGTGGCGCGGTCAACTGGCACTAGTCGCGTAATCGGTCGGCCCTTTTACCCGCTTTCTTTGCCTCTTTTGGTTTTGTTGGCCTTCCCACACATGCCATGTCTTTTTTACGCCGTTCAGTTACGCCGTCCAGGGTCGGGTGATGCTATCCACATCAACCTAAAGGTCACAAACGCAATCCCAAAGCTCATCGACACCGCGCTTCACCTCGCGTCTGGTGGCTCGTCGCATGACCTTTGCAATGCCTGGCTCAGATCTGAGTGTCCCTCAACATACCCCATACGTTCTCGGCCCCCCACCCGCACATGTTAAACGCAAGCCCTTAGACTCCCCTTCCCTCTCTCCCAGCGGAACCCCCGTATATGACGAGCATAGTTACAGGGGCACGAGAAAATTGAGGAGGGGTGTCGGAGACGGGCTCGAGGACTGAGTGTGCTGAGCGATGAGTACATCGATGAGTGCCGAGTGCCGAGCCGATGTACAATGTCTTTCCTGCACTCTCTGTATTAACGAGGTCTTAGAAGGGACTTCATATGCGGTCCGAGTCTCAAGTGATTGGTTCCGAGATTCTTATCAAAAGACTAGTCCTGTTTTCTCTGATCGATAAGAAAAAAGTCTTCTACGCGCGATGGGAAATCAAGTTCTACATGTTCGTGGCTGTCATATGGGCTAACATCGTCCTCATTGGCTGGGCTACCCACATCGTCGTTGTCCAGGTCAGTGCTAGACTTGGCCTCAGCCATCAAATCGCCGTCCGGCTCCACGAACCGCGGCAGAACCGGTCCTGCAGCGCCAGTTGCGTGTTCACTCCGGCAACGTGGTCACGGTGGGCCGGAGGCCGCTTTGGTGTCGCACTGGCAGCCACTCATGCGCATGCGTAATGACTTGTCACCGAACCCACCTGCGCAATGCGTAGAGCCAGGTTCAAGGTCATCGAGGTATATTATCAAAGAGGGATTTTCATAGTCAAATCAAATAGCCAACATCTTTCCATAAAATATACACCCGAGGACAAGAGACTCTTGACGCCTGGTTTGATGCGTGAATGCGTGAATCCAAAGACGGACCCAAATACACTTACCGGGAATAGTTCCCCGTCAAGCATTAATGTCAGTGAAGTCTGCGTGCCGCCATGGTGCGAGGCAACGCACGAGGTGAATGTCTTCGTGGAGTTTCGGCTTCTTTTCGGACCCGCTTCCCGCCGGACCTACGTCGTCCGCTTTCCTCGTTCCTCGACTGGCATGTTCGGCATCTGTTGCGCCATGCTCGACGAACAGCCGTGCGATATCGAACCTCCCAAAGTAGGAGGCAGAGTCGAATGGAGTGTATTGATCCTTGTCCGGGGCATTGACATCTGCACCGCGCTCCAGCAATAGTCGTGCAACGCTGATACCACCTTCATGGGTGTCATATTTGCCTTGTGACACAACGTGCAACGGTGTTTCACCCTGCCCATCTGCCGCGTTCGGGTTTGCACCATGGTCTAGAAGCTCCCTTGCAATCTTGAACATCCCCTTGACGGCTGCTAAATGTAGTGGGGTCCACAGGTTCCTCTTCCTTCTGTTGACGTCCACACCGTGCTCCACCAACAGTCGTGTAAGACCGACACCACGGTCATATTTTCCTCGTGACAGTAGGTGCAATGGTGTCTCTCCCTGGTCGTTCTCCGCGGTCGGGTTTGCAGCATGGTCGAGAAGTACCTATCGTCCTAGAATATAGATAGATCCAACGAAAAAAAAATAGAAGTACCTGTGCGAGCCCGAGCCTCCCGTTGAAAGCTGCAGAGTGTAATGGGGTGTTGTGGTCTTTGTCTTGGGCATGGACATCCACACCGCGTCCCAGCAATAGCCGTGCAATGCCGATGCCACGGGAGTCATGTTTGATTCGTGACACTTCGTGCAACAGTGTCTCACCCTGCTCGTTCTCCGCGTTTGGGTTTGCGCCATGGTCGAGGAGAAGGTGTGCGATCCTAGGCCCGTGGTTGAAGGCTGCCGAGTGTAATGGGGTGTTATGGTATTTGTCTTGGGAATTGACATCCACGCCACGCGCCAACAATAGCTGTACAATGCTGAAACCGACTTCTGGGGGCCAACGTTGTTTACTACGTCTTTTCCGTAACACTAGGTTCAACGGAGTCTTCCCCTCATTGTTTTTCGCGCCTGCGATTGCGCCATGCTCGAGAAGTACCTTTACGATCTCGAGCCTCCCCTTGAAAGTTGCTGAATGTAACGGGGTGGTCTTATTCTTGTCCCGTGCGTCGACATCTATGTCGCGCTCCAGCAATAGTCGTACAATGCTGACACCGTCTTCTTCGGAGTTATAATTACCTCGTGACGCTCGGTGCAATGGGGTCTCGCCCTCATCGTTTTCCGCGTCTGCGATCGCACCATAATCGAGAAGTACCTGTACGATCTCGAGCTTCCCGCTAAGAGCTGCTGAATGTAACGGGGTGGTCTTGCTCTTGTTCCGCGCGTTGACATCTACGTCGCGCTCCAGCAATAATCGTGCAATGCCGACACCGCCTTCTTCGTAGCGATAGTCACCTCGTGACACTAGGTGCAATGGGGTCTCGCCCTTATCGTTTTCCGCATCTGCGATTGCGCCATAGTCGAGAAGTACCTGTACGATCTTGAGCCTCCCCTTGAAAGCTGCTGAATGTAACGAGGTGATCTTATTCTTGTTTTGCGCGCCGTTGACATCTACGCCGCGCTCCAGCAATAGTCGTGCGATGCTGACACCGTCTTCTTCGGGATAATAGTCACCTCGTGACACTAGATACAATGGGGTCTCGCCCTCATCGTTTTCCGCGTCTGCGATCGCACCATAGTCGAGAAGTACCTGTACGATCTTGAGCCTCCCCTTGAAAGCTGCTGAATGTAACGGGGTAGTCTTGCTCTTGTTTTGCGCGTTGACATCTACGCCGCGCTCCAGCAATAGTCGTGCAATGCCGACACCGCCTTCTTCGTAGCGATAGTCACCTCGTGACACTAGGTGCAATGGGGTCTCGCCCTCATCGCTTTCCGCGTCTGCGATTGCGTCGTGGTCGAGAAGTACCCCTGCGATCTCGAGCTTCCCCTTGAAAGCTGCTGAATGTAACGGGGTGATCTTGCTCTTGTTCTGCGCGTTGACATCTGCACCGCGCTCCAGCAATAGTCGTGCAAAGCCGACACCGTCTTCGGGGTAATAGTGACCTCGTGACACTAGGTTCAATGGGGTCTCGCCCTTGTCGCTCTTTGCGTCCGCGATTGCACCACGATTGATAAGCATCTGTGCGATCTCAACCCACCCATGGAAAGTCGCCGAATTGAAAATCGCCGAATATAATGGGGTGGTATTGTTCTTCTTCCATGCGTTGACATCCGCGCCACGCTCCAGCAATAGTCGTGCGATTCCGACACGGTCATAGCTTTCGAACCCATCACCTCGTGACACTAAATTAAATGGGGTCTTGCCCTCGTCGTTCTCCGCGTCCACAATTGCACCATTGTCGAGAAGTACCTGCGATTCCGAAATATAAACGGGTTTTTTCGAGAACAAAAAAAAAAACCTTTGCAATCTCGAGCACCCCACTGAAAGCTGCCGAATGTAATGGGGTGTTTTGATGCTCGTCAAGGGCGTTGACATCCACGCCGCGCTCCAGCAATAGTTGTGCAATTCCAGCACCGCCGTCTTTGTAGCGTGGATGTTCCTTTTTCGACACTAGGTGCAATGAGGACTCGCCCCGGCCGTTCTCCACAACTGCGCTTGCACCATGGTCGAGAAGCACCTGTGTTCCCGAAATATAGATGAACTTTGCTTTGCTTTTGAAAAAAAAGAAGTACCTGTACAATCTCGAGACTACCGTCCAAAGCTGCAGAATGTAATGGGGTGTTTTTATCCTCGTCTTGGGCGTTGATGTCCGCGCCCCGCTCCACCAATAGCCATGCAATATCATGATCGACGGGGGGGTGGTCGTGTGGGTTGTATAAGCCCTGTGATACCATGTGCAACGGAGTCTCTCCCTCCTTGGTCTTTGCGTTCACATTCGCACCACAGTCGAGAAGCGCCGTTACGACACCGGGCCAACCCCTGAAAGCTGCCTTATGTAGCAGGGTCCACTTGTCCGAACAATGTGTGTCAACTTCTGCACCACGCTTCAGTGATAACTCTACATTGCAGATAATGCCGTATTCGAAGTCCCAGTAATTGTCGGGATCGAGTTCGAAATTATCCCGGTCTTTAAACAATTGGTGCAATGGGGTCTCGCCGGCATCGTTCTCCGCGTTAGGATCTGCGCCGAGCTTAAGAAGAATTCCCGCGCGATCGCACCACAACAACGTGTCCGTTGCCATTGCCAGATGTAACGGAGTATTGTAGTCCTTGTCCCGTATGTTCACGTCCGCACCATGGTTCACTAATAACTGCCCAAGATCGAGAATACCATCATCGTCATGGTCAGCGTCTGGATCGCCGTCTTGATCGCCGTCTTCAATCATTAGCTGAAACGGGGTCTTTCCCTCGATATCTCGAGAATCGACGTTTGCCAGTGCCTTGTGCTCAAGCAGCACCCGAGCTACCTCCAGCTCTCTGTCACGTACCACCTGATGTAATGGAGTACGGAGGTCGTCCTGCCGGCGATTTACATCCGCGCCATGGTCAAGTAGGAACCGAACTACGCTGACGTCTGTATTGTCTTCGTGGAGTGGCCTCCGTTCTCGCATTCCGATATCGACATTCGCACCATACTTGAGTAGGATCTCCGCAACCAGGACGTGTTCCCCGACAAGTGCTGCAAGCAGGGGCAACTTGTGCCAGCCACCAACAGCATTTATGTGCTGTGGGTATTTGATGGCGAGGTGTTCAACCAAGTCGGAAAACCCACAAAGTGAGGAATAGTACAAGGGGGTAGGTGTTGGGGGTGACTCCCAGGGGTCATCCGAATCGGGCTCAGGGTCGATGTTGTATATTTCAAGCCACGCCTCGAAATAAGGTTGGTCACAGTCAAAGAGAGACACCATCCCGTCCTTCACACATGATGCGACGTCCTCGAATTGGGCGTGCGTCACCCAGTGTTGAGCCGCATATTCTATCAGAGGGGAGCTCTCGACACACTCTTCATCGTCGTCATCATTCCCGTCGTCATCATTCCAATGAAGGACTCCGAGACAGGCCTGAGCGAGGATCGTGTGCGCAGGTCCGGGATTGATCTGATACCGAGAGAAGTTTCCGAGTGATGAGGATGTGAGGCGATCCGACATCAAGAACTCCTTCACGGAGAAGTGGGAAAACTGGACAACCTGAGAACCGCGGTGGTTGACAATGGCGATCAGACTTGAGCATGTGGATAGCACGGCCTGTTCTTGGTCACTCCGGCGATTCGACCACCAACCCGCGCGGTATTTCGGAACCGCTCCTTGATCTATATTGTACTCGAATGCGAGCACTTCTGCGAGCTCTTCAACACGAAGCGGACGGACTGCCACCATGAGGCACTGCAGTAGACGATGGGCGTGCGCTTGGTTCACCTGGGGAATTTGACCGAGTACGCGCGCATACGTCTCGTCCAACGATTCGGGTAACTTGTCGAGGGTCTGCCGAATACTTGCATTGATACAGTGCTGCAGCACCTCCAGCTGACAGTATACCCATCGAAACCTGCACGACAGAGGATAAGAGGACCCATCACAGAAGGTGGGTGATACCCTTACATTCCGTCCGCTTTTTTGGATAGCGCTTGAACAACCAGCACCTTATCCACATCGCGCCATCTCCGCATCTTCCTGTCCGAGTTTACGACGGTGTTCACGTAGTCGGAAATGTCCTTCTTTTGCCCGCTTTCTTCATGAAGTGAAACGGCACTATAGGCAAGTGGTTCGAGAACTATTTTGATGTCAAACTCCGGGCGGCTGGTAACACATATATGCAAGTTTGGAATGCGCAGGTCGACAAGGTCCTCCAGAAGACCCAGGAGTACCGTTCTTGGGGTTGGAAGCCCAGAGATGTTGGGACACTCGTCGAGTGCGTCAATAATGAGGTAAACTGGCCGTTGTGTCACGACAAAGAGCATCTCATGAAGACATTTCGTCAAGGCGCTAATGCTGGGTTGTTGCGTGCCCTTCCCGTGGTCTGAATAAATATCAAAAACTATCTTGCGACAATGGTTCGAGTGGGCAGAAAGTTGAATGAGAAGCGAGGTGAGAAAGTTGCGAGTGTCTTGCTTTTTCTCCTTGTCTCGAAAGTCGAAGAAAAAATACGCCAAGGTGGCGTGTCCGGCATCGCGCAACGATATGACGTGATTGATGATCGCAGAGCTTTAGTCAATGTGAGTCCGGCGCCTGGGGATGATAGTAGAAAATGACGAACGAAAGGATACTCTTGCCCGAGCCCGCTGCGGAAACGGAGAGATCATCAGGAGTTGAGCAGTGAAAGATAAGATGATGGACGCACGTTTCCCGTGTACCCAAAGGAGGGAACCGACTAACTGCCACTCCTTGAATATCCCACCCTGAAAAAACCACGCGGCAGTTCCCTCTTGGTAAGCCTCGCGAGCGATGTTGTAATTTACGGACGGGTCCGGCGGGGAAAACCATCTTCGAACGTCCTGCTCTGTCTGGTCCCCTGCACTAAGATTTCAGTCCCTACAACGGAGGAGATGGAGATCGCAGATCACGAACACTTTATTTCACGCAGAGCCTCGTCGACTTTCTTGGTAACTGGTAGAAAAAAGTTCAGCGAGGAGTGGGTGCTGGTTGATGAGGCTCCGCACCGTCTTTGAGTTCATTGACGCCCTGCAGAACCTGAGCTATCGCCATCCGAACCTCCTCCTGTGTCAGGCCATCCAACTTCTTTAGGGCGTCCTCGATGTCCGTCCTTCCCAGTAGCTTCCTGAGATATGCCTCTGATTAAATACGGGAGCGGTCAAATGCAAACTATAAATATCTCGCAAAAATAACCTACTCGTTTTACTTTGTTGCATCTCCTTTGTCGCGGTGGAGAGTATAGCGATCACCTCGGCCATGATTTTCACAAGTATCTCCACCATGTCCTTGGTAGGCGAAATCCGAGTATGGACGCCAAGGCGCTTGAGGAAGAATTGAATGCGCTCAAAGAGGTCGGCGAGGGCCTCATGGCTCGCTCGCACATCCTTTGCTGCCTATAAAGATATCAGCATCAAAAGGGTCAACAGAAAGGAAGACAGATAAACGAACAGCGAGGAGGATACCGATTCCGGTAAAGACTGCTTTCGCAGAAGGAACCACCTGCACACGATGTGGGAATGCACCTCAAAATTGTTTCTTGATACGTACCACACCAACGCCGTCGCCGAGAGCCGCAGAAATTGTGTAGAGGACGTGCACCGATGATTGGACCCATTTTATCAACTTGCTACCGCCATTCCTAAACCTATCAAATGCCTCTGCTTGGCCTTGAATTATGTCCATGACGGCCTCGACAGAGTCGCAGCTTTGCAGTTCCTTGGCGAGCGCGTCGTCTAAAAGGTTTTTCCCGGTCTTTTTCTTGAACTCGCTTAAGGCGGTACTAAGGATTGATTCGAACTGCGAAGAGGACGCAGGTGTTTGGGAAGATGAAGACATGGTGGTGGTGATGGAGGGGATTGTTAGTGACTCGGAGGACAGCAGACTAGCAAGAGCGAGTAGAGGGTGAAGCACGACCGCCTCTTGTTCTTTGGCTGGGAGCAATCACACTGCCTGGTTTGCCTCGTGTATGAATGATAGCCGCCGGGGCTCTGGTAACAGCCCTTTACCTGGAAGCACTGGTCAGCCAATTCCAGGTCACCTACTAGTATAGCCCAGGGCTGGCACTGCTACACTGCATTCGGTGACGCATTTACGAAACCTACAACAATGTTTCGAAGTTGGGCTACAAGGCCGAGATACCCAAGGAAATACCCCATGTCGAGACCTCCCTGCATTCCTCGGAGAGGCCACATAACTTACTACTAGTAGGAAACGACATGGCTTTCATTAAGTGGTACACTAGTACAAGTATTTAAAAAGAGTTGCGTTGTTGTCCCCCAACAATATTTATGAAAACGTCAGAGGGAAATGCGTACACGAGAGCGTTAAACAAGAAGAGCGTTGCAACAAAGCGAATGATCCGATGGGTTACAGAGGTTGCGTCATGTATACCATGCACACGAGAAAGGTGCATCCAGTCTATAGCCTGCTCTCGACAACCGGCGTGAGCGTGCGCCACGGCAGCGCCCCTTCGCCAAACGCCGCATCGAGCACCTCGCGCACCGTCCGCGCAAACACGAACTGCATCCGCGCTCGCACTTCCTTCGGCACGTCGTGTTCCACATCTTTACGGTTCGCCCAAGGTACGATCACCTTGTTCGCCCCCGCACGATGCGCACCCAATACTTTCTCCTTAACCCCGCCCACAGGTGACACCCGTCCGCGGAGCGTGATCTAGTCCAAAATATTTAAATTGGAACACGTCCTGTGGAGGGTCCCAAAAACACGCACCTCGCCAGTCATTGCCGTAGTTGGTGGCACGCACTTGCCTGTCAACAGCGATACCATCGCGCACACCTGCCCAATCTCGAGTTGAGTAACCGGAAATCGGAGGAAACAATGACCGTATGCGTACCATGGCGACACCCGCACTTGGACCATCCTTCTTCTGCGCACCAGCAGGAAGATGCAGGTGTATGTCTATCATGGCGTCCGGTATCCGTAGTGGGTCCTGCGCACGCTTACTCGTGATCCCTAGATCATACGAGTGCGTCTTGATCCAACTAAGCGCAAGTTCCGCGCTCTCCTGATCACCTAAGAACGCGACCGTTTCAGTAAAGCTACCTGGGAATAAAGACGTCCAAGGTTGAGACATACATCACCAAGTGATCCGGTGAGCTTGAGATGCCCACTACCAGGAGTCGCAATACTTTCGACGGGCATGATCTCACCTTCACCCATCCCGGTCACGACCAGTCCCCAAACGACTCCACGCCGCGCCTCCCGCTCACGGTCCTCACCGTCATGACGCGACAACCCTAGAATCTTCTCCAACTCGTCCGCTTCGACGATGGGGTTGTAGCCCACGCCACCCTCCTTGCTACGCTTGACCAGCGCATCCGAGGGTTCCGACACTGCTGGTAAGGGAGTGGTAATGACGAAGGTGCGAGGCCTTGGGCGTCGACGTGCGCGGCCCACTCGACCGCCTTGAACCGTACGATTCCGCCGATCGAACGCTCTACCGCGTGTAATGCGTGACCGTCTTGAGCAGCGCTGGCTCGGTCAGTTGAACGTGTGGCTCTGAAAGCCCGTTTTGCGTGAGTGGCTTTGGAAGAAGGTATCGCCGTGCAATGTGCAGCTTCTCGTCGTGCGTGTACCCAGACAATTGAATCACCTCACACCGATCGGCGGTGAAATGGTGTCAAGCGAATTGGCGGTGCAGATGAACAGAATCTGTGACAAATCGATCGGGACATTGAGGTAGCAATCCTAGTACCGGCCATCTGTCTCAGAAAAAGCGGGGTGTTTGAAGAAACACGTACGTTGAAGGCCACATTTTGTTCCGGGTCGAGGACCTCGAGTAATGCCGCGGACGGGTCACCGTGGTAATTCGACTGGCCAACCTATTGATCTCGTCTGCCGTTATTGCGTCGTTAAATCTGCGAACTCCGGAAAGTGGGGTAAAAACTTACAATAATAGAACCGGGTCCATACGACCGGCCTTGCGCAGGGCCTGGGCGGGAGACCAGGACCGCTGGCAAAGTATGTCGACGGTG